>CM038218.1:136907478-137231964 GCA_021442155.1 Cymbidium sinense
TTTTTTCTCCAAAGTGTTGTCATTTGGCTTGGGGTGGTTGGGAATAGAAGGGAATCATCCTAGGTGGCTCATTTTGGTTGGCTAAGGCATGGAAAGTGGTTGCAATAAAGGACAAATGGGTGTCCTAACAAAGGGAAGGTGGGAGTCCTTCATGCCAAGTGTTCCAATTGGAGATGTTAGGTGATTTCACCTTCCCATGAGTCATGGTTGCTCCAACCACTCCTTGGGTTAGAAAATTAGTGTCCTTAGTGCCTATGTGGACTAATGGATGAGTGTTAAGTGGCCAAGGAAAAGAAATGACCACTTGGCAAGTATCTTTTCATGGGATGCCCTTGACATAAGGACAAAGTGGTCATTTGGCATTAAATTTGATTTGAACAGATTTGAAATGTGGCAAAAGTGAGATGGACCAAATTTCATATCATTTGTAATTCATTTGGTTTAATTTAGTTCAAATTAGATCAAATTGGGTCAAAACGGGTTAGGTTGACCAATTAGTCAAATTGGGTTAAACTAAGGGTTGTGTCAAGTTTAAATGATCATTTAGAGTATATTGGTTCAATTGGTTTCAATCAATTTGGTTTAATTTAGATTTTGGCCAATTTGATCCTTTAGGTCAATTTGGACTAAGTTAACTAATTTGATCCAATTGACCAAATTGGCTTGAATCATGGCTTGGTTTGGGTTTTGTTGATGATTTGGAATATATTATAGGCTTTGGTTAAGTTCAATTTGGATTTGATTGGGTATTAGGTTGATTTTACCCTTAAGGTCAATTTGGGCTAAGTTGGGTTAGGTTGACCAATTGGTCAAATTGAGCTCAATTGAGGCTTTGGTCAAGTTCAATAATCAATTTGGAGTGAACTTGAGCCATTGGTTGCAATCAATTTAGTTTAGGTTGCAATTTGTCTAGTTTGGGTTCATATGGGTTAAAGGGTTGACTTGGACCATAGGCAAGGTTGACTTAGTTTGACCCAATTCATGATAATTGATTAACCTATGATGATCAACAATCATGACATGAAGTTTGGATTGGCTTAATTCACTTTGATTTTAATTGAATTAGATTTTGGTTCATGTAAGTCAAATTGGCCATTTTGGGTCAAGTGAACCAATTAAGTTTAGTTGGCTTGATTTTGAGTTGGATTTTATTTGGTTGAGTTTATATATGGATTTGTGATTGACATATAAAATCAACTACAATTGATTTAGGTTGAAATCAGTTTTGGCTCAATTGAATATTTCAAGTCAAATGGGCTAGGTTGGGTTTGACTTGAGTTGACTTAGATTTGGTTTGATAATTATAGTTTATGTTTATATTTGGAAAAATGATTGAAGGAGTGATTGAATCATGAAGAAATCCATGGGTTTTGAGTTGATTTGGGTATCTTTTAGCCAAGTTCAAGAATTTTAGCTGAAAGGGCTAAAATTGAAAATTTGATTTGATCTAGGTTTGGTTTTGGCCTTTTTAATTTATATTTCATTTTTATTTGTTAATATTAATGAAGATATAAATGAGTTATGAGAAAATCACTTGAGTTTGGAGTGATTTGGAAACAAATTTGACCAAATCTAGGAATGTAAGTCAAAAGGGCTTGACTTGGGAATTGATTTGATTTGGGTTTCAATCATTTGGATTTGATTTATGATTTGGAATTTGATTGGAGTTTGAATTTGATAATTGAGAAAATCAATTGGATTGGGGTTGATTTGAATTTGGTTAAGGCTAAATCCATAAGATAAAATCAAAGGGCTTAGGAAGGGATTTGGAGTTTGAATTTGATCATGGGTTTCAATCATTTGATTGTTAGATTTGATTTTAGAATTTGGGTTTAAATTTGAGATTTGATTTGGAAGAAGGAAGCAAGGATTTGGTTTGGGCTATAGGGTAGGTAAGTCTTCCTAAATCCCTAAGGCACAACCTATCCCTATGGCTAATTCTTCTAAGTCTCTAGGGTTTGGCTAAGTGTTTACCTAATCACTAGAAGTGTCTTAAGACTAAGAAACTCTTAGTGTCTATGAGAGTCCTAGATCTATGATATGGATGTTGAGAGTTCACTCCAAAAATGAGGTCAATAAAGGGCATCCAATAGGTGTGGTGTGATTGACAAGGCACACGACACGTATTGGTGTTGACCGAGATAATCAATAATGTCTGAAAGATCACAAGCACTAACAAAAATGATCTACTACTAAACCCGATATGTAGAAGGAATCAAGATCTTAGTGTAATGTAACTCCACTCATGCTAAAAGCATAAGGGAGGAATAAGGGATCCACTAAGGGATCAAGCATGTGAACCTTCCACTAGGGAAGCAGGTTTAGGTTATCCACTAAGGATAAGGTGTTTGGATTCAAATGTAAGATATGATTTGGGTAGAGTATCCATTGGGGATTAGAATGTTTAACCCACCAGGGATAAATGCATGAACCCTCCACTAGGGAAAAAGGTTCAGGTTATCCACTAGAGATAAGGATTTGATGAGATTTCTTTTAAGGATGCACTCGTTAGAGAATGCAGGTTTGAATTAGATTTAATTGACTCCACTAGGGAGGTTGGGATGATTGATGTATTACTGGGGAGAAGTTGGTTGATTGTTTATTTTAAGTTTAAGCTTTGAGATGGACCCTATCGATTTGCGATTGATCGCACTGAGAAGGGGCAATGTCAGCTTTGGCCTATCTCAGATTTACCAATCCAAAGGGGTAGTCCACCAGCCACATGGTAGAACTATCCCTCCTAAGAGGTTGCTTTTCAGTGTATAATGGATGTGCTTAAGGAGAAGGCGTAGCAGACTTACATCTCCAAAGTCAAGGGAAAACCATTGGGGTGATCTGCTGATGCAACAAATCAAACTCGACCTAAGGTGACTACTGAGTGAATACAGCTGGGGGACTTATATCAGCTCAGAAGTAGTCATAATAATGTCATTTGATTGTATTGCATTTATTTTAATTTGATAGATCCCATCGGTGTGCAATGGATCCACTAAGAAAGAGATATTATCAGCCTAGACCTATCTTAGATTTACAAATCCAAAGGGATAGTCTATCGATCATAAGGTAGAGCCAACCAACCTAAGAGGTGTTTTTCGTTATGCAATAGTCAAGTTAAGAAAGTGTGGGGACTCACATCCTCCTACACAAGGAACCATTGGGGTGATCAGTTTCTTGTGCAACAAATTAAACCAGACCTAAGGTTGTCCGTTAGTGCACAATGGTCATGCTGGAAAGAATGCATAATAGACTTAAATATTTTAAAGCAAAGACGAACACCGGGGTGACTCCTTGGTGGCACAACAAGTTGAACTCGACCAAAAGATGGATACTAAGAGAATGCCAACCCTAGGACTAATCTCAACTCAAAGTAGTCAGGCAATTCTAATTGGGAGTTTTGCTGACACTGGCCTAAATATAGGATGCCTGCTTGATAAAGGGGCCACTAGGGGCTTGATTTCTAATCCACAAGTGAAGATATATTTTGTTTGTTGTATGTTATTGTGGATCTTTGGTTTACGAGGGACCACACTAAGAAGGAGCTCATATCAGCCTAGTCCTCTCTCGACTTATTGGACCAAGGGAGAATCTACATATCTGGATGAAAATTCTCCAACCATAGGGGTGGCTACTAAGAAAGGGGGACTGTCCAATCCAAAAGTAACTGAGGTAGTATCTAAATGGGGTCCCTAAGGATGATATCTAAATAGAGTGCCCATAAGAGAGGTGCCACTAGGGGTAGTATCCAAAACCCTGCAAAAGAAAGCCTATAAGTATTTGGTGGCCAACTCAAAGAAAAAGCACGGAGACTCACATCTATCAAGAGTTGTGTATCCACCAGGTGGGTCACCGTCAGCATGGCGGTAACCAACCAACCTAAGGTGCCTGTCAATTTACTACAATCAGTCTAAAAAGATGGCGTGTAGGCTTGCATCTCTTTAAAGCAAAACTGATTGCTAGGATAGTCTGTCTTTGGCTTGATAGGGGCTATCTAACCTAGGGAGACTACTAAGTGAGGAGTCTTGTTTAAGGACTAAACCCATGCTTGAAGTAGTCAGGAGGAAAGGAGCCAGTGGGGGACTTACCCTAAATCTCAAATATACTTGACCTAGTCAGTGCATGATGGCTTGTCCAAGAAGAAAGTTTGTAGGCTTACATCTTCTTAAATGAAGTCAACATTGGGTAGCTTATGGGCTGTGCAGTAAGGCCTACCAAACTAACAAGGTGCTTGTTGGTTTGCAATGGTCAAGTCAGGAAGAAAGTGTGAGAAATCACATCTATCAGATAAGTGACCACTAGGGTAACATACTAATAAGGTAGCATATCAGCCTGAACTAGAATGGCTAATGAGTGAGTGCCATAGGGGGTTTGCTCCCACATCAGAATAGCCCAAGACAAAATATATGTGTTTGTTTGTTTTGTGAAATAAGGAATAGATATCACTTAGGTTCTCTTACTCCTACCCTAAACACATAGGAACATGACCCCACCAAGAAAGGATGCTGCTTGGGTTCTCCTACACCTAACTTAGTTGTACTAGTCAAAATAGGATGCCTTTGGGTTCTCTTACACCTAACCTAATATCACTGGAGGATGTGTGTAGTTTGTATTGTGGAGGGATAGGATGCCACTTGGGTTCTCTTACACCTACCTTAAACACATCATGGTGGATTCACAAGAGAAAGATATTTTTAACACATAAGAGATGAAATTTAATATGAAATGAAGTTTTACTAATGATTATTTTCAAACAATATTTATGGATAGTATTTCTTTTAAGTATAGCCCATTGATTAGAAGCATCAGACGCTCTCCTTTATAATTTATAAGTTGATAAAATCCTCCTTAGTAGGCCTTCTCTATGGCAAAAGGGCCTTCTCAAGTGAGTTCAAACATGCCTCCCATCTTTTGATGGGCAACAATTGGTCTACTTAGAACTAAAATAAGCTCTCCTACTTGAAAAGCTCTAGGACATACCAACTTGTTATGAGCTTGAATCATTTTGGCTTTGTACAACTCGAGGTTCTGGCATGCCCGGAGGAGTCCAAACCTTCGAGCTCTTCCAACTGCAACTTGCCGTTCTGCTCTATTGTAACCTTATTGCCCACAGCTATCCTTAATGATGGGAGTTAGACTTCTAATGGTATAATGTCTTCAGACTCATACACAAAATAGGAAGGGGTAGATTGAGTTGGAGTTTTATATGTGGTGCGGTAAGCCCACAGGCTTCAACTAACTGCTCATGCCACTATCGCTTGTTGTTGTAGAGTGTCTTCTTTAGTATTTCTATGAGAGTTTTGTTGAATGCTTTTGTTAAACCATTTTCCCTCAGGTAATAGATGGCAAACTATCTTTAATCTATGATGTGTCTTTGGGCAAAACTATTTATTTTAGTGTTGTTGAATGTAGTACCATTGATCAGATATAATTCATCGAGGCACCCCGTACCTTTATACGATATGGTTCCTAAAAAACTGGAGCACATACTGAGCTATGACCTCTCTAAGTTAGATTACCTCTGCCCATTTAGAAAAGTAGTCGGTGGCAGCTAGAATGAATAGGTGATCCTTGGATAAAGGAGGATCGATCAGACCCACTATGTCGATACCCCAACACTCAAATGGGCATGAGGCCAATGTAGGATGTAGAATATTGGGTGGTTGATGTAGGACCACACCATGTACATAACATTGGTGGCATCTCCTAGCTACCATGCGGATCATCGGCTAGTAGTATCCTAGTATCTTGATCTTGGCTTTCATCTTTGGACTAGATTGATGCGCTCCACATAAACCTGATTGTACCTCGATCACAATCCTATAGGCTTCATTTTTATCTAGACAACGTAACCACATATGATTGAAAGACCGTCGAATAAGATGCCACCTACAAGAGCATAGAAAGGGCTCTGTACTTCACCTGATGTGCAATTGACTTCTCTTAAGGTAGTTTGACTATATTTAAATAATTCATGAATGATTGCCTCCAATCTGACTCCTCATCCTTTTTGGCAGGAAACATCCCCTTCAAGTGAGAATCTCTCATGAGTTTAATGTTAACAAGGGTTAAGACTTTTTTATTTTGGACCCTCATTAGAATGGAATCATCTTTCGGACATGCCAACTCTTTGGCAAGCTTAGGTAATGCATCTACTACTGCATTCTCTCCTCGAGGAATCTTGTAGATTCTAACCTTTGGGATTTAGGCCAATAACTCTATAGTGTACTTGTGGTAATGATGGAGCTTAGGCTTCAGAACTTTGTAGGACCCAACGGTTTGGTTGATGATGAGCTGAGAATCCCCAAAGATGTTGATACTCTAGATGCATAGTGTAATGACTAACTCCAGACTAGCAATAAGGGCCTCATTTTTGGCTTCATTGCTGGTGAATGGATTGGATAGATGATATAAGAATCTCATCACTTCATAATCGAAAATTAGGAGAACTATTTTTACCCGTGCCTTTCCTGGAAGAGTTGATCATGGTTCTTCTTCTTTTTGAAAGAAAGTCGCACCATTAAAATAAATCTCTCAATGGTGAATGCTAGTGTCCCCTACCTTCATGATTTGTTCACCGAAGAGGTCATCACTAAGCGAGGAATTAGTAGGAAGTGGGTGTGCTGCTAAGAAATTCACTAGTGCTTATCCTTTCACCACACAGAGGGGTATGAATGTGATGTCAAACTACCATAAAAGCATGGAACAATGCACCAACTGTCCAGATAGCATCGACATTGTCATGAGATATTATAGTGGATTGATCCTAGAGATCAGATTCACCTTATGAGAAAGCATGTAGTGTCATAACTTTTGGGATGCAATGATTAAAGCTAGGCAGCGCTTTTCAATAGGTGGGTAGTTTGCCTCAGTAGGAATTAGATATAGGAAATTTATTTTTATCCTAGGAGCCTAATCACATCTAGGCCATACAACAATCACCAATCATAAACAAACTATGAAAAGGCATGATTTTTCTAATGCACAAGCTAAACAAACATCAAATAATTTTATAAAGTTATTGCAAAAGAATAAAAGGCCGATGTGGTGTACGCCGCATAACCCAAAAAAGAAATGTAGGTAGTTCTACCCTTATACAACCCGAATTATAAGAAAATAATTACAATTACAAATGATGAATATTATGGGGGTCCTCATTCTTCATTCTTCCTCCTCCACTATTCTTCTTACATTTCTTCATTTTGATTTGCTCCATTTCTTTCTTCCTTTTTGGCTGATTTAGATGTTACTTGCTCTAAAGGAATCACATGGTACATAAAACTTAGTCTTATAATCAATGCTTATCCTAATCCCCAATAACATTCATCCTGATCATAATGCAAAATTATATTAAAAGAAGGAAAGTAAATCTAGCTACACCTGCAAAATAAATGTTAACTAAACACACCATACAACCCAAGTAGTTATATGAATAATTTGGACTTTGTACCCTATACGTGGGTAACTAAGCCCACCTGTCCTAACTTAGGTTATGCTTATGGGATAAACAACCTACATAGCAAAAAACATTTATTTTTTTATTTAGCGGTCCCTTAAGCACACCCTTCAGCAGAAAACATGATTAGGCTAACATCGGCCGAACATCCAAACTACTCACATACACCCTAACATCTAGTCTACAATAGTACATCACAAAACAAGCATACATCAAATGATACACCGCCTTAACAAAAGCTAGAAATGATGACTTAATCTAATTTGTGTGAATTAAAGCTTGTGTGGCATGTACTAACTAGCCTTTAGAGTTATAATTTGCTAAGTGTGAGAGATTTAATTTATAAAGGGTTGATTTCTCTTTAAGTGATTTAATTGATTTGAAGATTTTACTTATTTTTTTTCTTTTATTACATATGGCCTACACTTAACAACTAAGTGTTATAAAGAGAATAAAGAGAGGAAATCTCTCTTTCATCCCTACCTTAAGTCACTTCTAAAGCAAGTTAATTAGCTTGATTTTCTTTAATGAATATATTATTGTATGTTTTAATTAATCTTATGTTTAGGTTCACTCTAAATGACCTTATTCAATAAGAAGGACATCATAAGATTAATTAGGATGAATTACGATCACATAAACATCTTGATTCATTTCTTCCCATCTTGTATGTCGTGCATATGAATATATCCAAAGCATATTTATACATGCAATTTAGATTTCTAGCATACTTGAATGATAAGTGTAAGGAAGTGTGTTTAGAATTTAAATATTTTATTTTATTAAATTATGAATTCATGCCATTTTAATAGAAAAGAGGGATTTTTCATCCATTAGCTAGATACATATTCACATGTATAAAAGTTTTAAGTGAGTACGTTATCATTATTTTCTTGGGAAGTATACAAGACCTACTCGTGCTACTTAAAGCCTCACAGCCCGGGATGTCCAGACTAATATACCACTTTTCTTAGATACATGTAGATGCATAAGCAACTATAAGGATAGGAAAGCCCATGCAAAAATTGTATTTGATTCATTTAATTTATATTTTGTATTCATTGGTCATATCACACATGCATATGTATAAGAGTTTTAAGTGAGTAGGGCGCCATTATTTTCTTCACCAGTGGTGTAAGGTACAAGACCTTCTTAGGGCTACTTAAATCCTCGCATCCTTGGGATGTCCAGACTAATATACCACTTTTCTCAAATACAAGTGAATGTGAAAAAAATAATAAGAATAATAAGTCATACAAGGAATCATATTGACTTGATTACATGATTTACATATGTGATATGAGATTCTTCCTAAGTCTTAACATGGAGATGCATAGGAATAGATTTAGACAAATGTTGTGTTCTTTTCAAATGAACTATGCATTTGTGAATCCTATATGAATCCTTGTAAATTATGGAAAGCATACTTCATATTGCACATCTTATATTATCAACACATGCAAACTTATAGATATTTATAATTAGCATCACTCCATATGTTATAATTGATTCATAAGCTTTTAAAAAATAATTTTTTATTTAGTAGTGATAATAGCGACACATATTTAACTTAAATCAACACATGCAATTTGACATAAAAGAAATCATTTCATTTTTGTTAATTTTGAAAGAGATGAATGCATGATTACATATGATAAGCAATATTTAGCATGATTCATAAGCTTTTAAAAAATAATTTTTTATTTAGTAGTGATAATAGCCACGCATATTTAACTTAAATCAACACATGCAATTTGACATAAAAGAAATCATTTCATTTTTGTTAATTTTGAAAGAGATGAATGCATGATTACATATGACAAGCAATATTTAGCATGATAGGGAAAGAAATAAAGGAACATAAGCACATGATCTCATTCATTCTAATTAAGGACAATCATACTAATAAAGTCACTTAAAAGCAACCAAAGTTCTTTAATATCATTTTTTTAATTTTGAGTTTAATTTGTTTTAGAATGTGAAAGAGGTTTGTTGGTCCTAATCCCATTCCCCATGTGTGAGTTAATTTTGGTTTAATGAAGAAGTAATTAAGTTGATTTTATAGTTTAATTAGGTTAAGGTATGAATTAAGTGGATTAATTAACCCTTACCTACATCAGCTTAAGTTAACAAACAAATTAATAATGAGCCAACATGATATGCAACCACATGAAAAGTAAATTTGCAATGCTCTTAAGAAATGAAAGGGGCCTAATGCAATTGACTCATGATTAATAATTAATTAAGCTTAAGGGATCTCACTTAACTACTTTTATGGTTTTCTCACACATGTGGGCTAACCATAATTTCATCATCTCACTTTGGGTTATTGAACACCCAAAGAGCTACCCAAGATCATATTAGAGGAATTAGGTTCAATTAAATTAATTAAGTTCATTAAGTAACTAATTAAACCTTATTTAAACTTAATTAATAAAAAATGAGATGAGAAAGAGACAAAGAAGAAGCCTAAATCTCAATCTCTAAATCTCCTCAATTAATTAATAAGGTTTAGGTTATGAATTGAATTTTTGATTAATCTTGTTAATTAATTAATTAAGGGGTATTAAATAATTAATTACTTAAGAGATTAGAGAAGATTTAGAGAAAAGATTGGAAGAGGGAGTCCCAATCCATTTTCATAGACTCCATCACCATTAACAGAGGTTAACAAGCTTAATTGATTGATTAATTTATTGTTCATTTGATTAATTATCACTAATTATATTAAGAAAGTGATTAAGACTTAATCCATTAGTTTTCCTAATTAAGCAATAAATAAAATCCTAAAAAAATAGGGACGACAAGGGTCATCCCCTTAAATACACACATAAAGTTTGAGATTAATTGGATGTTTAATTAGAAAGTAATTAAGATAATTATGTTTCTAATTAAACCTTAATTAATCTAAATTCAATGTTCAAAATTAATTGATGATAATTTTCTGGAATTCTACTCTGAAATATCTTTAAAATTACTCTAAGTTTGTATTTTTTTTAGAATTTTCTACAATTAGTTATGATTTTTTGAAGTATCAATAGATTTAAGTGATTTTCATGAAATATGTCAAATTATTTTATTAAAATAAATCATTTGAACTTCAAAATTCAATATATTCTAATCTAGAGATTCTTTTGAATTGATATGTTTATGCCAAGTGTATTTTAAATTCAATTTTAACCTCTAAAAATTTTAACTTAATATGATGAGTATTTTTGGTTTAATTAATGAAATTTGATTTTTTACTAAAACTCAAATTAACCTCAAAATATTCTAGAAACTTGGAGATTTTAGGTTTATTAGATTCTCTCTAAAGGAACCGATGAGCCATTGTTTGAAATTTTTTAAGTATGTTATTTTTTTTTCCCACTTTACCTAGTTAGATCGATGGCGACATGACAACGTGGCACCACGCAGCACCGCATAATTGGATGGCACCATCCTGATTGGCATGGGTTGGCTAGCGGTTGAGTGGGGTCGATGCGGTAGCAGGAAAATGCGGGATGGAAGAGAAATGCGCCAATCAATCCGGACCATCCAATCATGGATTAGATGATCCAAATCATCTATGAGATATGAAGGTGGATCATGTGATATGCTGGTTGACGTGTCCAACGATCTAAGTGTCCGATCCCCGAATGTAAGATTGGAAGGTTGCCGCTCTCCCAAAAACCGATGAAAAAAACCAAAAAATACAAAATGAGGCTTGATTGATCTCATTTGTGAGTCGATCTTCACAAAAAAAAATTTATTTCATACTGAGATCAAATAAAATAAAAAATTTGAGGTTTATCTAAGAGAAATTCCAAAAATTGCGAAAAAATTATCACAAAAAGCTAGAAATCCTAAGGCCGGCTACGAGTTTTTAAAGATTACCTCACCGAGATGATTTTAATGGGTGATGATGCATGCTTGAGTGGGGAAGAAGCCTTGAATGAGCCTAGATCTTCTCTTTCACTTTAGGATGATGCGTTCTCCAATCACCACTACTTCCTCACCAAAATCCACTTATTTTTGGTGTTTTTTACTCCAAACTCAAGTGGGAATGATTGCTGGTTGGTTTGGGAGCTGTAAGAGTTGAAAATGAGAGGAGTACAATGAGTTTTGCTACTTCTAACTCTCTTGGTTTGAATATGGCCGAAAATTCACCTTTCCTTTGAATTTTTGGCTCCAAAGTATTTTCATTTGGCTTGGGGTGGTTGGGAATATAAGAGAATCATCCTAGGTGGCTCATTTGGTTGGCTAAGTTATGGGTGCTACTATGAATGACAAATGGGTGTCCTAGCAAAGTGGAGGTGGGAGTAATTCATGCTAAGTGTTCTAATGGGAGAGGTGAGGTGATTTCACCTCCCCATGAGTCATGGCTACCCCAACCACTCCTTGGGTTAGAAAATTAGTGTCCTTGGTGCCTATGTGGACCAATGGATGAGTGTCAAGTGGCTAAGGAAGAGAAATGACTATTTGGGCAAGTGTCTTTTCTCATGGGATTCCCTTGACCCAAGGGCAAAGTGGTCATTTAGCAATAAATTTAATTTGAGCAGATTTGAAATGAGTCAAAAGTGAGTTGGACCAAATTTCATGTCATTTGGAATTCATTTGGTTTAATTTACAATTTGACCAATTAAATTTAATTGGGTCAAAATGGGTTAAAATGGTTAGGTTGACCAATTGGTCAAATCAAACCAAGAGTTGGGTCAAGTTTAAATGATCATTTGAAGTATATTGGTTTCATTAGTTTCAATCAATTTGGTTTAATTTGATTTTGGCCAATTTGATCCTTTAGGTCAATTTGGGTGAAGTTGACCAATTTGACCCAATCGATCAAATTGGCTTGAATCATGGCTTGGTTTGAGTTTGGTTGATCATTTAGAATATATTATAGGCTTTGGTTAAATTCAATTTAAATTTGATTGGGTTTTAAGTTGATTTGACCCTTAAGGTCAAATTGGGCTCAATTGAGGCTTTGGTCAAGTTCAATAGTCAAATTGGAGTGAACTTGAGCCATTGGTCACAACCAATTTGGTTTAGTTACAATTTGGCTAGTTTGGGTTCATATGGGTTAAATGGTTGACTTGGTCAATAGGCTAGGTTGACTTGGTTTGATCCAATTCATCATAATTGATTAACCTAGGATGAACAACATTCATGACATGAAGTTTAGATTGGCTTAATTTACTTTCATTTGAATTGACTTGGATTTTGGTTCATGTAGGTCAAATTGGCCACTTTGTCAAGTGAGCTTAGTTGGCTTGATTTTGAGTTGGGTTTGATTTGGTTGAGTTTATATATAGATTTGAGATTGACATATAAAATCAATTGAAATTGGTTTAGGTTCAAATGAGTTTTGGCTCATTTGAATATTTCAAGTCAAATGGGCTAGGTTGGGTTTGACTTGAGTTGACTTGGATTTGGTTTTATAATTATAGTTTATATTTACATTTGGAACAATGATTGAAGGAGTGATTGAATCATGAATAAATCCATGGGTTTTGAGTTGATTTGGGTATCATTTAGGCAAGTTCAAGAATTTTAGCTAAAAGGGCTAAAATCAAGAATTTGATTTTATTTTTGGTTTTTGCCTTTTGAATTTATATTTCATTTATATTTATGAATATAAATGAAGATATAAATGGTTTATAAGAAAATCACTTGAGTTTGGAGTGATTTCGAAGCAAATTTGACCAAATCTAGGGATGTAGGTCAAAAGGGCTTGACTTGGGAATTGATTTCATTTGGGTTTCAATCATTTGGATTTGATTTATAATTTGTAATTTGATTGGAGATTGAATTTGATAATTGAGAAAATCAATGGATTGGGTTTGATTTGAATTTTATTAAGGATAAGTCCATAAGATAAAATCAAAGGGCTTAGGAAGGGATTTGGAGTTTGAATTTGTATTTGATCATGGGTCTCAATCATTTGATAGTTGGATTTGATTTTGGAATTTGGATTTAAAATTAAGATTTGATTTGGAAGAATGAAGTAAGGATTTTGTTTGGGCTATAGGGTAGGAAAGTCTTCTTAAATCCCTAAGGCACAACCTATCCCTATGGCTAACTCTTCTAAGTCTCTAGGGTTATGTTAAGTGTTTACCTAATCACTAGAAGTGTCTTAAGACTAAGGAATTCTTAGTGTCTATGAGAGTCCTAGATCTATGATATGGAAGTTGAGAGTTCACTCCAAAAGTGAGGTCAATAGGTATCAATTATGGTAATGGTATAGAAGGCTTATAAAATGTGGAGAGTGTGTGGATTTCACTAACTTGAACTCGACAAATCCAAAAAATAGTTACCCACTTCCAAGGGTAGCACACTCATTGAATCAACAGTGGGTTATTCATTAACTTGAACTTAGTATGTCCAAATGATGAGTTTTTAAGATATTTTTTTATGATACTATCAAATCTTGATGCATCTTGCTGACTCAAAGAAGACAATGTTTATCACCAGAGAAGGACTTCTTCATTATCAAGTAATGCCCATTGGATTATAAAATCTAGATTTCGATAACTTGAACTTAGTAAGTCTAAATATGGTTATCCACTTATGAGGATAGACACACACATCAACAAAATAACATGATATTGACTGACACAAACTCGATAAATCAAAATGATGAATTTTTAAAATGTTTTTTCAAGATACCATCAAATCTACACCCTATTGATTCAGAGAAGATATCATTTTTCACAATAGAAGGACTCTATTATTGATAGATCAAGTCTTTGAAGAATAGAAAGGAAAAATTGTAGAATTTTTTGTAGATGACTTGTTAGTCAAAAGCAAATTGCCTGGGAAGAACATTGAAGATTTGAAAAATGCATTCATCGCTTTAAAAATATGAAATATGTGCCTCAATACCTTAAAGTGCACATTTGTTGCAGCATCAAGAAAGTTCTAAGGATAGTTGATCACCCTATAAGGGTAGAGGTCAACCCTGATGAAGTGATCAATTCTTGACATGTTGTTTCCAAGAATGATAAAGGAATTGTTATGAAGTTATGGCACCTAAGAGGGGTGAACTGGGTTTTCATAATATTTTCATATTAAAAATTAATTTTAATATTTTATAAAAAATTTAACTTCAAATGAATATACTTAACAGAGCAAACAAATAACTAATAATAGCAAAGAAGAATAAAGGTGCAGGAAAAGCAAAATAAAGAACAAGAAGATTTTTACTTGGTTCGATCAAACTTAAAAACTAGCCTTCATGCACACCCAGCAACCCAAGCTACAAATTCACCAAATCAAAATTGAGATTATAGTAAATCTCCCTTACTCTCCTTCATGGGCAAGTATAACCCAACACCATATTTCCTACATGGGCAAGTACAAGCTAACACCATACCTTCCTACATAGGCAAGTACATCATCATTAAAAAATAAGAGAAAAGAAGAGAAAAGATATAAAAGATCTAACTCTCAATTTTAAAATATTTTGCACTCACAACCCAACTAAACAATATTAAGGCAAATAGTAAAAGAGATCTCACTTCCTGTTAATTTAATGTTGAAGTAAAAAAGAAGAACTTTTATGGAATGTTGGATGTAATTAAATCTTAAATGAGCTTGATTTAATATAAAAGAAGTGAAAACTTGAAATAAAAATAACTTGAAATGATATATGAAATCACCACACATTAATTATTAGAATACTTGAATGATAAACCAAAGCAAATGATATATGTAACTTATGTTACACAATACGCAAGTTAATGTGAAAAACTAAATCAAATAAACTCACTTAAGAGTCCTTTTCATAAGAACTTTATTGTATGCAAGGGATTAAAGATTCATAAATTTAAGCTTAGTAATCTTTTGAATGTAACTTAAAATAAAGTAAGAAATACCTTCCACTTAATGATTTATGTGAGCAAGAAGAGAGAAAGAGAATTTCAAGCACAAAGCCTTCAATCAACATAATCAATGAATCAATGAATTTAATCAATACTTATCTTTCTTCATGCATACCTTATTCATAGATTTTGGCCAAGAAGAAAGTTAAGGTAAGATGAAGAGTTAAGCACCCTTGGAAACTTGAGAACAACTACCAAGCTTTTGTCCAAGGGTGTATGTCCACCAAACCTTCAAACCTCCCAAAGAAATCTTTAACACAAGCTCTTAGCCAAGGGTAAAAATGTAGGAGAATGAGAGCTTTGACACCATAGAAGACTTATGGTTGTTTTGCAAAGCTTTCCAAGAAAGAAAGAAGGAGAATAGTGAGTATTGTAGCACTTTGAATCACAAGAATCTTCAAAAAAGTCAAATTGTAAGAGTTCGGCCAAGATGGAGAGGAGCTAAGAGGAATTAACCTAAGTCTAAGTAATCTTAAATAGAAAAGAAAGATGAAGGGGTTGGCCAAGCATGATAGAAATTAAAGGGGAAAAATGGTTAAGGAAATAATTTGATTTTGAATTACACAATCCCAATCAAATAAGCAATAGTTTTATTCTTAAGGTATTCAGCTAAGAGAGAATAGGATAGAGAAGATTGATTTGGAAATAAATTGAATTTTAATTCAAGAGCATATGATGGATTGATTGGATCGGCCAAGATAAAAGAGGTAGAGAGAGAGAAATAAATATTTCATTCAATCAAACTATCCACATTATGATAATCAAAAGGAGAAGGTTAGTTAAGGTAAGATTTTGAAATTTGAATAGATTAGAACTAAATGAAAATTAATTGAAATAATATTTAAGTCAAGTTGGTTGATTAAGAGAAGAAGAAGAGGGAAAATTAATAAAATTAATAAAATTTAATTCAATAAGGCAATTATTTCGTTTAGAAATTTGAATCCAAAACAAGGCAGTTGGCTAAGCAAGAGTCCAAATAAGGTTTCAATCTGATTTGAATGCATCATATGTAGAATATATGATGAATTAATTAGAGCAAGATTAAACAGGAAACAACATGAAATAATTAAAATAAAATAAATAGAAAAATCCAACATGATTTTTGGCCAACAAGGACTTCCATAGTTAAGTCGATCCCAAATTATTGCAATCAATTAATTAAAATCAAGGATGATTAATTAAGATACATTTTTTAAGTAATAAAAAACTTTTTTATAAAATTAAAATTAAATTTAATGTGGTGGCCAAAATACTTTCCTAAAATGGATTAATTAAAAAAAGGTTATTCAATCAAGGTTCATTTAAATTCAAATTTAAATTAACTTAAATTAATTAAATTAAACTTAAATTTGCTAAATTGAACCATGATAGGGTTGGCCAAATCATTTCATAAATGGCTAAATCCAATTTTGCATTGATATGGCAATGAATATTCAATTTAAATTCAGAATAATTTAAATTTAAAAATTCAAATGAATGAGTTTTCAAAATTTGAATAATGAGGAATTATTTTGGAAATAATATGAATAAATTTCACATGATAATGGTGATATAAGAGAAAATAAATAGAATAAGGGAGAGAAAAGGATAATTCTAGAATAATTTTACCTCAAGGAGGAAATAAATGGACAATTAATGTAATTAAGCATGGTGATGGTTTAATGAAATATGAAATTAATCTATCTTGCTTGAAAGAACACTAAATGGTACTTAAAATCATGCATGTAGTTTATGTTATCCAAAATGGATAATTCAAGAAATAATTAAAGATTAATTATATTTTAATATGTGAAAAATATGGATAAATTTAAATAAAATATTTTGAAATAAATAAACCATTAGTATTATTTTATTCAGCTCTTTATTTGCCTTAGTATTGTAATTCCTTGAAAATTCCTAACCACTTCAAGTCCAATAGCTTTAGCTTTCCAAATTGCCTAAAAATCTATATTTGAAGACTTTTCTTGCATTACTTGAATTTAAACAAATTAGTAGCATTTGAACATATGTTTTTTTATCATCAAAATTAATCTCAAATGAGATGGGGTTCATGAAGTCAACAATCTCCCCCTTTTTTATGATGATTAAACCTATGTTGGTATTGTATAGGGATGAAGGTGCAAAGTGACCTTACATCAACCTTTTTGAAAAAAATTGCATTAAAAGTAAATATGCAAGAATTTGCAATAAAAGTAAAAATAACATGTAGGTAAACAATTTAAATAATATTTCAAGATTAAAAAAAATACAAAAGAGGCTCCCTAAATTTATGCAATGTAAATAATAAAGACCAACAACATAATATTTTTCTCCCCATTTTGGCAACATCAACAAGATTTTTAAGAATTAACAAATTAATTAAATAGATGAGTCTAGCATGCCTAGTATACATTTTAAAGTATAAAATCATTCTTCAAGTAAAGGTTTTGTAAAAATATTAGCAATTTGTAAATCTATACTAATAAAGTCAATATCAACATCACTTTTGCTAACATGATCCATGTGAGGAAAATTTTATCTTATGATGGATTTAATCACTTAAATAAAGACTCTTAAGGCTAATGGCTCATATTAATATTGTAGAGATTCTTTCCTTAAACTATGTAGAAAAGTAGAATAGGGTTTATTTTATAGTGGGATCATGGTTCCCTATAAGAGTAAACCCTTATAGTTAATTACATCTTAAGAATAAGGATCTCTTTCTAAAAATACTCTCAATTGAAGAAATAGACATTTATTTCTATATGTTTCTAAACTAGTTCTAAGGGAAAATAATAATTTGGAATTTCAAAATGGAATACAACAAAGTGGAAGGAGTTCTTTTAGAAGCCAAAAGGGATAAAGTAGTAAATGCCCATAAATATGGGGATACCATTAGACATTTCAACTATCCTACTATTGGGCTTTAAATTTTGAAATTTGAATTAAATTTGAGTTAAAATTTTATTTGAGAGCTAGAGCTTATATTCTAATAGCACAAGATTATAGAATTTCCTAGGGTTGAAGACTTACTCTAGTAGGATGCTTCAGATCCTAAGTCTATACTTATTTTTAACACAAATCAAATGATCGATGTAATTTCACTTTTTAGAATTATTAGGTTTTTCTCTCACTTGAGAATGGAAATCTATCCCTGACTCTTTTGAACTTATAACTCGCCTGGAAGGGTTATCAGGTAATACCACCTAAGAAAATTTTAAATCAATGATGTCAAGTCTCATGAATGCAAGATGGCTATATTGTCTTTTTAGAAAGTAATCTAAGGCTTAGACCAGCCCCTTAATCCCTAAGATCATGTTGGGTATGATATGTACTTAATTAATGCAATAAATTTTAGCTTTTATATCTTGACCCACAATTCCATTTAAGGCTTTTGGGTATGCAATTTATACCTACAATAAGATGCATTTAGAAGTGATCATGGGACAAATCAAGAAGAGAAGGTAGGCTTTCCCAAGAAGGTGATCATCCTCAAAGGTCAGATGCCCCACATGTGCAATGGGTGAAGCACCTAATTCAAGAATTTAGAGTAATGATTTGCAAAAGTTAGTAGTTAATTTTAAGTTATTCCTATAGCTTTAATTTATGTGAGAAGTTTCAAATTTCTTGATTTTTATTTTAGTTGTTTAGATTTATATTGGGTGAAAAATTTAATTTTCTTAAGAGCCTAACATCTAGGCATTCATCACAGAAAACATAAAAAAATCTAGAAAAGTAAGTTGATTCTATTGTGCACCCAAAATAAATGAAGCCAAATTTAAATTAAAATAACCAGCCAAAGTAGCCAAGTACCACTGTACACACCAGAAGAAAGAGAAAAATGGGCATCCATGCTCTACCCTTATATAGTTTGGCTTAGAACTATAAGTCTAGAGCTATGGGTCTTCCTGTAGGATCATCTACTTCTTCAGGGGCCTCCTTCAGGTTTCACAAGGGACCATTAGCTAGTAGGGTCAACTCTTGCTATTTCTAGACCCCATATATCCTAACCTAATTCTAGGCTTAAATTACATTTAAACTTCAAAAAGAAATTTTTTAGCCTTGCAAAATAAACATTACGAAATGCAAATAACACACTAGTAGTTATATTTATAAATATATGTGTTTAACATTAGTTGCTTGCCAAGTCCACCTATCCTATTGGGAAAAGCTTAGGGACTTAAGCATACCTACAGGAAAATAGCATTTATATATAATTTATTATAGCAGTCCATTTTAGCGCAACACTCTACATAAGATAGCATTAGTTCTAGATAGAACGTCCTACCCTCTAGTCTAACGGGCAAACAATCCTAGCCATCCAATCAAAAACATTCACCATAAAAAATAAAACATCACATCACCTCATAGAATATCACAGATCAGCTTAATCTAAATCTAGGTTCGGTGACCTAATATTCTAGTGTGAGAAGAAAACAGGATTGTATGGTAAGATTGTACTAAGTCTTTTTAAGTTTAAGTTTTAATTTGAATTTTTAATATTTAATTTAATTAGATTTTGAAACTTTTTAATTTTCATTATTTCACTTTATAGGTATGTGTCATTATTATACTAGATTCAAGGTATCAAGACCTCCTTCACTAGTTTGTACAACCTCTGGTGTCCATTATATACCATATATTGCTAATTATAAAAATTTGTTTTTATTCTTTTAATTTCTTTAGTCTTAAAATTAGTTTAATTTGCCACAAGTGGTTTCAATTTAAATGATTTAACAATTTACAATTTTATTTTCTTTTTTAGACTCATTTTATGTTAAAATGAAATTTAAAGTTATCAAGAATGAAAAATATAATAAGCTTCATATTGGGTGGAACCCATTCTATTCAACATCCTAAATCCTAGTAGAATGAAGTATTTACCCTAAAGTAAAGATTCATTCTAAGGGCTAAACAAATATCCTATGTATCTTGAATAACTTCTTAAGTTCTATTAAGTTGGATTTAGTTTGAATAAAATTTTAATTTTAATTGATTTGAATTAAGTCTCATTCTTCTTAATGTTGATTAATGTTTAAATGATTTAATTTATTCATCATTTTAGTTTTTATTTTGTTTTGATTAAATACTTATTTATTTTCATATGTTTTAATGATTTAATTTACTCGATTTAAATCAATTTCATTCATTCATTTCATTAATGTTATGTTTATTAATGTTTATGTTCTATCCTTTTGATTTGGTTCATTATTCATTTGTTTGTGTTTATTTTATTTAGTTTGTTTGATTATATTGAATTAATTTCATTCATTATTTCCTTCAAAAGATTTGATTCATGTAATTAGGTTTATTTAATTTGATTATATCATTAAAGTTTATGCCTATTAATGTTTATGTTCATTTAATTTATTTGAATCTTACTTAATTCATTTAAATTTGTATTATGATTCATTCTTGATTTAGTTTAGGTTTTAGTTTCACCATATGTTAAGATTAGTTTAACCCCTTTAGATTAAATTTTGTTTATTATAACCTAAGGGACTTAAGCTATTTTGGGCACTAATCCTTGCTTAGGCCATTTCAAGTTCCTAAATTATTTTAAGTTTATTTGATTTTGTTAATCACTTTTATTTGAATTTTTTTACTTCATGAGCCCTACCTCATATGATATTAATTTTGATGATAACAAACATATGTTTAAATGCTATTAATAACTTTAAATTCAAGTGAGTAGGAAAATCCTTCAATTCTAGGTTCTTCACTCAGAATGCTAAAGCTATTGGGCTTGAACTTGTTGGGAATTTTTCTAGGAATTACTATATTATGGAAAATGAAAAGCTCACTAAGATAAAATAAATGATTCATTCAATTTTAAATTCATTATTTTAAAATCATTTGTATTTTCTATATCTTAAAATTGTAATTATTCATTAAATTATTCATTTGGATAATATGAACTCAGTGCATGAGATAAGTTCCAGTAAATGTTTGTTCAAACAAGATATATTATGTTTAAACTTCATTAAATCCATTCTAATCATAACTTTTATTCATATTTGTATAGCATGAAAATTAAATTATCCTAAAATTATCCTTTTATTCTTATACTCTCTCCTATCATTTTTTTCTTTCTCTCTCTATTATCATATTCATCTTACATTGTTTAGGCCGAATTTTCAATGCATTTTGTTAAATAAAATATGTGAAATTCATTAAAACATTTCCATTTAATATATCATCAATTTTCATATTTTAAAAATTCATTAATTTAAAATTTTGAATTTGACTTATTTTGAATTATTTTTCAATTCAAATTTCTTCATTCATGACATATTCTTGATAAATTAATTCAAATCTTTCATGGAGCATTCTAAACATCCCAAACATGATTTATTTCAATTATTTAGAGCTTATTTAATTTATTATATGCTATTTTAAATTTAAATTCAAATCAACCCTTATTTAAAACAATTCCTTTTCAATTAAAATCCATTTTAGGAAATTGTCTTTAAGGGGGCCAGTTATATTCTAAATTAAATTAATTTTAATTAATTTAATATTAAAATAATACAAAATATAATCAGATTAGATTAAATTTGATTTGTTACATTAATTTGAGGATTTTTTAGGAAACTCGATGGTTGAAATTCTTAAATTATTTTTCCATGGATTTACTTTATTCAAAACTCCATTATTCATATCATATTCATGGACCCTCCTTGGTCTAATTTTCCATAGGATTTCTACTCTCATTCTATCCATTAATAACATTAAAATTATTCCATATTGGCTTGTTTAAAGTTTTCAAAAGAGCCTCTTGCATAACTCCTTGGCCAATCCAGTATTCTTTGGATTTAAAATTCAAATAGTTTCTTATTCTATTTTCCAATTATTGTATAATGTATTGGATAATCCTAAACTCTTCCCTCGTCTATTTAAGAGGCTTGTTTCAACTTGAGAAAGGTTCCAAAATGCTAATATTCTCTCTTTCTCTCTTACTCATGTTCTCCACCTTGGCTGATTCTAGCTAAAGTAAATCTCCTAGAGATCTTTTGTGATTCAAGTGCAAACATTCCTTATCTTTGTACTCTTTCCCTTAGACTAACTGTTGGCTTGAAGGTTGATTGGAAAAAGTGAATTATTTGTGTGTGTCTCTCTCTTGGCTTAGAGCTTCAAGGATTAGATCAATTCTTAAGGTGCTACGTTTCTTGTATTACCTTAACCTCTTCTTGGCTTTGAGTTATATAAGGTTATTTTCATTTATTGTGGGATTAATCATTTCATATTCCAATATTTTATTGTTTGTCTGAAAGCTAACATAAAGATTTCAATTTAATTTGTGCATAATCATTTCACTATTGATTATTTACTTATTTAACAGAAAGCTCTTACAAAGATTTAAAATTTTTAGTGCTTCATCATTTGAATATCACCTGTTTATCACCTTGGCCAAAAGTTTCATATAGGTTGCTTAAGTTTGATTGTGCTTAACATTACATCTCACTTATTTCTTTACTTGACGGACCACTTCATAACCCATTTGATTTATTGTGTGTTTGTTGTTAACTTACTTTCATTGGCTTTACATAAAGTATATGTGACAACCTTCTTGTGATTATTATTCAAGTGATTATCAAGTTATTCAAATTGCAAATCCATTTATCATTTGAATATAAGTTACCTTATGTGAAAAATATTCAAGTTAAAGTCTTATGATTTAACATTGCATATTAAATTATTTCATAGTACATTTTAGTTTGCATTTCAAGGTAATATAAGAAAATCTTTTCAAACTTTTTAAAGTTCATTCAAAACAATATTTACTTACTTACTTGCATTAAAATATTTAATTGAAGATTTTAGCTCAATTTCAATTTTAAATTAAAGTGAGCTCTCTTTCATTATTATTTACTTGCCTTAATATTGGTATAGTTTGGGTTGTGAGTGCAAAAATCTTTTAAAATTGATAGTTAGATATTTGTATTTTTTTTGCCTTGTCTTGATTTGTGTTGGCATTGTACTTTCGCATGTAGGAAGTACGGTGTTGGGTTGTACTTTCCCGCTAAGGAAAGTACAGTGTTGGTTGTACTTTCCTGTGCAAGGTAGTGTGGTGTTGGATTGTACTTGTCCATAAAGGAATGTATAGTATTGGATTGTACTTGCCCGTCAAAGAGAGTATGGGAGATTTGTTGTAATCTCAACTTTAATTTATTGAATTCCTAGCTTGCATGGCTAGGCGTGGATGTAGGCCAATTTTTGGGGTTTGGACAAACCATGTAAAAAATTATGTTTTACATTTACTTTTCCTGCATCTTTAATTTTCTTTATTTCTACTTATAATTTTTGTGGATAATTAAAGAATATTTATTTGCAATTAATTTTTATACAAAGCAATCGAATTTGAATATATCTTAAATACCTAATTCACCCCTGGCTATAAATAGCCCCTCTTGCTAGAATGAAAGGAGATCTTTTGGTAATTTCAAATTATTTGAGTTGTTCTTGTGGTTTGGGAGCTTGGTGGCCAAACCTTGGCAATCCTTGGTGGGAGCACTAGTTATCCAATATATCTTTCTTTCCTCACCTCTAATATCCAAAGTATTTTGTTTTATTTTTCTTATACCTCTTAATATCATTTCCAATCATACACTAAGCTTTCTACTCTCCTCCATAAGCCTACACCATCCTTCCAGTCAATAATACCTCTACTTCATTAATTACCACATAGTTATTGTCCTTACACCGAAAATAACCACTTAAACCCTATAATTTCTATTCTACTACTCCAGATCATAAATACATATCCTAACCTAAACCTCTATAAGTAGTTTTAGCCATTTATCTCAATTAAATCTCATTCCTTATAGCTACATTTTAAATCAGCCTAAGTTAGTCCAAATTAAACTAGTTTAATTCATCCCATTATTATATTATTCAAAACCCTTCATTATCCCACCAAAACTTCAAAATATAACTTTATATATTAATATGAAGATCCATGGATATTTAATTCTCTCAATCTCACCAAAAAGGAACACCCGCCTCCATAACCAGCCCCCCTTGGGTGCCAAAACTGCATAACAACATTTAGAATTACATTATTCATTAACTTAATAGACTTAAGAAGTTTTCCCATGTGTATTAGATTCATATCTTAATTATAATTTTAGTTTGATCTCACTAATTTATTATATTATGTATTAATTAATTTATCATTTAAATTCCCTTGATTTTAATTATATTCATATTTCATGAATGTTACCAGTATTATCTTAATGAACTTTTATTAACTTAGTTGGAATAAACTCTCATTTTCTTCTTGGTTTTAGTTAGGTTATTTTATGTTAAAATATAATTTCTTAAAATGAGATTGTACCCATTTTAACCTAAGTCATTTCAAATGTTTATGTTATTTAAGTGTAATTAATTTATCTATGTTTTACGATTATATGACTTATTAAATTAAACAAATTTAGACAATTTTCATACCAATGAGTTTCACATTTAAAAGTAAATTTTAGAGGTTAATTAGTTCAAATTTTAATTTATTAATTAGTTTATTATGGATTTCCTAAATTGATTTTTTAGGATCACATCAAATTTCATGTTCTTAATTATGTCATTATG
Source organism: Cymbidium sinense (assembly GCA_021442155.1). Taxonomy (NCBI): domain Eukaryota; kingdom Viridiplantae; phylum Streptophyta; class Magnoliopsida; order Asparagales; family Orchidaceae; genus Cymbidium; species Cymbidium sinense. The sequence goes on from CM038218.1 coordinate 136,932,355, forward strand.
CTCTAAAGCATAATTAATTGAGTTTTCTAACTTTAAAGGGTTAAAAAAATTTCTTTAAGTGTTCTGATGTTAACTGAAATATTTCAAGCTAATTTCATGAATTTTATAATTTTTTAATTTTTTGATTTAATATTTCATGTAAATGGACATAGACATTTGGAAATTCAATAACTTCCAATCTAGATATCAATTATCCTTGAAATTTTTATGGCAAGAGATTTAATTTTCCTAAAGTTTCACTTTAATCAAGCATGCATTTTAAGACTAATTAAAGTTTTAATTATTTCACCAAAATCTAATCAAGCCTAATTTAGAAAAATTACTTAGGTGTTTTATATTTCTTAGATTCCTTTATGAAAGATGCATCCATAGAGGGTTTATTTGATTTTTTTAGATTTTTTTAGTTGATTTGCTATGATTTTCCTAAGTTCAAGTTAAATAATTGAATTGAATACTTCAATTAATTAGTAAATTAGGTGATTTTTTGGATCATTGAATTTTAGAGGGTTTTAGGGGCTTATTTAGATTAATTATAATTTATTGTGATAATTTAAGGTAATCTTATAATTTTGTATGATTTTCTTAATTTTATATTAATTTGTTTATTAAAATTAGGGTTTATGGTTTGAAATTCAATATCTTTTGATTTACTTTGACATAAATCATTAAATTCTTTTCTAAGGTGTATGTTAACCCTAATTTTATTTTCCCATAGTCTCAAATTGATTTGAATAGTGGTTTGGTATTAATTTGAATTTGATTATTTTCATTCAAACTCAAATTAACCTAAATTACCTAATGAAAATTAAAGATTTTGGATTTAATAGATTCCTCTTATTGAGAGGAATCCATAGAGCCCTTAATTGTATTTTTTTTATGATGTTTTTAAGTTTATGTTAATTTTTTATAATTTTTAAATTTGAAAAACCTTAATTTTCTACTTAAATGCATCAGAGCCATGTGGCACTATTATTCATCCACGCAAGATCCACACAAACCTCATTAAAATGGTGGTGATACATGGTTTGATCTAAACCATTCGATCAAAGATCAGATGGCTTGAATCAAACTCATGATTTCTTATAGGGGTTTAATCGATTGGTTTAACTAAATCTCAGTTGTACATTCCAAATAGAAGGAACAAATGGTGGAGATTGCATCATGTATGATGATGGTAAAAGCTGAGAGTTATCCGTCAATTTTGAGTAATTTCTAATGATCCAATCGGTGAAATTGCCGATTTCAATTCCAAATCCATCATGGACTCACATAGTTCACATCTATATACCCAATCTCACTTGTGATTAAGTTTCTCTCATGAAGGACCAGAATCAAAAGTAAAGAAGGTTACCAGCAGTGATTTCATCTAGTGGGGATGACTCGATTAGTTTATTGTATGTGCGATGCGGCTCCCGAAAGAAGGAATTGGATTGCCTCCCCATGGATCAACATAGAGACCAAGCTTCACACATTTTTTGATGGGTTTTGTCATCTTTTGGCTTGTCGACAGTGTGGAGGTGGGAGAAAAGTTATGCTCAATTTCATTTTTTTGTGGCTCTCTCTTTTATTTCTATGTATGGCCAAAAGATTTATCCAGGCTTCCCTCTTTCCTTGGTCGACCAAGGTGATTACCACCCTTAGAGGTTACCTTTAAGTGTGGTTGGCTACCTAACACATGTCTAAGGGTCCTGAGGTGGAGGAACAAAGAGAAGGAAGAGAATTTGTCCTCATCCACTATTCTTTTACCATGGCATATTCTTTCCCTTGGATTGACTTGGACTTAATTAGTTTTCTTAATCTTGGCTGCCAGTTATCTTAAGCTCATCTTAGATAGGTTTGGATGTATTCCAAGGTGCTTGGTTTAAGCTTGGGTTCAAATCTTTGAAATTTATGCCATTTAGGTACTTTTATATGGCTTGATCTAGCTTACTCCATTTGATAGATTACCACTAGATTGGTACTTCAATTATATCAATTTAATCATTTATGATGTTTTTAATCAATGGGTTTTATGGAATTTTAAATTGATCATTTGTGTATTCCCTATTAACCCATTATGGCTTAAGTGAATTTGGTTGAATTGAATTAAGTCTAATTGACTAGCTTGGCTTAATTATAATGTATTTATCTTTTAATTATGTTAATCCATGCATTTGGAATGGATTAGATTAATTAATTTTATTTATTTAAAGTTTAAACCCTAGTTTGGACCAACTTAGTTTTCATTGATTAAGATTTGGTTTAATAGGTTAAATTGTCATATTAACAAATTTATGTCTAATAATTGGTTGATTTATGTTTAATAGTTATTTTAAATGATTTTGATTAATCAACTTTAATTGATTTCAATTTTATTTTGATTTTGAATTTAAGGAGGCTCATTTAAGCTAATTTAGATCATATGATCTAAGCTTAATTCATAATATATTTTTAAATTCATGTTTAAACAGGTTACTTTATCATTTGAACCATTTAAAATAATTTTATTTGGTTAATTTTGGTGGGTTGACATTTGACTTGGTGGGGACCCACATAAGTCAATGTCAAAAGGGTTTACTAGATTTGAATTTGATTTTTTATTTTATGCTTGTCATTTGATTTCATGGTTTCATTAGATTTTGATTTGGATTTTTTTTTAGTTTGAATTTTTTTGTTTAAGTGACTTTAGTGTTAAATAGGATAATTAAGCTAAGTATCTTATTCACCTTGATTTAAGTTTGCTTAGATTTAGATTTCAATTCTTTTAGATTTAGATTTAAAGTTAGTTTAGGTCTATCCAATTCTATTTAGTTAGGTTAGACGTTAGAAAGGTGCACTGGATCACTAAGTGAAGTGCCTTAAGTGTCAATTTGGAGATTCTAATAATTTGGGATTAGGTGTCCCTAATTATTAAATTCAAAATTATGTTAACCTCATTCGAAAATGAGGTCAAGAATCCTAATGAAATGATGTGTAATTTTATATGCTTGGTTTGATAATATTAGATAGGATTCTCTTAAACTTATTTTTGTTATCACAGTTAATGAGAATGTAATCTAGTTAAGTCTAAAATTTTCTGATTGTTATTTTAACTAAAGAACCTGAGCAAAACAACTTCTCGTAGTTATATACTCAGCTTCAGCAGTGAAAAGAGCAATGGAGTTTTGTTTCCTAGAGGACTAAGGTACAAGTGATAATTTTAAAAATTGACATGTTCTTTATGTACTTTTATATCTACTTTATAACCTACAAAGTGAGCATCATAAGAAGAAATCAAGTCATAATGAATTTTTAGGATACCACAAACCTAACTTAGAAGTGCCTATCAAACATTGGAATATACAATTTACTGTCATTAAATGTGATTCTTTCCGAGTAGCCTGAAAATGTGCACACCAACAAATAGCAAACATAATGTCAGGCCTATTGGTATTAAGAGATAAAAGTGAATCAATCATACTCCTATAAAGCTTTTGATTAATTGGTTTCCTGGATTCATCTAAATCAAACTTAGTGGAGGGGCTCATGAGAGTCTTACTAGATTTAAATCTCTTCATGCAAACCTTTATAATAAGTCATTCATATATTTGGTTGGACAAATGAATGTGTCATTTTATTGTTGCTTTAATTAAAGACCTAAGAAACAATTGAGTTCACCCATCATACTCATTTCAATTATTTTAGACATTGAAGATGAGAACTCAACACATAAAGATTCATTTGTACTTCCAAATGAAATGTCATCCACATAAATTTACACAATGATCAAATCATAGCCTAAATTTTTAAGGAATAGGGTGGTATCTACTCTACCTTTCCTAAATCCATGGTCGATAAGAAAGCTGCTCAAATTGTCATACCAAGCTCTAGGAGCTTATTTTAATCCATACAAAGGTTTCTCTTATTTAAGAACATAATCAAGAAAATCTAAGCTTTCAAAACTAGGAGGTTGTTCTACAAAAATTTCTTGATCTATAAGGCCATTTAAAAAAAACACTTTTTACATTCATTTGAAAAAGTTTAAAGTCTTTGTAATAGGCATAAGTAAGGAGGAATCTAATATCTTCTAGTCTAACTACGGGAGCAAAAGATTTCTCATAGTCTATTTCCTCAACCTAAGTGTACCCTTGTGCAATCAATCTAGCCATATTTCTAGCAATGTGCCCTGAGTCATTTAACTTATTTTAAAATACCTATTTAGTTTCTATAGCATTATGGTCTTGAGGTCTAGGAACTAATTTCCAAACATCATTCCTTACAAAAATTTAATTCTTCTTCTTCTATAATCTAATAATGATCTTTCAAAGCTTCATTCACTAATTTTGGTTGAAATTAGATAAAAATAGAATGATTAATCATTTTTTTAGATTTTCTTCTAGTTCTAACACCTTGGAGAGATCTCTTATAATTAAGTTTTAAAGATAATTCTTAATAAATTTCCATTTTTTGGGTAAAGAATCATCTACATATTCTTCCAAATTTATTTTCTTAAACTCATCTATCTCATCATTAATCAAATCATCTCTAACAAAATCTATAGAGTTTTCATCAAATATAACATGTACATATTCTTCTACAATCATCTTTCTTTTATTATAAACCCTATAGGATCAACCATTTAAAGATTAAACTAGAAAGACATCATCAATACACTTCATATCAAATTTATCTGAAGAGTATTTTTTTCATTATTCAAAACAAAGCATTTACATCCAAAGATATAAAAATAACTATTCTTAGGTTTCTTACCAAAGAATAACTCATAGAGTCTTCTTTAAAATGGGTCTCAAATAGACACATTTCACATAGCATGTAATGTTATAATAACCAAAAGTATTTAGGCAACTTATAGTCATCTAGTATAGCTCTACTCAGCTCAATTAAAATCTTATTTTTCCTTCCTAAATCACCATTTTGTTGAGGAGTTATAAGAGTATAAAAACTATGTTTAATACCGTACTCATCACGAAAATCTTCAAAGTATTTATTTTTAAATTTACCACCATGATCTGATTGAATTCTACTAACTAAGAGAATTATATCCCTTTAAATATGTTTAACAAATTTTCTAAAAGTTGAAAAGCATTATTTTGTGAATTAAGAACATGACCCAAGTGAATCTAGAAAAATTATCTACAATAACAAAATCATAGAATTTTCAAACAAATCCATATGTGTTAACCTTATATTTTGATGAGGTTTAACATTATTTTCAATTCTATTGATTAGAATACCAAATCTTAGATTAGGGATTTCTTATTTAACCACTTAGGACACTATACTTGGTGACCTAGTAAGTCGTTCTAGGATTTAGCCTAATGAAATAGGATTAGGTGGACCCAAACCAAACTCATATCTAAATAAATGATTGAATCAAACACATTCTAATTAAATGCTAAATACACTTGAGCTTAGACTAAGGTAATTGTGGTGGTCAACCTAATTAAGCTACCTATGCTCAAAACCACGTAAACCCAAAAAAAAATACAAATATAGTCCAAATAAATTAAAATCAAATCAAATATAAAAATTTAAAAAGTCAATGTATGATTAAAAATAAAATGAACCTAAAATTAAATCCAAATGAAAGTCAAAGATGGTCAACCATTTGACAAAGAGTTGACTTATGTGGGTCTCACCTGGTCAAAGGTTAACCCACCAAGATTTGATCAAATCAAATTATTCCAAAGGTTCAAAATTATCAAATGTACTTGTTTAAACATGAATCTAAATAAATCTAAGCCCAATAAGGTATTAATTGGGTTAATTAGATCACTTGATCTAAAAGGCCTAAATGGATCTATTGAACCTAAACTCAAATTAAATATCCAAAATCATTTTAAAATCATCATTAAACATAATTGAACTAATTATGAGGTTTAATTTGATCAATTTGTTCATTTGACCCAATTGAACTGTAAACCCATTAAGCCCAATTAATGTCAAAGTGGGTTTAAATTTAAAATTAACTTCAAATAAAATAAAATTAATTAATCTAAATCATTACAAAAACTTAAATAAAAATAAATAAAGCCTAAACCTAGATCAAATCCAATAATGGAATAAATCAAACTAAACCAAAGGGAGCAAATGTTTAAGTGAACGAACTTAAGGTGTTTGTGCCTAAACCCAAGTGAAATGAGTTTATTTGACTGAGGAATCATCTTAAGTTTGATTTGGATAATTAATTGATAATCTAAATGAATGAATAATAAATATTGTTCATGCTTAGCCTAATCCAAATTAAACCAAACCCAAATGAACCAAATGTGAACATTTGAGCTTAAACCTACATTAATTACATTGCCATACACCTAGACTCATTCTAAGATAAGTCTAAAAGGATTGACAGCCAAAATTAAGAGAATTTAAAGGTTCAAATCAATACAAAATTAAAGGAATATGCCATGGAAGGTGATGTGGAACATAAAGACAAATTGTCTCTAATCTAAGACACTTCCTCCATTTTCTCCTCCACCCCGATCAGTTAACCACCTCTTGGAGCAAGCCTCCAAGGGTGGCAATCACCATGGCTAATTCATTCTTGAACTCACCATAAGAGAGCTTTTGGCCATATATAACAAAAGGAGAAGAGAGACATGCTCTTGGCATGTCAACATCACTCACATTCCTCACAAGTGAAACATTGAAGAACTAACTCCTTCAATTCCTATGCCACTAGCAAGCCATATTTCAACCTTATTAAGAAGAGATTGGCCTATAGAGTGGTGGAAAATCCAATTACTCATACCTAGAGGTTCACCACATCTCCACAAAGGTGTTTGAAGCATCCCCACCACCGAGGATCCACACCAATGAGGTATGCCTTAAAATTGATCCCTCTTTCATTTTGGCTTGGTCCTTTGTAAAAAATATTTGAGATCAAGTAGATCTAACCATATAGATTCATTCTAAGTGAGGCTTTGATGGATTTGCAATTATAATCAAGCAATTTTGCTGACTAGATAATCAAAAATCATGTTGATTCAACGGATGGTGCTCGACCTTTGTCATTGATGGAGGAGACAAAATCTCCACTATTTGTTCCTTCTATTAGGAATGGAAGACTGAGATTTAGCTAGATAAATTGGTTAAAATCTACATAGGACCACAGGTGACATCGTGACCATCTGATCAAAGATCGAAAGGTCAAAAAATCCCACATGGCTCATTTAATAACACGAGATCCATGTGGATCCCTCATGGATGAATCCATCATGTCAGCGCCTCAAGCACTGACCACTTTTAAAATAGTAATTATGACTTTTTGGATTTTAAAAATTACAAAAAACACTATAAACTTTGAAAAATTATAGAAAATAAAATACTTAGAAAAAATGTAAATAAAGGCTCTATGGAATCATCTCAATGATAAAAATCTATTAAACCAAAAATCCATAATTTTATTTAATTATTTTAGATTAATTTAGGTTTAATTAAAAATAGTCAAACCCAAATTGAACTTGAACCATTAATCCAATTTATTTCAAACATTGAGGAATTAAAATTAAGATTAAAATACAACCTAGATAAATTTCTCAGAATTTATTAGATATTGAATTCATAGATATGAAATTCTCAATCTTAAACTCTTAATTTAATGAAATAAATTAATAATAAAATAAAAAAATTATTGAAAATATAAAATCAACTCAAATCATTATAATATACCTTAATGAACACAAAAACACCATTAGAACTCTCTAAAACTTAATAAACCCCAAAATGACTAATTAGTAACAATTGAATAATTAATCCATTTAATTGTGAATTTTAAAAAGAATAATAAATTAACCAAAACTCCAAAAAAATCTAATTGAACCCTCTATGGATTCATCTCCTATAAGGGAATTTAGGAAAATTAACCACTAATCAATTATATTTAATTTAAGCTTAATTTAACTTTTAATTTAATAATTAAAACTTTAATTAATCTTAAATTATACATCTAATTAAGATAAAAATTTAGAGAATTTAAATTGGCAAGGAACCCCACCTGTCATAAAAATTTCAAAGTCAAATGATCTCTAAATAAGAAATTATAGAATTTTCAATCTCTAGGACAATTTAAATAAAGTAATAAATAAAAAAAATACAAAAAATATAAAATTTTATGAAACCAAATTAAAACATCTTCATCAATATTATAATAATTAAGAAAATTTTCTTAACTCTTTGAAAGAATTCATTTAATTACACACTTAAGGCTTATGGGATAATTAAAAATATAAAAACTAACTAAATATTGAACTATAAAATTAATAAGATTATGATAAACAATTATTTAATTGAAAATCAAAGTTAATTAATTTCTGATTTTCATACCCAAATAAAGAATTCATTAAAAAGATTTAATATTAATGAATTACTTGAGTTCAAGTATAAATAAATAATAATTATTAATCAAATAAACTAAATTTACACAACTTAGGAAATTAAAATGACCTAGATTTAGGTTAGATACCTAAAGTAGCTCATTTCTTAGGTTTCCAGGATATGGTTGAAAGCCAAACTTCATCTCAATAGATTAAATTAAAAAATAAACCTTTAACAAATAATATTTGATTAAAATTAATCTAAATAATGAATTAAAAAATTCATAAGTTAATAAATTCTCTTAAATTATGAATTTAAAATATAATGAATTCCTTATGTGATGAAATGAGAACATCTTAAAGATTAATTAATTAAGCTAACTTATCCAAATTCATAAACATAAACATTAATAAATATAAACATTAATCAAATGAAATAAATGAGATCAATTCAAATCAAATAAACAAAGTAATTAAAATATATAAAATTAAATGAACACTTAATCAAATCAAAAGAAACATGAAATTAAATATAAAGCTAAGTTATGAAAAAAAATATAAAACATTAAATAATATAAATATAAATGAATCAAATCATTTGAAAGGAAATCAAACTAAAGTAAAAAATTAAATAAACTTAATCATACTAAGATAAAATTTCACCTACACATAAAGAAACATTTTAAATTTTAATTAATCAAACTAAGGAAATATTAATCAAAGCAAAAGAAATAGAATAAGAAAGAAATTTTCAAATCTTAATAAGATTACATAAACTCTAAACCTTAAAAGAAAAATTAAAATAATCAATCAAAGAATAAATTCTCAATTAGTTAAATCAAGATGAATTAATCAATAAAACTCAAATTAAAAGAGTAAAGAATCTTTAATAAATTTTTCAAAAACATAAGATAAAAACTAAACACTAATCAAGAATTTAAATCCTAATCAAATCACATAAACATCAATCTAAATTCTAATAAACCCAACTTAAAATAAATTACTCAAATGAATTCAAAAGTGGTTAATTAAGATATTTAGGATCTTAGTTTGACCTTTAGAATGGATTAAATTTTCATTATATTAGGATTTAAGATGATTGAATATAATGGGTTTTGCCTAAAGTGGAATTAATTTTATTCTTCATTCTTTAAAACTTAAATTTCAACCTTACCACAAAAGTAAACCTAAAAATAGAAATAAACTCATAAATCACTTAAATTAAAACCACCAAATGGAAAATTCAACAAATTCTAAGAATAAAATAAATGAAATCAAATAAAGAAACATAATTTTTCACGACTATCATATGGCATATAGTCTGGATACCCAAGGTCATAGGGCTACTGGTCTGAAGGTGGTATTGATACCTCAAACTTTTGGTTTAATAATGACATATACCTATGAAGCAAAATAATGAGAAGTGAAAGATTAAATTTTAAATTAAACCAAAACTTGATCTTAAAAAGCCTAATGAAGCCATACCTCACAATGCCCTTTCTCACACACTACATTGTTAGGTCATCGACCTTAGACTTAGGCTAGACCATTGATTTGTGATATTTTGTGATGTGATGTTTTTCTTATTTTATAGTATAATATTTTAGACTGGATGGCTAAGATTTTTTTGGCCATTAGTTTGGATGATAAGACATTATTTTTAGGCTAACATAATTTTTATTGGGGGTTGTGCTTAAAGAGAATGTTGTAATAGAAAAAAATAATAAATATTATATGTGTTGCTTTAATCCCTAAGCATAGCCCAATAGAACATGTGAGCTTAGTAAGAAATTAATGCCATGTATGTTTGAACTATAAATTGTTGGTGTGTTATGTATATTTCCTAACATTTATTTTACATGGATTATAAATTTATTATAAAATTTCAAAATGTATTTTAAGCCTAAAATTAGGTTAGGGTCTATGGGGTCTAGGAATAGCAAAAGCTGACTTTACCAATTGGTGGTCTCTTGTGAAGTCGGTGGAGGTCCCTAAAGAAGGTGATGATTTTGGAAGAAGACCCTCATACATCAAACTTTTAGTTCTAGGTCAGGCTATATAAGGACAGAGCTCGGCTACCAATTTTCTCTTTCTTCTAGGGTGTACAATAATACCCGGCTACACTGGCCTATTTTATTAATTAATTTTGTTTTAATTATTTTGGGTGTGTAATAGAAATTATATGTTTTCAGTAGGTTTCTTTTTATGGTGTGTTACTGTGATGAAATGCCTAGAATATTAGGCTTTTAGAAAAAATTAAATTTTCTACCCCATTAAACTTAAACAACTCAAACATATTATAAAGAAACTCAACACTGCACTTTAACAAAATCCCTAGGTATAACTTAAAAGTAATTAGAAATAATTAGCTTTTCCAAAATATGATAGGTTATTGTTTGTTCCTCTTCAATTGGGTGCTTCACCCATTACACATGAGAGGGCATCTAACATGTGAGCATGACTACTCTTCTTGGAATAGTGTGGCTTCTCTTTTTGATTTGGCCTATGATCGCTTCTAACTGCATATCATTATAGACATGAACTACATAGCGCAAGCATTAAAATGAATCATGAGTCAAAATACATAATATAATAAATTTGTTGCATTAGTTAGGTGCATAATATGCCAAACATTACCTGAGGGTTAGGGAGTAAGTTGGACTATTAGCTTCATCCTTAAATACAACAACCTAACCAACCTACATACATAAGACCAGATTTATGGGTTTTAAAATAGCTTAGGTGGTATTAGCTGGCAACCCTTTTAGGTAGGTTATAAGTCTAGAAGACTTAGGGATAGGTTCATTGCTCCTTTGGTAGGAAAAAAATTGATAATTCCTATAAAATTCACATTAGGTTGAGCCTCTAACATATGTTACAAGCATTATAGACCTAAGGTTTGAAGCATTCTACTTGAATAAGTATTCAACCACTAGGAATCTTTATAATTTGGTGCTACTAAATTATAAATCCATGATTTCTAATAAAATATCAATTCAATCCATTTTTGCAAAGCCCAATAATGGGGTAGCTAAAATGCTTAATGGGATTCTTAGTATCTAAAAGCATTATTTACTTATTCTTGGTTAGCCTCTGAAAAAAAACACTTTTTTTTAAAGTGTTCCTTATTGAATTTTCAAATCACCATCCTTCTAAGAAAAGCTTTGAAATCCAAAGAAATAAAAGTCTATTTCTTTAATCAAGAGTATTCTTAGGAAGATATCCTTCATTCTTTAGATGTAATTAACTATAGGGGCTTGCATTTATGGGAATTATGAACCTTAATAAAATAAATCTGCTTCTCCATGTAGTTCAAGAGAAGAATCTCTAATACATTGAAGACCCATCAACCTTAGGAGTCCTTATTAAGTAATTGAATTATAGTATACTATGTTTATCATTTAAGATAATATATTTATCCATTAATGATGTTTTATTACCTAAATAGGTACCCCTAAGATTGTGGTGTTCCATATAAATGTTCCCAATAATATGTAGTAATTCTAAAGATCTAGATGTGTAAATAATATTTTTGTTTTAAGAATGTTTTCCATGAATTCATGCATCATAGACATAATCAAAATGAAAATTCATTTTAAATAAACCATCAACATGATCCAGTTTATAAATTTATTTAAAGAATGCATATTAATATGACTTAACTATTTATACCATAACTAGACATCATCAAGTGAACTTTTAAAATAAAGTAAATTTAGATTTGCATCGCATGCATTTTCAAAATTGATAAGGAAAATATTCTTATATTTATGATCTATAAGTAAAATATTTTCTTTATCTCTAATAACACCAAAAGAGACTTTAAATTCAACAATAAGTCCTTCAGCATATAATTGACTAATAAAAATAAGATTATGCTTTAAAACTTCAACAAAATAAACTTTATCTAAAGTAATTGATGTTTAAGAAATAGAACCAATACCAATTATTTTTTTTTCATTTTGCATTATCACCATAAACTACATACCCTTCACAAGGTTCTAAAATAAAAAAAATTAGCTTTATCACCTATCATATGTCTTGAACATTCACTGTCCAAGTACCACATGCTTTCTTTTATTTTGCTTTGAAGGCATTCCTATAAAAGAAAATTAGAGGAAAAATTTTGAACCCAAACATGTTTGGGTCCACATCTAAAGAGAAAATATGCAATGATATGTAGTGTGTTACTTTTGAGTTTTATTTTGGGTATCAAAAAAAATTTGATCTAGGAAATGCTTGAGATTTACATGCATGAAAATCAAAAGATATATTACTTTCTTTATTACAAAAAATATATAATATTTGTATTTGCATATGGTCAATATTTAAATTATTTTAATGCACTAGATGAGTTATTTTTAATGGATGAAACATGTGAGTGTAAGCCACTATAGGTATTCAACTTTGCATGCAGTAATAAATTTTTGTTTTCAAGATTTTCTATAACATTAACTGATTTACTAAAGCAACATTCATAGCTTTCAACTTTCTAAATTCTTTTTTCAAGGATAAAGCATGCATCTCTAAATTTTTATTTTTATTTCTTTAAAGCATTTAATTTTTTTTTAAATTTTTTGTATTCATGTGCTAATTCATTAAATGCATCATATAATTCTTCATATGAAAATTCTTCACATATCTTGATTATAGAATCCACATTTTTCATAAGAAATAAATTTGCATCTTCCTCTATTTTGTCATCACTAGATTCTTCTAAATCTGAGTTTGCCCAAAGTGCTATTTTCTTTCTCTTTTGAAGCTTTTTATTTTTCAAAGATTTTTTTCTTTCAACCTATTTTTCTTTTTCAGTAATATTTGGGCAATCACTTCTTACATATCCTGGCTTGTTACAATTATAACATACTATTCCTTCACCTACATTCATTCTTTTACTAAACAATTTATGCAATTTAGATTTTTCATACCAATGCTTTTTCATTCTCATAATAATTCCTAATTTCTTTAAAAGCATAGAATTCTCATCACTATCAACTTTTAAACATGAAGTGTTGTCCTCACAAGTATTTTCCATCTACAAAGCAATTAATTTTTCTTTTTCTTTCTTTTGAAAAGAATCATTTGATCTCATTATGCTATAACATGTTCATGAGCTATCAAGGAACCAAGAAGCTGATCAACTATATATTTAGCCAAATCGTTTACATCACTTCTCCTCATAAGTATTTTCCATCTACAAAGTAATTAATTTTTTTTCTCTTTCTTTGGAAAGAGTCATTTGATCTCATTGTGTTATAACCTGTTCAAGAGTAATCAAGGAACCAAGAAGCTGATCAACTGTATATGTAGTCAAATCCTTTACTTCACTTATTATAGTAACTTTTGCATCCCATTCTTTTGGAAGACATCTTAAAATTTTATAAATCAAATTTTGATTATATATTTTCGTCCAAGAGAATACAATATATTAATGATTTTCATGAAATGAGTGAACATATCAAAATACTTTCATTTGGTAACATGCGAAATAACTCATATTCATGTACTAATATATTTATATATGCATCTTTAACTTTGTTAGTACCTTCATAAGTAATAAATAACTTATCCCAAATTTCTTTCAAAGTATTAAACATGGAAATTCTCATACAGTCATCAAGAAGAAAAGCACATTATAAAATATTATGAGCCTTAGCATTTAGTTAATCTAATTCTCTTTCATAAGAAGACCATTTATTAAAAGGTTCATCAACTTTCAAGCCATTTGTTTCAATGGTGGGAGTATGGTATTGCTGTGTCAACATATGCCACATATGAAAATCTTGTTCATGAATAAAAGTACTAATGTTATTTTTTCAATAATCAAATAGAATATTATCAAGTAAAGGTACTCTATGTGTGGACTGTACTACAGGTACTTCATCTTTAGGAAATACTTATGTCATAGTGTTTGCATATAAAAATACAAATTATAAATTATTTAGCCACAACACCATGGTGTTGTGAGTGTGGAATCAAGGCACTAAAACAATCATTTTAAAAGGATAAAGAAAGAACTATTATTTCCTCCCCATGATTGATAACCATCTAGAAGAGCAAGGGGAGTAGTTATGGGGCCAAAAACAACCTTACTAGTGAAAAGAACTCTATAAAAAGGGGGAAAAACTACTTTTGCCTTTATTTCTCATTTCCCCTCTCCACTTTGACTGATTCTCTCTCATTTTTCTTGTGGTTCTTGCTTCCGGGAACCTGTGTTCGCTACGAGATCAACTCTTGCTCTTACAAAAGCCATCTCTCGCCTACTAAATATAAAAGATTCACTGTAATAAAGATTCTTACATCTTTTACATGGCTTTTCTCTCTGTGCATGCATTTTTATTAAAGAACCTCTACTGTTGAACTTAGTTTCAATGCAAGAAGGGAAGAAACCTCCCCCATTGATCTTAGATCTGAGACAAGGGAGATGACACTAAAATATGAGACTTAACATTGCTAAAATATTACTCTGTCTAAATTTTTATATAAAATTGCTAGATTATGCAAATATTTCTCTCAAAATTATGCATTCCTAACTCACATTGCCATGGCACTAGAAGCTCAGCACCGAAGCACCACGGTCTTAGAAATATAGTCGTATGTCTCTAACTTATAATGTCGTGGCACTAATGTTATAGCGCCGAGGCACCATGCTCTTTGGTATCTTGCACTTGATGTAGAGCCATAGTGCCATTCCTTTTGTGCCGAAGCACCATGCCTTACAACATGTTTCACCATCAAACATAGTTCTGACATGAAACAAATCTCTCCCTCTATTGAGCTTAGATCTAAAATATGGGAGATGAGTTTCTTGCTCTGAATATGTAAAAACATCTAGCATTGCTAAGCCATTATGCAACTGAAAGTTTTAATTTTAGGCATTAAGTTAACAACACCTCATTGGTATACCTAAAACACCGCAACACTATACTCGAAGTTTAATGAGTACAAATTTGTTTGACCTTATGTAGAGTTTAAGAATTTTTATTTGGATTATCAAATGCATCATTAAAGAATAAAGATATTATCTCAGAAGATAAACATGCTTTTATATAATGGATTCGATCATTTAATAAAAGACTCATAAGGCTGATGGGTCTTTCATGTACCAAAAAATTTTCCCTTGAACTACATGGAAAGGTAGAAAAGTGTTTATTTTAAACTAGGTTCATGATTCCTTATAAAGGCAAGCCCATATAGTTAATTACATCTTAAGAAGGGTCTCTTGCTAAGAATACTCTTGATTAAAGAAATAAGTCATTATTTTTAAAAATTTCTAAGTTGGTTTTCAAAGGATTGATTTTTAGAAATTTTAATTTGGAATGATCTAAAGTGGAGAGTGTTAATTTTAGAGGCCAAACAAGATGAAGTAGAAAATGCCCATTGATAGTGGGATGCCTAGTAAGCACTTCAACTATCCTATAATTTGGCTTTAAATTTTGGAATTTAACTTTGATTTTGTGTTAACATTTTATTAAAATCTAAGGCTTTGATTGTAGCAATACAAGACTACAGAAATGCCTAGGGTTGAAGAGTTACTCCAAGAAGGATGCTTTAGACCCTAATTCATAAGTGTTTCTAGCACATGTGAGATGCTCGACCTAATTTCATTTTGGAAATTAATGGCCATTCCTCTCACTTGAGGGAACTAACCTATCCTAGACTCTTTTAGACTTACAACTCACTTGGAGGCTACCTTACACCACCTAAGCACATTTTAAATTCATGATGCTAAGTCTTATGAATGTGAGATGGCTGGGCTATTACTTCTTTAAGAAAGAAATCTAAGAATCCTAGACTCATTGGGTATGAAAGGTACTAACTAATGCACATTTTTTAAGTGTTTTGATTTATGATTCATTTGATGTTTTGGGTATGTAATTTATGCCTACATACCATATAATTAGAAATGGTTATGGGCCAAATCATTAAGAGAAGATAAGCTTCCCCAAGAAGGCAGTCATCCTCACAAGTCAGATGCCCTTATGTACAATGGGAGAAGTGCCCATTCAAGAATTAGAGCAATATGATTTCATAGGTTTAAGACCTAATTATTTTTATTTGATTTTAAATTTTGCCTAAAGTTTGAATTTATATAAGGTTTCAAGTTTTCTTTATTTTTCTTTCAATTGCTTAGATTTATACTGGGTATAAAATTAAATTTTTCCTATGAGTCTAATTTTCTAGGCATTCATCATAGGAAAGCACAACATAGATAGAAACCTTGAAAACCAAGTTGATTCTATTGCGAACCTAAAATAAATCATGCCAATTAAATTTATGTAAAAGGCCAATGTGGATGGGTAATGTTATACAGCCCGAAAGAAAGAGCAAATAGGCAGCTAAGCTCTGCCCTCATACATCCCAACCTAGAACTACAAGTTTAGATCTATGTATCTTCTTTTCACGATCGTCTCCTTCTTAAAGGACATCCATTGGGCTTCATAGGGGACCACTTGCACCAATCTTAGGGGACCGGTTCCTAATCCTAGACCCCATAGATCCTAACCTAATTCTAAACTCAAATTTCTATTTTGAATTCAAAATTGAGTCCTAAGCCCTGCAAAATAAATGTCGGCAAAATACAAATAGCACGTAGTAGTTATATTTCATAAATATAAGGGATTAGCATCAATTGCTTGACAAGCACACTTGTCTTATGGTCTATGCTTAAGGACTTAAGCAAAATGCAAGAAGACTGCATTTTAATTTATTTATGGTAATTATCCTTTCTAGCATAGCCCTATTGACCTCACTTTTGGCGTGAGCTCTCAACTTCCTCATCATAGATGTAGGACTCTTATAGACACTAAGAGTTCCTTAATCTTAAGACACTTCAAGTGATTAGGTGAACACTTAACCTAACCCTAGAGACTTTGAAGAGTTAGCCATAGAAATAGGTTGTGCCTTAAAAATTTAGGAGGACTTGCCTACCCTATAGCCTAAACCCAATGCTTGCTTTGTTCGTCCAAACCAAACCTCAAATTCAAATCCAAATTCTAAAATCAAATCTAACTATCAAATGATTGAAACCCATGATTAAATTCAAACTCCAAATCCCTTCCTAAGCAATTTGATTCTATCTTATGGACTTAGCCATAACCAAATTTTCCTCAATTCAATTGATTTTCTTAAATATCAAATTCAATCTCAAAATCCAAATTCCAAAATCAAATCCAACTATCAAATGATCAAAACCCATGATTAAATTCAAACTCCAACTCCCTTCCCAAGATTTTTTTTATCTTATGGACTTAGCCTTAACAAAATTCAAATCAACCCCAATTCAATTAATTTTCTCAAATATCAAATTTAAAATCAAATCCAAATTCCAAATCATAAATCAATTCCAAATTCCAAGTGATTGAAACCCATAATTAAATTCACATTCCAAAATCCCTTCTTAAGCCATATGAACCACCTTCATATGCTTAGCCAACCCAAATTTGGTTGATTTCTTCATAAATCAATCATTCCTTCATTTATATTAATAAATATAAATGAAGTCCAAGTTCAAACCCTCCAAATCAAATCAAAATAAATCAAACTAAATTTAGACACTTCTTAAGCCTTATGGACCTACCTCCATAAGATTAATCAAATTTGCTTCCAAATCACTCCAAACTCAAGTGATTTTCTCATGAACCATTTATATCTTCATTTATATTCACAAATATAAATGAAATATAAATTCAAATGGCCAAAACCAAACCCAAATAAATTAAATTTCCAATTTTAGCCCTTTTAGCCAAATACTTGAACTTTGATAAATGATACCCAAACCAATTCAAAACTCATGGATTCCTTCATGATTCAATCATTCCTACAATCATTGACCCAAATATAAACATAAACCACCATTATCAAACCAAACCCAAGTCAACCAAGTCAAGTCCATGTTAACCCTTTTGGCTTGAAATTATTATATGGACCAAAACTTATTTGGCTCCAAACCACTTGCAATTGGATTTATATTTCAATCCTAGGCTCATGTGTGAGTTCAACTAAACTTGAATCAAGCCATGATCAAGCCAATTAACCCATTTAGGCTCACTTAGCCTAAAGTGGCCTAAAGGAACCTTTTTGAGCAAAGTCCTAATCCAACCCAAATTGGATTGAACTAAGCCCTTCTAAACCTCACAACATAAAAACCACCCTAGGGTGATCAATTGCCTTAGATTAGGTCAAACTAAGTCAAACCTAGCCTTTGACCAAGTCAACATTTTGCCCAAATGAAACCCAAACTAGCCAAAATCCATCATATGCCAAATTGATTAAAATCATTAATTCAAACTCACTCATAATCAATGATTGAACATGACCAAACCTTCACTTGAGCCAAACCAAGCCTAATTGGCCATTTGACCCAAGTTGACCCAAATTAGCCTAAAAAGCTAAAATAGGTCAAATCATAATCTAATCCAAATTAAAGTTCATTCCAAATCACTTATTGAACTTGACCAAAGCCATAATTAAGCCCAAGTTGACTAGTTGGTCAACTTGACCCAACCTAACCCAAATTGACCTAAAGGGTCAAATTGGCCAAAATCCAAATTAAATCCAGATTAAACCAAACCAAAGATTATAATCATTTTTCATTAGCCAATTGAACTTGACTCAACACATAACCAATTTGGTCAAATTGGTCAACTTGACCCATTTGACCTATATGAACCCAAATGAGTCATAATCAAATCCAAAGCAAATTGAATCAAACCAATAACACCAATACACTCCAATTGGTCATGTGAACTTGACCCAACCCTTAGTTCGACCCAATTTGACCAATTAGTCAACTTGACCCAATCTAACCTAGTTTGACCTAAATAGGTCAAATCAAGCCAAATTAAACAAAATAAACTCCAAACCACTTGAAATTTGAGCTAACCCACTTTTGACCCATTTCAAATCTATAAAAATCAAAGCCATAGCTAAATGTCCACTTTTCTCTTGAGTCTAGGGCATCCCATTAGATAAGACATATGCATATTTTGTCATTTCTTCCCCTTGGCCACTTAGCACCCATTCATAGGTCCACTTAGGCATCAAGGACCATGGCTGACCTGACCCAAAGGTGGTTGGGTTGGCCATGACTTATGGAAAGGTGAAATCACCTCCCCATTCCCATTAGAGCATTTCAAACCAACAAGGACATCCACTACCTCCCTTGGCAGCCACCTCCACACCCTTACCCAACCAAACTAAGCCACATCATCCATCCAAGGACCCCCACAACCCTCTGAAATGGCCAAATGATCTAGAAAAACCAAACTAGCCATAGTCATCCGATCCATGGAATGAGGGGTATACCCCTCTCATTCTCACTCAAGCTCAGAGACACACACTTGATTCAACCTTAATAGCCAAGGAAAGAGATCCCAGAGCAATTTCCAAGGCTTCCTAAGCTCCCCAAAATCCCCACTCTCAGTTTTACATGAGACCAAAATAGGGGAGCCTCAATCTGATTGCCATTTGCTCAAACATCCACCAAAGTGCAATTAATTTTGTACACACCATCCTTGGACCTAGACAAACCGAAATGAATCATTGCCAAAGCTTCCTAACATCCGAAGGGTGGAGTTTGATCAAGGCCGATTGTGTACGTGCCTTGGGTTGGTCTTCTGAGCAAACTACTCCAAATCAAAGCTTGTATGGCTCAACAACGCTTCTTTTCTACCAACAAAGCTTCCTCAATTATTGGAATCACTCGTCACAAGCTCCAGTGAGGTATGCCATTAAAATTGATCATTGAATGAAAATAGGTTGGTCTTTTATGAAAGAAAGTTCTATGTCATGCGATTTCCACTGTTAGATTTCTTTGTTTTGCTTCCCCGAATGTGTGGGATAATTTTCATCTCCATCCAAGCTCGTAAGCTCAAATCGAGCGATAATCGATGGACGATATCTATCACTCACTGCTCTAGGGGAGATAGATCATGAACTGTCCATTCCACATGATTGGGATGGATGGTTCTGATTAGATCACACATTAGATCCTTTGATTTCTCTTCTAAATCATAGTTGAAATCATGACCGTCCGATCTTAAATCGGACGGTCTACAAAGTTACCGCATCCGCCACCATCCGAGTCAGCCTTGATGTGACAACTTAAATAGTCACTCCCTTCGCACCATGTGGAAAGTGCGCCGCATCACCCACCATGTGGCCTGATGAGATTAAGGCTTTAATTAAGCCTAATTAATCCATTTTAAGCATAAAACTCTAATCTTAGAAAAACCCAAAAATACAAACTTGGACTCATTTTAAAGATATTTCAGAGTAGAATCTATTAAAATTATTATTAATTGATTTTAAATAGTGATTTTAGCTTAATTAAGGTTTAATTGAAAATCTAATTAGCTTAATTATTCCTTAAGTAATCACCCAATTAATCTCCAACTTTCTATGGATTTTTGGGGGGATGACCTCTGCCTCCCCCTTTTCTAGGATTTTATTGGTTGCTTAATTAAGAAGATTAATTGATTAAGCCTTAATCACTTTCCAATTTTAATCAGTGATAATTAGTGAATGAATAGTGGTTTAATTAATTATTTAAGCATAATTAACCTCTATTGAACAGTAAGGGAGCTTAGGGAATGTGGTGGGATACTTTTCCAAATTCATTTCCTAAGTTTTCTTCACTTTTTGGAATTTTATTAGTTAATGATTAATGAGGTAATTAATTGCTTAATTAATTAATTAATCTTAAGATAAAAAATAGAGCCTAATTAAGTGTTTGAAATGACTTAGAGGTTAGGATTGAGGCATTATCCTTGATCTCTTTCCCTAAGTTAATTTCATCATTTTAATCAAAATATAATCAAAGAATTCAACCAATTAATTAACAAACTTGATTAACTCAATCTAAAATTCACTTCATTTCTAAGCAACCTTTAATTAATCTTAGGTAGCTCTTTGGGTGTTCAAATAACCCAAAGTGGAGATAATGAAATTATGGTTAGCTGTAAGCCAGTTAAGAGAGATCCTTTAAGCCTAATTAACTATTAATCATGAGCTAATTACATTAGGTCCCTTGCATTTCTTAGGAGCATTGCAAATTTACTTTTCATGTGGTTGCATATCATGTTGGTTCATTATTAATTAGTTACTTAACTTACGGTGATGTAGGTAAGGGATAATTAATTGGCTTAATTCATACCCTAACCTAATTAAACCATAAAATGAACTTAATTACTTCTTCATTAAACCAAATTAACTCACACATGGGAAATGGGATTAGGATCAGCAAACCTCTTTCATTTCCTAAATCAAATCAAACTCAAAATTAAAAATGTCATTAAAGAACTTTGGTTTATTTTAAGTAGCCTTATTTAGTATGATTGTCATTAGGAATTAATTGGAATGAATGAGATCATGTACTTATGTTCTTTTATTTCTTTTCAATCATGTTAAATGTTATTTTCCATTCATAATCATGCATTCATTTCTTTTAAAAATAACTAAATGAAATGGTTTCTTTTATGTCAAATTGCATCTGTTGATTTAAATTAAAAAAAGGTGTGGCTATTATTACTATTAAATCAAAAGTTATCTTCAAAAGCCCATAAATAAATTATAATATATGGAGTGAGGTTAATTACAAATATCTATAAGTTTTCATGTGTTGATAATACAAGATATGCAATATGAAGCTCTCTTTCCTTACCTTATATGGATTTGCATGGGATTTATAAATGTATAGTTCATTTGAAAAGAACACAACATTTATCTAAATCTACTCATATGCATCTCCATGTTAAGACTTAAGAAAGAATTTTATATCACATATGTAAATCATATAATCAAATCAAATATGACTTCTTGCATGACTTCTCATTCTTGTGGTTCTTTTCATACATTCACATGTATATGAGAAAAGTGGTATATTAGTATGGACACCTCAAGACTGCGAGGCTTTAAGTAACCCTAAGTAGGTCTTGTACCTTATGCCCCTGGTGTAGAACAATGGCGTCATACTCTCTTAACACATATTTATCCATTTTTTTCCATCATGTATATCATGCATATGATCAAAACTTAAGCATACCTATACATACAATGTATGTCTTCTTTAAATGATGAATGCAAGAAGCTATTTGAAATTTAAATATTTTATTTTAATTGAATTATGAATACATGTATATTTAATAAAGAGGATTTTTATGCATTCTCTAAGTAAACATCCACATGTATAAAAGTTTTTTAAGTGATCTTATTATTTTACAGTGGCATATGTACAAGGTACTTAGTGTTATAAAGCCTCAGGGATGTCAGATTAATATACCACTTTTCTTATGTACATATAGATGTAAAAGCAACTATAAGAATAAAAAACCCATGTAAAAATTATATTTGATTTATGATTCTTATTCATTGGTCATATCATACATACATATGTATAAGAGTTTTAAATAGGGATGAAAGAGAGGTTCCTTCTCTTTCTTCTCTTTATAACACCTAGTTGTTAAGTGTAGGTCATATAATAAAAGAAAACATTAAGTAAAATCTTCAAATCAATTAAATCACTTAAAAGAAATCAACGCTTTATAAATTAAATCCCTCATACTTATCAAATTATAACTCTAAAGCTTATTTAGGAAATACCACACAAGCTTTAATGCACACACATTAGCTTAAGTCACCACTTCTAGCTTTATCTTAGGGCGGTGTATGATTTGATGTATTCTTATGTTATGATGTATTATTGTAGACTGGATGTTATGGTGTATGTATGTAGTCTGGATGTTAGGCCAATATTATCCTAATCATGCTTTCTATAAGGGGTTGTGCTTAAGGGGCCGTTACAATAAAAATATAAATGACTTTTCTTGTGCAGGTTATTGATGCCCCTAAGCATAATCCAAGTTAGGACAGGTGTGCTTTGTAGGTGTAGCTAGATTTACTTTCCTTCTTTTAATGAAATTTTGCATTTGAATTAAGATAAGTGTTATGGGGGATTAGGATGAGCATTAGTTATAAGACAAAGTCTTATGTACCAAGTGCTGCCTTTGGAGCAAGCACATCCAAATGAAGTCAAAAGGAAAAAAAAGAAATGGAGCAAATCAAATGAAGAAATGAAAGATGAATACATGAAGAAGGAAGAATGAAGAATGAAGACCTCCATAGTAATCATCATTTGTAATTGTAATTATTCTCTTATAATCTGAGTTGTATATAGATAGAGCTTGGCTACCCACATTTTTAGGTTGTACGGTGGTACCCAACAGCATGGGTCTTTTATTCTTTTGTGATAGCTTTATAAAATTGTTTAATGTTTTACTTATCTTATGCATTAGAAAAAGCATGCCTTTTGATAGTTTGTTTATGATTGGTGATGGTTGTATGGCACGATGTGATTAGGCTCCTGATAAAATTAACTAAACTAACAACTCATAACTAAACCTCTAAAATAACTCATAACCTCATATAGAATCCTAGACATTAAATCAAGATAATAAAATATTTAGCAACCCCTTAGATGGATGTTTTATGTTTAATATCATGCATAATCTTCTTATTTCACTCTTGTTAAGGGAGGGCTTCCATCTTTGCCAGAAAGTAAGGGCATAACCTTTGAGTGTCTTTGATGGAAGAACACCTCTTTTCCTTTTGATTTGACCCATTATCAAATTCTCATGAATTTAGGCATACAAAATCCTATAGCTTGCATCAAAATAAAGAGTCCTAAATTAAATAAAATTTTATAAAAATTTGCATTAGATTAAGTCATTATTCATACCCCTCATGATCTACTCTCTTAAGGAGTGGGTTTAAGGACTTAGTTTGTTTTCTAAATAATGACAACTTAGCCATCTTGCAAAAGTATATGATTTATCTACATGGATTTATGTATGAGCGTTAGGCTGCCACTCAAGGTGTAAGTCCACTGTGGTTTACTCTTTCTTATGGAGGTAAATCATCTACCAACTTTTTCCTTTGATTTTTGTCATGCTTTGGCCCTCTCCAAAGCTCCCTAGATTTAGGATCTGAGGTTGCCATTTCCTATGGTCTACAAGCATAAATCATCACCTCTTAGGCATTTTCATAATCTTGTATTGTGGAATTATAAGTCTTAGATTTCCAATAAAATATAAACTCCAATAAATAAATCTCCTCAACTTTAAATATATAAAGTCCAATCATATGATAGATTGGAGTGCTCACTAGGCATCCTACTATCATGAGCACTCCCAACTCATTTCCTTTGGTTTCGATAATAACTCTTCACTTTTGATCTATCTCCCTTGATTTTCTAAAATACAACCAATTTATTAATAGTCCTATATTTGAATTCTTTGGAGACAATAATCACCTACTTTAATCGAGAGTATTCTTAAAGGATTTATTTCCATAAGATGTAATTAACTTACCCCATAGGAACTTTAGAACCCTAAATAAACCTTTATTCATCCATGTAAAGTAGGAGAAAAATCTATGATATACTTGAAGACCCATCATGCCTTAGGAGTCCTTATTAGGTGATTAGGTCCATTATAGAGTAGTGACTTCTAACTTTTGAGATAGTATACTATTCATTAATGTTATACAAAATCACATCAATAAGTACACCCTCAGATCTATGTGGTGTCCCCCCTCCCCATACACATGAATCAAAAATAAACACCACAAGCCCCCTATAGAAGATAATGTTATATCAAGAAAGAACAACCTATCATCCAGTCTAACGGGCAAACAATCTTAGACATGCAATCTAAAATAGTACACCACAAAGACATGTGATGAACATCACATCACAACACATAAAATCACAAAAGGAATCATAGAACATCATAACCTAAGTCTAGGGTCGTGACCTAATGATCTAGTGTGTGAAGGAAACAGGCTTGTGTAGCAAGACTTTGCTAGGACTCTTTAGTTTAAGTTTCAATTTGAAGTTTTTTTGAGTTTGTTTGAATTTTACTTTTGGGTGGTTTCAATTCAAATGATTTAGTGATTTTTTTCATTTTCATTTTCACTTTTATTTTGTTAAAGTGAAGTTTAGGTTTTCAAGAATGAAGAGTAGAACATATTCCACTTTTAGGTGGAACCCATTCCATTCAACATCTTAACCCCTAGTTGAATGAAATATTCATCCTAAGAAGAAGATTCATCCCAAAGGTCTAACTAAGATTCCTAAATATTATAATTAATCCTTTTAATTTCATTTAAATGATTTGGGTTTGAAGTTAGTTTGGATTTTGGGCTAATGTTTTGATTCTTGTTTTTGGGATATGATAATTCATTTAATTTCTTCTCATTTGATTTTAATTTTCATTCTTGATTTAATTCAATCATTTAATTTTATTTGGTTGAATTATTTCATTTAATTTGGTTTGAATTGTTTCATTTGATTTGCATTAAAGTTTTTGGTTTAAGTTATGTTTAAGTTTGTTAAATTATATACATTTCATTCGGTTTAATTTATGTTAACCTAAGGCACTTAGGTTAATATTTGAATTCATTCTTAAGTTAAATTGATTGTGGATTAAGGGTTTCATTAAGTTGTTTGTTTCATTTGTTATGAGTTTATTAGCTTAAGGTTTAATTAAGTTTAACATACATTATTAATTTCATTAATCTTTAAGTATAGAAATGATTAGGTTTCTTTGATTTAGGATGTCGAAGAGTTATCCTAAGTATTTCTAATGTTGATAAAGATAATTTCAAATTACTTCATGATTTTATGAATTTATGAATTTGTTTTATTCTTTATTTGATTCATATTGACCTAGAGATTTGGAAATTCAACAATTCCCAATCTATAAGGTTAATTGGCCTTGAAATTTTTATGGCAAATGGGGTTTCATGCTAATTTCATGTTTCTAAAGTTTTAGCATGATTAGATTCATAATTAAGGTGTAATTAAAGTTTTGATTATTTACAACCCAAATTAAGCTAAATCTAATGTGGATCATTTGGGAGTTTAATTTTTTTCTTAATTCCTCTCCGAAAGATCTTTCCAATGAGGGTTCAGTCATAATTGTTGGACATTTGGTTAATTTATTATGATTTATTTAATTTCTAGTTAATTATTTGAATTATTTAATTCACTTAATTATTTAATTAAACCACTTTATGATTTATTACGTTTGAATGAGTTTCATTGATGATTTTAAGTTCACTAGAGTTTGTTAAGTTAATTT
This sequence comes from Cymbidium sinense, assembly GCA_021442155.1. Classification (NCBI taxonomy): domain Eukaryota; kingdom Viridiplantae; phylum Streptophyta; class Magnoliopsida; order Asparagales; family Orchidaceae; genus Cymbidium; species Cymbidium sinense. The sequence goes on from CM038218.1 coordinate 136,958,789, forward strand.
GAAGTGATTCAATCCATTTTCATGAGTTATTTCATTTCATTTTAATTTATTTAATTAAAATTGAGGTTTAGGATTTGAAATTTCATATTTCTTAGATTACATCAAAATAATTCATGAAAAGTTTTCTTAAGGTGTGTCTTAACGTCAATTTCAATTCCCCAAAGTTTTATTTAAATTGGATTAATGGTGATTAATTAAAGTTTAATTGATTTTTTCAAACCCAAATTAAGGCCAAAAAATCAAAATTTAATTGGGGACTTTAATTTTAATGGATTCCTCTCATTATGATAAATCCATAGAGCCCAAGTTTGCATTTTTATTTGTATTTAATTATCTATGATTTTTTGATTTTTGTGATTTTTAATTAACTAAAAGGGGTTATTCATTTTAAAGCCATGGGCTTGGTATGTGGCACATTGCTCTGGGATCGTGTGGCATCCACATCAAAAGGTGTTCCATGTTGAAGGAATGGCAGTCGATCAAAGATCGGACAATCTCAATTCATTTCACCATCTCCTTAAGGATAAAATTAGATCATCCAACTAGATCTCAGTCGTTCATTCCAAATAGAAGGATCAAATGGTGTAAGTCATCTCCTGCACATCTCTAGTGAGAAATGAATGACGTCGATCATTTTTTACAAATTTCCAGTAATCATCAATGAATTTTGACATGATTTTGACTGAAAATTGATTAGTGATCGATTTACAACCAATCTAATACCTCATGGGGATCAAATTCCCTTCATAAATGACCAAAACTGAATGCCTAGAAGGTCAGTGGTGGAGCGTACCTTAACTCTAGTGATTATCGATGGTGGGATCAACTCCATTAGCTTCGCCTCAATGTGACGACACCATGCACACAGTTTGGTGGCTTGCCTTCCCATGGATCACCTCCTAAAGCAAGCTTGGTTCAAATTCCATCGACCTTGGCCATTTTCTTGCCCGCCGGTGGTGAGGGGATGGGGTCATTTTTTTTGAGGTTGCATTGATCTCTAGAATGTGTTGGAATGCTCAATTTTATGTGAGAGGCTCTCCTTTTCAATTGGCATTAAAGGAGGCTCGGTGGCTACCGAATTCATTCATTTTCTGCCATTCCTGGGGCAAGGGGATAGGGGAAGGGTTGCCTTATTCATCTCCTCCATTGATGAATGATTTGATATGAAAAGTGGGATGGAAGATGCTCTCCTTCCCCACTTTCCATACATGGTCGAGAACCATGTTTTATACTTTCTAGGTGGCCGGCATCCGCCACTTAGTGGTAGCAATGTCGACCAAGGGGTGGATTCAATAGCCCTTGGAAATCTGGCCTCCGACGATAATACGGTTGGCCAAGGGGTGGATTCAATTCCCCTTGGCCTTGTGAACAGGTTTGGGTAAGAGTTTGAAAGGGAGGAAGGCATTTTCCCCTTTTCCTTGCTTGGTTTGCTTCTTTTCTCTTCTCTGGCTCCCTCTTCTTCTTCTCTTGCTTCTCCCTTAGAAGAAGCCAAATTCCATTTGGTTTCTTCTTGGTGGCCTTTAATTGATTCTAATAAATCCAATCTCTTTGAGGTGAAGAGGTGGAATGAGGAATATGAAAGATGGGAAATGATATTTTCCTTTATATTAGAAATTTTCAAGTCCACTCCTCTCATATTCCACCTCTTTCATTTTTTTTTCTTTATTTTAATGATTCATGGGATTACCACCGAAGTCCTTAGACTAATGTGTGGCTGCTCAGTTCATACCGAATGTGAGCTTGAAGATAAGTCCAAATTCATTTGTATTTGATTGGATGTTTGAATCTGATCCAAGCATTTCAATTCAAAGTTGTTTGATTTTGATTCAATTCTTTTAATTTTGAGTTTAATCATCTTTAATTGATGATTGATTAGCTTTTAATTTAATTAATTCATTTAGATTTGAATTAATTTTGGATTTTATTTCATTTCAACCAATTTAAACCTATATGGGTTAAGTTTGACTCCAATTAGGTTCAAATGACCAATTTGACTCAATTGGATTTGGTTTGGACTCCAATCATGCTTGATCACATGTGTGAGATGATTTGGAGTTATAAATTTCTTTTAATTTCAATTAGATTTCAATTTTGAACCCATTTGACTCAAAGTAGGCTTAATGTGTTAAACTTGGGTTTCATTTGGGATAAATCACCAATTTGGCCAAATTAGACCCAATGATGGGTTGGATTATGTTTGATTATTATTTCAAAATAATTTTGATTAATTAAATTGAATTGATTTCAATTTGATTTGGGTCTGAATCCAATAGGACCCATTTAGGGATATTTTGACTAAGTCATCTAATTAACCTAATTAAGGCCTAAATAAGGTTAAAATTCCATAGAATCATGATTAAACATGTCTATTTAATCATTTGGGACATCTAGAATGATTTAATTTGATCAAATTTTTGGTGGGTTGACCTTTGACTTGGTGGGACCCACCTAAGTCAAACTTATGCCAAATGGATTGACTAGATTTGACTTTGGTTGAGTTTTGGATTCATTCATTTATTTTAATTTAATTTAAATTTGATTTGATTTATTCCAAATTTAGAATTTGGGTCAAGTCTACCTAAGCCCATTAGGTTAGATCAAACCCAAGGAAAATGCACTAGGTCACTAGATATAATGTCATGAGCACTTAATTAGGAGGTTCCTAATCTAAGATTAAGTGTCCTAATTATTGATTTCAGTGATAATATTAACTTCATCCAAAAATAATGTCAACAAAGTTTAGCCCATGTGATGAATATTGCCTCTGTGTTGTATATCGAGCACCACATTGTGATATTTTAATACTTCTATAAAACATGGGACATCCAACATAGAAAATATACACCTGAGTTTCTCTTAGGTCAGCATTGTGGCACTGAACAATGAGTGTAGAATCAAACCCAATTGGGTTCAAATTAAAATCTGATTGAAATTGAATTAAACTAATCACTCCAAATCATCTCACACATGTGATCAAGAATGATTGGAGTCCAAACCCAATCCAATGGTCAAATTGGTCATTTGAACCCAATTAGAATCAAACTTAACCCATTTAGGTTTAAATATAGTTGAAATGAAATGAAATTCAAAATTAATTTAAAATTAAATGAATTAATCAAATCAATTTTCAATCAATCATCAATTAAAGATGATTAAACTCAAAATTAAAGAGAATTAAATTAAAACCAAGTACTTTGAATCCAAATACTTCGTTTGGACTCAAATTTCCAATCTAAGTCAAATGGGTTTACACTTGACGTCAAATTTATTTGAGTTTGAGTTGGGCAGCAACATACTAGTTTAAAGACTTTGATGGTGATACCATAAACCATAAAAAACAAAGAAAAATTAAAGTGGTGGAATTATGAGAAGAGAGGACATGAAAATTCATGATAAGAAGGCAAGTCTCATTTCCCTTCTTCCATATACCTCATTCTATCTCTTAACTTCAATAGATTGGATTGATTCCAATCAATTGAAGGCCATCAAGCCAAAAGCCAAAGAGAAATTGGCTTTCTCTAAGGGTGAAGCCAAGGAAGAGAATGAAGAAAAGAAGGAAGAGCCATAGCTTGGCCAAGCAAGGAAGTAGGGTAGATGCCTTCCTCTCTTCCCAATCATCATCCAAACATGACCACAAGGCCAAGGGGATTGAATCCACCCCTTGGCAAGCCTTGCTGCCACTGGTGGCCAAATTTTGGCCACCTATAAGGCTAAAAAGGAGGCTCTCAACCAAGTATGGAAAGAGGGGAAGCAAAGCCAACTCCCTCCCTCTTTTCATCCCAAAATGTTCACCAATACAAGAGATGAATTAGGAGACCCTTCCCCTGTCTCCTTGCTGCCAACATGCTAAACAATAGGTAGAATCTAAGCTCCATTAATGGTGAAATCCAAAGTAGAGGTTCTTTCATCAAATTGAACGTCTAACATATTTTAGAGGTCGAGGCAACCTCAAACAAATTTTCACCTCATCCCCTCACTGCCAGCCAAAAATGACCAAAGCAATTGAAAAACTAATCGTTGTTAGTCTAGGGAGCAATACATGGGGAGGCAAGTAACTAAATTCCATACACTGCTTTGTAACATCAATAGGAAGCTAATTGAGTCTATCCCACTGCCGGTGATCACAGGAAATGAGGTATGCTTCATCACCATCCTCCATATCATTCAATTTTAGTATGTTTTGAAATAAAATTGATCCCCAAGTGGATCAAAGAACATGGATGGGTTTCAAAATGATCCTTGATCATTTTTAATCAAAAATGCATTAAAAAGCATCGATGATCGCTAGAATTTGGGCCAAAATGATATACAATGTCCATCTCTTGTTGGAGATCTGCGGGATCTAATCTCTGTCATCCTATCCTTCTATTAGGAATGGATGATCATTATTTAGTTAATGATCTGAATTTAATACTTAAGGATGTCACAGATCAAATCAGAACCATCCGATAGAAGATCAGACGATCGAAGATCATCCTGAGTGGAATGCTTTTGATGTGAATGCCATGCGGGATCCACATGGCCAAATCACGCCTCACCACATGGCGATGGTGCCATGATGGTTACCACATCAGCTCGCCATTATAAAATGATTAAATCCCCTTTAAAATTATTTTAAAATCAATTAAAAATCATTGAAATTTTAAAAATTTATAGAAAAATAATTACAAATCAAAAAAAAATTGTAAACTTGGGCTCTATGGATTCATCTTGATGAGAGGAATCCATTAAAAATAAAATTTCCAAATTAATTTTGGGTATTTTAGACTTAATTTGACTTTGAATGGAATTAATTAAAACTTAATTACTCAGAAGCCATTAATTAAATTCAAATGAAACTTTAGAGAGCTAAAATTAATGCTAAAACACACCCTAGAAAAAAGTTTCATGAATTATTACAATGTAATTCATGAGAAATGAAATTTCAAATCTTAAACCTCAATTTTAATTAAATAAATTAATATAAATGAATTAACTCATGAATATGAATTAAATAATCTCAAATCAATTCAATGAACTCTAATGAACATCAAGACACTAATGAAACTCATTGGAACTTAATAAACCACAGATTGACTTAATTGGGTAATTAATTGAATTAAATAATTCAAATAATTAACCAAAAATTAATTAAATCATAATAAATTAAAAAAATATCCAAAAATTATGAATGAACCCTCTTTAGAAACATATTTCAGAGAGGAATCAAAGAAAAATGAAACCCATAAATGATTTGCATCAAATTAGGCCTTATTTAGATTTTAATAAAATAATTAAAACCTTAATTACACCCTAATTATGAATCTAACGAGGTGAAACTTTGGAAACATAAAATTGGCATGGAACTCTAAACAAACCTATTCAAAAGTGCCTAATGCATTTGGGTTTGTTAATGATTTTTGAAGTGGATTCATGTTTACTTTTGTTTAGTTAATGTTTTATAAAGTGTTTTATTTAATCCTAAGTTTATATGAACTCTAAACAAACCTATTCAAAAGAAAGGTATTTTAAGATTAAGTAAAGTGAATTAAGTTCGCAAAACACAAATCACTTCATTTCTTTCCAACATGTATAACATGCATATGAATGAATCCTTAACATATCTATACATACAAATAGAAATGTTTAGCATACTTTATGATGAATGCTAAGTGAATTACTTAACAAAATTTGAATGCTTATGATGCATGATTTTCATTAAGTAAAAAAGGGGTTTCTTATCCAATTTTCTCATACACACATGAATTTATGAAAGGCATAAGTGAGTACGATGCCATTGTTAACCAGGGGTGTAAGGTACAAGACTTACTTAAGGCTACTTAAAGCCTCACAATCCTATGGTTATCCAGACTAATATAACACTTTCCTTAAATAAAAGCATATGTACAAAAGAAATGAATAGAAAAAGAAAGGGTGCAAAAAAAGTTATATTTGATTGGTTGATTTGTTTATGCAATTTATAGGAGTGAATATGAAGGTCCTTCTTAGATTATAACATGGAAGGGGATAAGAGTAGATTTGGGCAAGTGTTATATTCTTTTAAAAGAACTATACACTTTGCTAATCTTATTCAAATCCATGTTAAGAGGAAAGAAAGGAAGCAAACATACAACACATTTTTATATTCACATGCAAACTTATAAATAAAATATAAGTAACACACTTTTAGTTTTGGTAATTGATTCATATATTTTAAAAATAATTTGAGATTTAATAGTGATAATAACCATTCATATTTTTACTTTAGCCAAAACATGCAATTTGACATAAAGAAAATGTTTCACTTTCATTTTGATTTTAAAAGAATGAATGCATGAAATTTATATGACATGCACATTTAGCATGTTAGGAAAGAAATAAAGTGATGAAAGCATGTAAACATATTCACCCTAATTAATTCCTAAAGATAATCTTATGAAATAAGAAAGCTTAAAATAAACCAAATTATTTTTTAAAGAAGGTTTGATTTATTTTGAGAAATGTGAGGTGATTTTATTGTTCCAAAGCCATTCCCACATATATTGGTTATTTTAATTTAATTTTTAGGTTATTATATGATTTTTATATGTTGCTTAAGTTGAGGTATGAATTAACCATGTTAATTACCACTTACCACCTTAGCATAATTAACCAAATAATTATAAGCCAATGAGATGACATAAAATCAAACAAGGAATTTAAATCAACGATGCACCTAGTAATAAAAGTGCCTAATGCATTTGGCTCATGATTAATGATTAATTAAACTATGGGGTTTTATCTTAAGTAATTTCATAACTCTACTCACACATGTGAGTTGAGTTTTAATTTCCTTAATGTACTTAGGCTCTTGAACACCTAAGCATCTACCCAAGATAGATTAATTGAGTTCTCAAAGATTTTAGAATTTTATTAATTAAGCAGATAATTAGTGAATTAACCTTTAATTAAGGATGGATTAAGGAAGAAAAGGGGCTTTCTAGGGGTATCTTGGGAAAGTATCCCAAATTATTCCCTAAACCTCACATTCACTTAATCAAAGCTTAATTGACTCAATCAGAGGGTTAAACCACTATTTATGCCCTTAATTAAGCTTAATTACATTAAGGAAGTGATTAAGGAATGAACTGACAATTCCCTTAATTAAGACACCAATAAATCCCAAGAAAATTAGGGGAGGTAGGAGTCATCCCACTAATTAATCATAAAAAGTTTAGGATTAATCAATAGAGTAATTAAAAAATAATTAGCAAATTAACATTCCTAATAAAACCTAAATTCAGAGAAAAATACTATTCAAATTTCATTAAAATAAATTTTAAAATATTCCATATTCAATTATCTATCCAATGCAATTTATTTTATATTTTATTGATTTTTCTAGGCTTAGATATTAATTTTAGAAGTCTCTATAATTAATTAGAATATTTAAATATCCTAATTAACTATTTAATCCCATTGGCGCCACGTGGGCCACTGACGTGGCATGCACTTTCCATGTGGTGCGACAGAATTGGCTCTTTAACCTGTCATATGGTAGCGCAGCATGGTGGTGATGCTACATGCTTTCTCCTCAGCCGTTTGATCAAGGATCAAATGGCTGAGATTAAAGCCATAGATTAGAGGGGAGAATTGTGGGAGGCTACGTGTTCTAATCTCAGCCATCCATCCAAAACTCATGGATGGATGACCAGAGATTCATCCCTGCAATTCTCTATGAGCAAGGAGATCCGTCCATATTCTAGGCCATGATCCGAGCTTGATTAAGCTTAGATTGGGCTAAATTTAGTCCCACACCTTCATCATGCAATGTAGATCATATATAATGACTAAAATCCCATGTGATTAAACTTTCTTTCATAAATCTCCACACTATGGCTAGATTAAGCTTAGAAAAATGGTTTATCAACGGAGGTGATCACTGATGCTCGATTCTCTAGAAGAAGCTTTGCCTGGTTGAGACAAAGCTTTGCTGAGAGTCTGAGCTCTTGAGATTGAATAGATGCTTCTAGAGACCAACTCCCCTTTGAAATCCTTGCGGCTTTGATCGAACTAGATCCTATCTTGCCTTTGGAGCTTGGGAAAGAGCTTAGATGAACTCAACCTGGTCCTCTGATGAAGCTTGAAGAAGGAATTGGGTTGATGTTGAGTGTTGAGTAAGTTTGCTTTTCAATAGAGCTCCTCTATTTTCAAGCTCTAAAAATCAAGAATGGAGATTTCAAACCCTCTCTAGGAAGCTTGGAAAGACCCTCTAAGGCCTGCTCTAAGTTCATGCTTCAATCGACTAAGGAGAGTGAAAATTTTGTTGAATTTGGGGGTTTATATCTCCACCTCTGGAAATTGGATGACCGAGCAATGCCTTATCATTTTTCATCAATACACCTCATGCAATGAGTTAGTTATGTTGTTTTGAATTGCATGTGGGGTTTTGGCCGAGAAGGAGGTGAGGTGGCCATGTGCTTGAATTGAGTGTAAGGAGAATTCCATGTGCTCCATTTCAAGGAATGTCATCGATTTGGCCATTAGGCTGACCCAAACTGATTGGGTTGGGTGCACCACACTCCCTAGTGTTCACTTGATCTACTAAGAGGGTGCCAAGTGGTTATGGAGAGGATTTGGCCAAATTCTAAATGGATTTGGCAAAAATTTATCCTATGGCCTAGGGGTAAAATGGTCATTTTACCTTGATTTTAGTTTGGTCATGTTTGGTTTGATGAGAAAATAGGTTTGGCCAAGTTTCATTGAATTTAGAGTTGGTTTGATGTGATTTGGCTCATGTGACCCATTTAGGTCAAGATGGGTCAACTTGGGTCAAATTGACCAAATGGTCAAATTGGGTCAAACTAAGGGTTGGGTCAAGTTCATATGACCATTCAAAATATTTTGGCAACTTTGGTTTGATTCAATTTGAGTTAGGTTTGAATTTGGTTCGTTTGGTTTCATTTAGGTCAAATGGGTCAAGTTGACCAATTGGACCCATTTGACCTATTTGAGCTAGGGTAGGTTTAGGTTTGGTTGGTCATATGAAAGGGATTGGTATCTTTGTTTCTAATCAATTTTGGTTAAGTTTGAATTTGGCTCAATTTGACCCTTTAGGTCAAGTTGGGTTCATGGTCAATTGGGCTACGTTGGGTCTAGTTAGTCAATTAGGGCTTTGGTCAAGTTCAACAATCATTTTGGAATGAACTTGACCCATTTGTTTCAATTAATTTAGCTTAGATCAAGTTTTGACACATTTTGACTTTTTAGGCCAAGTTGGGTCAACTTGGGTCAAGTGGCCAATTGGGCTAGGTTAGGCTCAAATGTTGACTTGGTCAAGTTCAAAATTAATCATGAATGAACTTAGATCATTGGTTTCATTTAATTTAGCCTATGGTAGATTTTGGCTATGTTGGGTTTCATTTTGGCTAAGTGTTTACTTGGTCAACCCTTAAGTTTTACTTGGTTTGACCCAATTTGAGTGATTGATCATCTCATGATGATTGTTGATCATGATGAGAGGTTTAGATGGGCTTAGTTCAATCCAATTTGGTTAGGATTAGAATTTGGCTCATAAGGGTACTTTAGGTCACTTTGGGTCAAGTGAGCCTAAATGGGTCAAATGGCATGGTCAAAGCTTGATTTGAGTTTGATCGAACTTACATATGGACTTATGATTGAAATATAAATCTATTTGCAAGGGTTTGAAGTAAAATGTGTTTTGATTCATTAGACAATTTCAAGTTCAAAGGGTGAACATGAAATGAATTTTGGCTTGATTTTTTAATTGACTTTTGGTTAAGTGATTGAAGTTTGTATTTATATTTGGATTCATGATTGAAGGATTGATTGAATCATGAAGAAAAATCAAGAGTTTGGCTTGATTTGAAGTTGATTTGGCTAAGTTCAAGAATTCAACTTGAAAGGCTTATGTGGGATTTTGATTGAATTTGAGTTTGAATTTGGAGTTGGTTTTGGTTGTTTAATTTATATTTCATTTATATATGTGAATATAAATGAGAATATAAATGTGTTATGAACAAATTTCATGAGTTTGAAGTGATTTGAACATGATCTAGGCTAAGTCCTTAAGAAAAATCAAAGTGACTTAGGAAAGATTTGTGAATTTGGATTTGACTTTTCTTTGATTGATTTGAATTTATATTTTATTTATATATGTGAATATAAATGAGAATATAAATGAGTTATGAGAAAATTTCATAAATTTGAAATTATTTAGATTTGATTTAGGCTAAGTCCATGAAGGGAAATCAAAGGACTTAGGTAAGATTTAGAATTTAGAATTTCAACTTGGAATTTGATTTGATTGATTTGAATTTATATTTCATTTATATATATGAATATAAATGGGAATATAAATGATTTATAAGAAAATTTCATGAATTTGAATTGATTTGAAGATGATTTAGGCTAAGTCTTTAAGAGGGGATTAAGGACTTAGGAAATATTTGGAATTTGGAATTTCAATCATGGACTTCAATTATGGATTTCAATCATGGGTTTCAATCATGTGGCATTGATTTGAGTTTGGGGAAAATCAAATAGGCTAGAATTTGTTTATGTTTGATGTTGATTTGATTTGGAGTTTGACTTGAAGGAAGGAAGTAAGGAATGTGGTTCAAGCTATAGGGTAGGCAAATTTTCTTAACACCCCTAAGGCATGAACTATTCCTATGGCTAACTCTTCTAAGCCTCTAGGGCTAGGTTAAGTATCCACCTAATCACTAGACGTGCCTTAGGACTAAGAATCTCTTAAAGTCTGAGAGAAATCCTATGTCTAAGATGGAGGGGTTGAGAGCTCATCCTAAAAATGAGGTCAATAGTATCATTTAGCCAAGTTCAAAAGTTTGGCTAAAAGGACTAAAATTGGGAATTTGATTTGACTTGGATTTGGTTTGGACCATTTGAATTTATATTGCATTTATATTTGTGAATATAAATAGGTTGTGAGAAAATCACTTGAGTTTGGAGTGATTTGGAAGAAAATTTGATTAAGATTATTGAGGTGGGTCCATAAGGCTTGACTTTACTCCAAGATTTGGCTTGATTTATTTTGATTTGATTTTAATTATTTGAATTATTTCTCATTTATTTGTAAATATAAATGAAGATGAAGGAATGATTAATTTATGAAGAAATCAACTAAATTTGACTTAGCTAAGCATATGAAGTTGGCTCATATGGCTTAAGAGAGACTTTGGAATTTGAACTTGGTTGTGGGCTTCAATCACCTGAAGTTTGGAATTGATTTATGATTTGAAATTTGATTTGAGATTGAATTTGATAATTGTGAAAATCAATTGAATTGGGGTTGATTTGAATTTGGTTAAGACTAAATCCATAAGATAAAATCAAAGGGCTTAGGAAGGGATTTGGAGTTTGGATTTAATCATGGGTTTTAATTATTTGATAGTTAGATTTGATTTTGGAATTTGGATATGAATTTGAGGTTTGGATTGGAAGAAGGAAGTTGAAGTTGAGGAAGTTAGAGCTCCTCAAAAGGTGAGATCTAAAGGAGCAATAGATGGTGTATAACAAGGCACACCACACGTAGTTGTTGATCGAGAATATCAACATCATCGGAGGATCATGCTCTAACATAAATGATCTACTCCTAAATTGAAGATGTAGAAGGAATCAAGATCTTAGTGCAATGCTACTCCACTCATGCCAAGGGCATAAGGGAGGAAGAAGGGATCCACTAAGGGATCATGCATGTGAACCTTCCACTAAGGATAAGAAGTTTGGATTTGGAAACAAATATGATTTTGGTAGAGTATCCGCTAGGGATTAGAATCTATAACCCACCAGGGATAGATGCATGAACCTGCCACTAGGGAAGCAAGTTCAGATTATCCACTAGGGATAAGGATTTGATGAGATTTCTTTTGAGGGTGCACTCGTTGGGGAATGCAAGTTTGAATTGAATTTAATTGACTCCATTGGGGAGGTTGGGATGATTGATGTCTCATTGGGGAGAAGTTTGTTGATTGTTTGTTTAAGATTAGATTTTTAGATGGACTATGGATTTTGATGGACCATACTGAGAAGGGGCAATGTCAGCCTAGGCTTATTTCAGATTTACTGATCCAAATGGGTAGTTCACCAACCACATGGTAGAACTAGCCGACCAAAAAGGGTTATCTTTCGATGTACAATGGTTGTGCTAGGGGAAAGCGTAGCAGACTTAGATCCCTAAAAGTAAGGGATAACCACTAGGGTGATCTGTTGGATACAACAAATCAAACCCAACCTAGGGCGACTACTGAATGAATGTCGTTGGGGACTTGTATCAACTCGAAAGTAGTCAAGATAATATCATTTGATCGAATTGCATTTGTTTTAATTTCATTTGTTTTTATTCGATGGATCCCTTCAGTGTGCGATGGATCTACTAAGAAGGGCTAATGTTAGCCTAGACTTGTCTTAGATTTATAAATCCAAAGGGATAGTCTACCGACCGTAAGGTAGAACTAACTAACCTAGGGAGTTCATTTTGGTGTGCAATGGTCAAATTAGGAAGAAAGTGTAGGGACTCACATCCTCCTACACAAGGAACCATTGGGGCGATCGGTTACTTGCAAGATAAAGCAAACTCGACCTAAGGCTGGCTGTCGATGTGCAACGATCATGCTAGAAAGAATGCATAATAAACTTATATCTTTTAAAGCAAAGATGACCATCGGGTGACCATTGGTGGCATACAAGTTGAACCTAAATGGGCGTGAAATCTGACCAGAAACTCTCAAAGTAGTCAGGCAATACCTATATGGAGTTTTTCTGACACTATCCTAAAGATAGGATGTCTGCTTGGGAAAAGGATCACTGGGGGCTTGAATTCTTAATCCACAAGTGAAGATATATTTTGTTTGTTTTATTTTTGCATGGAACATGTTGGTTTGTGAGGGATAATATTGGGAAGGAGCTTATATCAGCCTAGTCCTATCTCAGACTTATTGGACCAAGGGAGAACATGTACATTCACAGAACAAATTCTCCAACCACTACTAAGAAAGGGGGACTGTATAATCCAAAAGTAACCCAGGTAGTGTCTAAATGGGGTCACTAAGGATGTTATCCAAATAGAGTGCCCACAAGGGAGGTACCGCAAGGGGCATTATCCAAAACCCTGTAAAAGAAAGCCTGCAAGTATTCGATGGCCAACTTAAGCAAAAAGTGCGGGACTCACATCTGGGGTTTATCCACGGTGGGTCACCGTCAGCATGGCGATAACCAATCAACCTAAGGTGCCCGTCAATTTATGATAATTAGTCTAGAAAGAAGGCATGTATGCTTACATCTCCCTAAAGTGAAACGATAGTCAGGATAGTCTATGACTTAATGTTACTACCAAGTGAGGAGTCCTGTGTAGGGATTAAACCTAGGCTTGAAGTAGTCAAGAGGAAAGGAGCCACTGGGAGACTTACCCTAAGCCTCCAATATACTTGACCCAGTCAATGCATGATGGCTAGTTCAAGAAGAAAGCATGTAGGCTTACATCCTCTTAAACAAAGTCAACATAAGGTAGCTTACTGGTTGTGCAGTAAGGCCTACCAAACTGACAAAGCGCTCATTAGATTTGTGATGGTCAAGTCAGGAAGAAAGCATGGAGACTCACATCTGCCAGACTTGTGACCATTGGGGTGACACACTAACAAGGTAGCATATTAGCCCGACCTAGAGTAGCTAATTAGTGAGTGCCACGGGTGGCTTTACATCAAAATAGCTTGAGACAAAAGATATGTGTTCATTTTTGTTATGAAAGAGGGAATAGGATGCCCCTTAGGTTCTCTTACACCTACCCTAAACACATAGAAATGTGACTCCACCAAGAAAGAATGCTGCTTGGGTTCTCTTAAACCTAACTTAGTTGCGCTAGTCAAAATAGGATGCCTCTTGGGATTTCTTAAACCTACCCTAATAGCACTAGAGGATTGAATGTAGTTTATGTTTGTGTTATGGAGGGATAGGATGCTGCTTAGATTCTCTTACATCTATCCTAAACACATTGTGGTGAATTCACAAGCAAAAGATATTTCTAACACATAAGAGATGGAATTTGATATGAAAAGGAAGTTTTATTGATGATTATTTTCAAACAAAATTTTATAGATAATATTTCTTTAGGTAGAGACCATTAATTGGAAGCATATGACACTCTCCCTTAGAGTTTATAAGCTAACAAGATCCTCCTTGGTAGGCCTTTTCTATGGAAAAGGGCCTTCCCAAGTGGGTTCAAACTTACCTCCCATCTTTCGACGGGCAATAATTGGTCTCCTTAGAACTAAAACAAGCTCTCCTACTTGAAAAGCTCTAGGATGGACCAACTTATTGTGAGCTTGAATCATTTTGGCTTTATTTAACTCGAGGTTCTAGCATGCCCGGAGGAATCACTCCTCCAAACCTTCGAGCTCTTCTAACTGCAGCTTGGCATTCTGCTCCATAGTAATCTTGTTACCCACAACTATCCTTAGTGATGGGAATTGGACTTCTAATGGTAGAATAGCTTTAGACCCATGCACTAAGGAGAATGGGTTAGATTAAGTTGGAGTTCTGTATGTGGTGTGGTAGGCTTTAACCATTGCTCATGCCACTATCATTTATTTTCGTCAAGTGTCTTCTTCAATATTAGGATGAGAGTTTTTTTAAATGCTTCTGCTAGACCGTTTGCTCTCGGATAGTAGATGGTGGAATATCTCAATCTATGTTATGTCTCTGGGAAAAACTGTTGATTTTGGTGCTCTTGAATGCAATACCATTATCGGATATAATATATTGAGGCACCACAAATCTATATACGATATGGTTCTTGAAAAATAGGAGCATATGCTGAGCTGTGACTTCTCTATGTGGGATTGCCTTCGCCCACTTAGAAAAGTAGTCGGTGGTAGCTAGAATGAACCGGTGACCCTTGGAAGAAGGAGGATTGATTGGACCCTATGTCGTGTGCCTAACACTCAAATGGCCACAAGGCCAATGTAGGATGTAGAATTTTGGGTGGTTAATGCAGAATCACACCATGCACCTAACATTGGTGGCACCTCCTAGCTACATCCATATAATATGTAATTATCGAGGGTTAGTAGTATCCTAGTCTCTTGATCTTGGCTTTCATCTTGGACCAGATTAATGAGCCTCACATAAACTTGAATGTACTTTGGTCACTGTCTTATGGGCTTCATGTTTGGCTAAAAATGTAACCACATGTGACTGAAGGACCGCCAGTATAGGGTGCCATCCACAAGAGCATAACAGGGAGCTCTCTATTTCACCAGATGGGCTAAAGACATCTCTTAAGGTAGTTTGCCTATGTTTAGGTAATCCATGAATGGTTGTCTCCAATCTGACTCATCATCCTTTTGACAATGGCAACCTCCCCTTCAAGAGAGAGTCTCTCGATGAGTTTAGCGTCAATAAGGGATAAGACTTATTTATTTTGGACCCTTATTGGAATAGACTCATCTTCTAAGCATGTCAACTCCTTGGTGAGCTTGGCAAATGCATCTGCTATAGTATTATCTCCTCGAGGAATCTTGTATCTATGGGATTTGAGCCAATAACTCCATGGTATACTTGTGGTAATGATAGAGCTTAGGCTTTAGAACTTTATAAGACCCAATGATTTGGTTGATGACGAGCTAAGAATCCCTAAAGATGTTGATGCTTTGGACGTATAGGATAATGACTAACTCCAAACTGACAATCAGAGCCTCATATTTGGCTTTATTGTTGGTGCATGGATTGGACAGATGATATGATAATCTCATCACATCACGGTCTGAAGTTAGGAGAACTATTTCTACCCCTGCCTTCCTTGGAAGAGTAGATTGTGGTTCTCCTTTTTAAAAGGAAGCCGCACCATCAAAATACATTTCCCAATGGTGAATGCTAGTGTCTCTTAAGTTCATAATTTGTTCATCAGGGAGGTCATCACTAAGCAAAGAATTATCAAAAAGTGGGTGTGCTGCTAAGAAATCCACTAGTCCCTATCCTTTCATAGCACGGAGGGGTATGAATGTGATGTCAAACTATGACAAAATCATGGACCCTCATACCAACCATCCAGATAATGTTGGGTTTGTCATGAGATATTACAGTGAGTTGATTCTAGATATTAGATTATCCTTATGAGAAAGCATGTAGTGTCGTAGCTTTTGGGATGCAAAGATTAAAGCTAGGCAGTGCTTTTCAATAGGTGGGTAGCTTGCCTCAGTAGAGAGCATTTTCTTTCCCTTGGTTGGCTTGGGCCAACAAAGCACTAAGGGATCCATCTAATGCAGTGATTTAGAGGATCAATGGCTTTCCTGGGATAGGGGCTGCTAGAACTGGCAGCGTCATCAGTAATGCTTGATATCTTCAAAGGCATGCTGGCACTTATCATCCCACTTGAACTTGGTGTCCTTTTGGACAAGTGCTGGGAATGGTTGGCATCTTTCTGATAGGTTGGATATGAAGCATCTCAGATATGTCAACCACCCTTAGAATGATCTAAGTTATGTTAGACTTTAGGGGGTGGCATCTCTAAGATAGCCTTGATCTTCTCTGGGTCGATCTCTATTCCTCAGTGTCGAACAACAAACCCAAGAAATTTTCCTAAATCAACTTTGAATGCACACTTAAGGGGATTCATTTTGAGGTTAAATTATCTTAACCACTTGAAAACTACTCTCAAGTCGAAGAGATGGTCTTCCTTTTATTTGCTTTTGACTACTAGATCATCAACATAGCATTCAACTTGATGATGAAAGAGTTCATTGAAGATCCGAGTCATGGCCCATTGGTATGTAGCACCGACATTTTTAAGGCCAAAAGGCATGATCTTATAACAATAAATTTTGATTGGGGTTTGAAAAGTAGTGTTTGTTTCATCCTCGGGGGCCATCTTAATTTGGTTGTAGCTAGATGACCCATCCATGAAAGAAAATACCACATGAGATGAGGGAATGTCCACCATCAATTCTGATATAGGAAGTGGAAATTCAGCTTTAGGACATGCCTTATTCAAATCTCTAAAATTGAAGCATATGCGAATTTGACCATTCTTTTCTTATCTTAAATGACAGCCAACCGTGGGATATTTTTCTTACGATAAAGTCAACATCAATCAATTTCTTGATTTGAAATGACTGCACTATATCTAATGTGTCTAGGAGCCTGCTTGATAGGGTTAGCATTAGGATCTATTACTAGTTTGTGGATTGCTATGTTAGGAGATAAATTGAGTATTTCTTCATAGCTCCATGCAAAGAAGTCCTTAAACTCAGCTAATAGCCTAACTAAGTCATTGGTTTTTTCTTCATTCAATAAGGAACTGATGTACATCGGGTGTGGATCTTCTTTTGCTCCCAAGTTGATCTCTTTGAGTTCATCAATGGTTGATCTAATTTCATCTTCAAACACTAGTGGTGCTTCCTTGACTTCAAGATCATTTGGGTCATCTGAAATTTCTAAACACACCTCCTCATAAGTGTTAGCATGATTTGAAAAGAACCTATCAGACTCTAAATGATTGGTGATTATGTAATTATCATCATCGCCATATGCTATCAATCTTAGTCACGGTCTTGATTGAGAATATATGGTTTGGTTCTCCCATAGTCTTTCAAAATAATCTAACCTATGTTTAGACCAAGTATGTGGGATTAATCCCTTCTTTGCTAAGTTAATAACACAAGATGAATACCAGTTAAAAGGTAGTTGCATTAAATCTTTATATGAATCATCCTCAAGTTCTACATTGACTTCTTGACTTGAGGATGATGCTCTCACCGAAAACCTCTTTGGCATGACATCTTTGGATGACTTGGGGGCCTCCTTAACTACCAAACCTTCAACTTTCTAAAAAGAAAGTGAGATTAGAGCTAAAGTTCCCATCTGTAAGTTTATGTAGATAGCGAGTATTCCTGTGTGCTAGAACATAGCTCTTACTAGCTGGCCACTAGCAAGAAGGTCTTCCACCTCTGGAACCACCTCTGGACATGCCTTTTCCTCTACCTAGTGGGGGTCAAGTTATCCTACCCATGTGTTTATATGGAGGAACGAACTGAGTTGAATCCAATATCTTGTTCTACTTCTTCCTCGGTGTCTGATTCTCGCTCACTTGAACTTTTATTTTCTTTTTCTTTTTTCTTTTCCTTCTTTTTCTTTTGTTACTAACTTTCACCAAGTTCATGAGAATAAACTTTTTGATTTGTAGAAAGATAATAGGCATCTATATCTCAACCTCCCTAACTAAATATGGCTTCAAGTCTCCATTGACACAATACTCAATTCCCTCTTAATTTGATGACCGATGTAATTAGGATATGTTGTTTCCATGTATCCAAGGCCTACTGAGCAAAGCAGTGAAAGTTATATCTGAATCAATTATGTAGAACTTTACTTATGTCTTCCAGTCATCTATCTCTAGTGGTGACACTATGAAACCTAAAGCCCTCGCACATTGCTTGTTGAATCCTCTCAACATCATCTGATCACCTTGAAGTTCGGAGATGTCAATCCTTAAGTAGGCAAGGGTCTTTAGACACATAATATTCACTAATGCTCCTGGATCAACTAATACCCTAGAGAGTCTGAATCTGCCCATGTCCACTGTGATGTAGAGGGGATGATTGTGCTCTATTGTCCCCAAAAGTAGGTCTTCATCGATGAATTTAACTCCACGGGCTTCTCTTGAATAGCATGCCTCCTCTCCAATAGTGGTCAGCTGAGCCAAGCATATTTCTAGATCAAGAAGAGCTTTGATCAATGACTCCCACATCTCTTTGGATAAGACAAGGGCATCATATATGCTTAGTTTAGATGGCAACTTTCTTAGATGAGTGAGGACATTGTAGTCAACTCTGGGATGGTCCTCCATAAGCATATCCATAGGTGGAGCATCTTATGGAGGGCTTCTTGATCGCTAAGACTAATGAATAATTTACCCTTATCACAGTGCTACCTAGGAGGTAGAACTTTGCCACTACCAAGGATGACTTCAATGACTTCATGAGATGGTTTAATGAAAAGTTCTACGCCATCGTTTTCACAACTTCTCCTATAGGATCATCGGAGTCAAATGACTCCAAATCAATCTCAATGGGTGAACTTGGGTGATTTAGAAATGGGTAATCCATTTCTAAATCAGAAAGGAGATGGGTGATAAAAACTAGAGTTATTATTGATTAGACTTAGAGAGCTATCTAAAGGAATAAACTCAGGAAGATCATCAGAACTAACACAAATGTAACTAGAATCAGCTTGCTTCATTGATTTCTTAGATTTGGAAGAAGGTACAAAATTGAAATCAAGTAAAGTAAGCAGATTGATGGGTTTGACACCGCCTCCGGTGATACAATATGGCTGGTAGAAGAAGAGCTGGCTGGAGGAACTATAGCTATAATTATAGAAGGAGTGCTAGACTCGATTGGTGGTTGCACTACTAAGCTATCCCGGGCAAGTGGAGGTTGTCGATGCTGCTGCTTTGCTTCTACCTCCCTCAAGTTATCCTTAGAAATTTGCAAACCTTCTTGGAGGTTTGAGCTCGCACAAGGGTAATTTTTGATCTTAGAAATGATTTTCTTGGATGTTCGGGATAGGAAGATATCCCAACCTCCCTTTGTCTTAAGAGCTGCATGGCATCCCTTTCCTTTGATTACTTTAATTGTTATTGCTCGATTTTATCTTTTGATCTTGAGTTAGAACCCACATTTCAACAAATTTGGTTATGTTGAATGGGGTTCAAATTGCATGGAGAGATTTATAGAATTGGTGGAGGAGCTTTTTCCTTGATGTTGGCTTGAATTGTTGATTTTGATTTGTCCTTTTGAATTATAGCCCTCATTTAACAATTTTAGGTATGCTAAATGGGGTTCTATTAGAGATTTATGATGTGAGGAGAGACTTTTACCATATGATTTTGGTTTTGAACCTATACCCAACCAATATAGGTAGGTTGGGTGCGGTTCATAAATTTGAGGAGATTTTTTCTTGGAGATATTTGTATTTTTTGTATCTTGTTTGAAAATATTGATGATTTGAAAGGATCTTTACTTAACAAATTTGAGTATGCTAAGAAGAGGTTGTTATTGTGCATTTGAGATTTTTTTTGTGAAATACCTTTTGCTTGAGATGAGTGAAGTGTTGATTTGAAAATGGGGGCTTCTTACTTAACAAATTTGATATATTAAGTAGAAGCCATATGTGTTTGATTTATGTTTGAAAATGAGACCTTCACTTAACAAATTTGGTATGTTAAATGAAAGTCAAATGTGTTTGATATATATTTTGCTTTTCCTTAAAATGGGACTCTCACTTAACAAATTTGGTGTGTCAAGTGAAAGCCCAAATGTGATATAGTTTGAAAAGGGAGATCCTTACCTAACTAATTTGATATGTTAAGTAGGAATCAAATATGATTTTATGAAGATAAGACTCTCACTTAGCAAGTTTGACATGTTAAGTGAAAGTCAAATGTGATTTATATATGTTTTGAGAATGGGACTCCTACTTAACAAATTTGGTATGTTAAGTGGAGGTCAAATGTGACATGAAAATGAGGCCCTCACTTAAAACATTTGGTGCGTTAAGTGGGGAGTCAAATGTTTATGAAAATAAGATTCTCACTTAACAACTTTGATATGTTAAGTGGAATCAAGTATGACATGAGGATGAGATTCTCACTTAACAACCTTGATATGTTAAGTGACATCAAATATCTCATGAGAATATAAATCTCACTTAACAACTGTGATATGTTAAGTGGGAATCAAATGTATTTAATGATGAGATTCTCACTTAACAACTTTGATATGTTAAGTTGGAATCAAATGCATATGAAAATGAGATCCTCACTTAATAACTTTGATATGTTAAGTTGGAATCAAATGTATTTGATGATGAGATTCTCACTTCACAAGTTTGATATGTTAAGTGGGAATCAAATGCATATGAAAATGATATCCTCACTTAACAACTTTGATATGTTAAATGGGAATCAAATGTATTTAATGATGAGATTATCACTTAACAACTTTGATTTGTTAAGTGGGAATCAAATACATATGAAAATTAAATCCTCACTTAACAACTTTGATATGTTAAGTGGGAATCAATTGCATATGAAAATGATATCCTCACTTAACAACTTTGATATGTTAAGTGGAAATCAAATGTATTTGATGATGAGATTCTCACTTAACAACTTTGATATGTTATGAGGGAATCAAATACATATGAAAATGAGATCCTCTCTTAACAACTTTGATATGTTAAGTGGGAATCAAATGCATATGAAAATCAGATCCTCACTTAACAACTTTGATATGTTAAGTGGGAATCAAATATATTCAGTGATGTGATTCTCACTTAACAACTTTTATATGTTAAGTGGGAATCAAATTTATATGAAAATGAGATCCCCACTTAATAACTTTGATATGTTAAGTGGGAATCAAATGCATATGAAAATGTGATCCTTACTTAACAACTTTGATATGTTAAGTGGGAAGCAAATATATTTGATGATGAGATTCTCACTTAACAACTTTGATATGTTAAGTGGGAATCAAATATATTTGATGTGCTCTTATTCTTTTGACAAATATGGCAAGTAAGATTCCAAAATAGGGAAATTTATTTAACAAATCTTAAGTATGTTAAATAGATTTCAATGATATGTTTTGATGCCATGTATGTGATTCCTTGATTTTGAAAAGAGAGAAACTTCAACTCTAGCATACATGAAATATGTTGAGTGGAGTTTCAATTTTATGTTATGATTTGAAAGTAGAATCTTCATTCAACAAATTCAAGTATGTTGAATGAAGGTGGCTATTTTAAAGAAAAGTGCTTTTGGAAAGTGTCATTTTGTGAAAGAAATTATTTTCTTAAATTTTATGATGAACCTAGCCTCACCAAGCTAGGGGTGAGGAGGTTCTAAATTTTAATTATCTCTCCCTTTATTGATAAATTATATTCTCACCTATTGGGGAACCCAACAGGGGTTTCAAAACTTACGGAGTGAGGTCCTATAACCTAAATGATGTTAGCTAACTTTGCTTAAGAATGAAATAAGCTAAGTGCCAATGAAAGGAAAGATAGTCTCATACTCACATAAAATGTAAGTCCACTATCAATGCTAGCAGACAACAATCATCTACTAGAGATGGAGAGAGGAACCATCCCTAGCGGAGTCACTAGTAAAATCTGTGGTGTTTATTTTTAGTTGTGTTGTGTGTATATGTGAGTGGGAAACCACACAAATCTGAGGGTGTACTTATTAAGATGATCGGGTATGACATCAAGGAATAGTATACTATCTCAAAAGATAGGAGTCACTACTCTACGATGGACCTAATCACCTAATAAAGACTCCTAAGGTATGATGGGTCTTCGATTGTACAAGAGATTTTTCCCCTACTTTACATGGATGAATAAAGTACCAAATTCTAAAGTTCCCCATGTGGGGAAAGCCCCATAGTTAATTATATCCTAACAAAGGTGAGTTTCTTAGGAATACTCTTGATTAAAGTAGGCAATTGTTGTCTCTAAAGAATTCAAAGATAGGACTATCAATAAATTGGTTATATTTGAAACATCAAATGGGATAGATCAAAAGGAGAGATTTATTATTGAAGCCAAAGGAGATGAGTAGGGGATGCTTATGATACTAGGAAGCATAGTAAGCATTCTAATCTATCCTATGGTTGGGCTTTATATATTTGAGATTGAAGAGAAATTATATGTTTGAGTTAAAATTTTAATAGAGAGCTAGGACTTATATTATAACAATACAAGATTGTTAGGATGCCTAAGAGGTGAGGATTTATGCCTATAGCCCAAGGAAATGGCAACCTCAGATCCTTAATCAAAGGAGCTTTGGCGAGGGCCAAAGCACGACCTAAATTTAAGGCAAAAATAGGTATATGGTTTATCTTCACAAGAGAGAGTAAACAACCCGACTATTAGACTTATAATTGCCAGGAGTGGTAGCCAGCTAACTCCTCCTATGCTTTAAATCCATATGGTCAAGTGATATGCTTTATAGGATGGTTAGGTTGTTATTTATTTAGAAAAGAAACTAAGTCCTTAAACCCACTCCCTAAGAGACTAGAGCATGAGGGGTATGAATAGTGACTTAATTTAATGCAAATTTTTATTAAATTTTATTTAATTTGGGACTCTTTATTTTGACATGGGCTATAGGATTTTGTATGCCTAAATGCATGAGAAGTTGATTATGGTCCAAATCAAAAGAAAAAGAGGTGTTCTTCCATCATCGGCTCTCAAAGGTTAAGCCCATTCTAACTGGCAAAGATGGAAGCCCACTCTTAACAAGAGTGGAACATGATGCATGATATTAAACATATATTCATCTAGCTAAAGGGTTGCTAAATATTTTATTATCTTAATTTAATGTCTATGGTTTTATATGAGGTTATGAGTTATTTTAAAAGTTTAGTTATGAGTTGTTAATGGGGTAGAAAATTTATTTTTATCTTAAGAGCTCAAAAGAATCTAGGCCACACAACAATCACCAATCATAAAAAAATTATGAAAAGACATGCTATTTCTAATGCACAAGCTAAACAAAATATCAAACAATTTTTATAAAGCTATTGCAAAAGAATAAAAGGGAGGATGGGGTGTCACCATATAACTAAGAAATATTAGCTACTCCTTATACAACTTAGACTACAAAGAATAATTACAATTATAAAATGATAAGTTCTATGGGGGTCTTCATTCTTCATCCCCCATTCTTTACTCTTCATCTTTCATTTCTTCATTTTGATTTGCATCATTTCTTTCTTCCTTTTGGCTTGATCTAGATGTTGCTTACTCCAAAAGCATCACATGGTATATAAGACTTGGTCTTATAACCAATGCTCATCCTAATCCCCGTAACACTCATCCTAATCCTAATGCAAAATCACATTAGAAGCAGAAAAATAAATCTAGCTACACCTAAAGAATAAATGTTAGCTAAACACACTGTACAACCCAAGTAGTTATATGAATAATTTGGACTTAGTACTCCCAAACATGGGTAACCAAGCTAACCTATCCTAACTTGGGTTATGCTTAGGGGTATAAGCAACCTGGATAGCAAAAACATTTGTATTTTATTTTATTACAACAATCCCTTAAGCACAACCCCTACAAAAAAAAAGATTAGGCTAATATCGGTCTTACATCCTATGCACATACCTAACATCAACATTCTATATAATACATCACAAAATAAGTATATATCAAACCATAAACCTAAGAATTGGTGACTTAGTCTAAAGTGTGTGCATTAAAGTTTGTGTGGTATGTCCTCACTAGGCTTTAGAGTTGTAATTTTGCTAAGTGTGAAAGATTTAATTTATAAAGGGTTGATTTCTCTTTAAATGATTTAATTAATTTGAAGATTTTTACTTAGTTGTTTTCTTTTATTTCATATGGCTTACACTTAACAACTAAGTGTTATAGAGAAAAGAGGAGACCCTTTCATCTACCTTAAGTCACTATAAAACAAGTTGATCAATTCCCTTTAGTGAATGAATGGCTTATCACATGTTTTAATTAACTCTAAGTTTAGGTTCACTCTAAATGATCTTATTCAATATGAAAGGCATCTTAAGATTAATTAGAATGAACTACTATCACATAACATATATTCATTAATTCTTTCCATCATGTGCATCATGCATATGATTAAATCCTAAGTATAGCTATACATTCAATTTGCCTCTTAACATACTTAAATGATGAATGCAAAGAAGTGTATTTGGAATTTAAACATTTCATTTGATTAAATTATGAATGCATGTCTTTTTAATAGAAAAGAGGGGTTTTTCATCCATTAGCTAAATACACATTCACATATACAAAAGTTTTAAGTGAGTACGCCGCCATTATTTTGCACCAGTGGCGTAAAGTACAAGACCTACTTAAAATTTAAAGTTCCAGGTGTCTAATATACCACTTTTTTTAGATACATATGGATGTATAAGCAACTATAAGGATTGGAAAACCCATGCAAAAGTTGTATTTAATTTTTCTGATTTATGCTTCTTATTCATTAGTCATATCACACATACATATGTATAATAGTTTTAAGTGAGATTCCGATGCCATTATGCAGTAAGGTATAGACTACTTAGGGCTACTTATAGCCTCGTAGCCCCGGGGTATCTAGACTAATATACCACTTTTCTCAGATACATGTGAATGTATAAAAAGAGCCACAAGAATAAGAAGTCATGCAAGAAGTCATATTTTATTTGATTATATGATTTACACATGTGATATGAAATTCTTCCTAAGTTTTAGTATGGGGATACATAGGAATAAATCTAGATAAATGCCATGTTCTTTTGAAATGAACTATACATTTGTAGCTCCCATGGAAATCCATGTAAGGTAAGGAATGAGAACTTCATATTACATACCTTATGTTATTAACACATACAAACTTATAGAGATATTTGTAATTAACATCACTCCATATATATTCCGTAGTTGATTTATGGGTTTTTAAAAATAACTTTTAATTTAATAATAATAGCCCTATTTTTAATTTAAATCACATATTTGAAAAAGAAACCATTTATTTAATTAATTTTAAAAGAAATGAATGCATGATTTTACATGGAAAGCAACATTTACATGATTGGAAAGAAATAAAGGAATATAAGCACATGATCTCATTCATCCCAAAGGACAATCATACTAAATAAGGTTATTTAAAATAAGCCAAAGTTCTTTGAAGACATTTTTCATTTTGAGTTTGATTTGATTTAGGAAATATGAAAGAGGTTTGCTAATCCTAATCCAATTCCCCATGTGTGAATTAATTTGATTTAATGAATAATTATTAGGTTGATTTTATGTTTTAATTGGGTTAAGGTATGAATTAAGTGAATTAATTAACCCTTACATACATCACTTTAAGTTAATTAACCAATTAATAATTAGCCAATATGATATGCAACCACATGAAAAGTAAATTTGCAATGCTTCTAAGAAATGAAAGGGGCCTAATGCAATTGGCTCATGATTAATAGTTAATTAGGCTTAAGAGATCTCACTTAACTACTTTTATGATTTTCTCACACATGTGAGCTAACCATAATTTTATTATCTCTCACTTTGGGTTATTGAATACACAAAGAGCTACCCAAGATCAATTAAAGGTTATTTAGTGTGTGAACTGGATTTTAGATTGAGCTAAATCAAGCTTATTAATTAATTGATTGAATTCTTTTGATTATATTTTGATTAGAATCATGAAATTAGCTTAGGGAAAGGGATCATGATAAGGCCTCAATCTTTAATCACTAAGCCATTTCAAACACTCAATTAGGCTTTGATTTTTATCTTGGAAATTAATTAATTAATTTAGCACTTAATTACTTCATTAATCATCAAATTAATTTAATTCTAAAAAGTGAAGGAAATCTAGGAAATGAATTAAGAAAAATATCCCAATTACACTCCCTAAGTTCCTTAACTGTTCTACAGAGGTAATTAGGCTTAAATAATTAATTAAACCACTGTTCATTCATTAATTATCACTAATTAAATTAAGAAAGTGATTAAGGCTTAATCAATTGATTTTCCTAATTGAGCAACCAATAAAATCCCAGAAAAAATGGGGGAGGCAGAGGTCATCCCCTAAACATCCATAGAAAATTGGGAATCAATTGAGTGATTAATTATGGAGTAATTAAGCTAATTAAGTTTCCTATTAAACTTTAATTACACCAAAATCACTATACAAAATCAATTAACAATAATTTTTATAGATTCTACTATGAAATACCTTTAAAATGAGCCAAAGTTTGCATTTTTTTGAGATTTTTTTACAATTAGTTATGAATTTAGGAAGTTTTAGCCTTAAAAATTAATTAAAATAGCCTAATTAAAGCCTTAATCTCATTGAGCCATGTCACGGCTGACGCAGCGCACTTTCCACATGGTGTGATGAGATTGGCTATTTAAGTTTTCACATCTGAAGGCTAACTCGGATGGTAGTAGACGCGCTTTCCCATGGACCATCCGATTGGACATTCAATTCGATGTGGTTTTGGAAAGGAAAAAGGGGATCTAACGTAAGATCTATTCAAAGCCATCCATTTTAATTACATGGAAGGGATGGCTCATGATCTCTCCCATTCACGTGATGAAAGACGGATGTCATCCATCTTTCCCCGTTCGATCCGAGCTCACCCGAGCTTAGATTACCTCCAAATTCATCCCACACCTTCAGAGAAGAGAGACACACACATTCAATGGCTAAAAGCTTATGGCATTCAAATTTACTTTATAAAAAAACCATTTTTTCATTTGGTTTGCAAAATTACCTCGGAGCTAATGTTGGTGGTGGGTCATCGGAGGTAGCTTCACTAGTTGAGAGGCCCTATTTAGAAGCTTTGAGCTTAATTTGGGGTAGAGTGCTAGTCAATCAATCCATACATGCAATGGCCTCAATCAAACTCCATCTCGATGCTGAAGGCTTGGAGAAGGTTGGTTATAGAGAATGGTGGAATTGAAGTTTGATTTAGTAAAGGGGAAGTATTGCTCAAACGATGATGTCTTATTTAGCTTTGCTCGAGAATGGGCAATGCTGATCGAGGATGGCTTGAGGATGCTTGGGAGTGCTCTGATAGAGTTCAGAATTGCTTAGGAAGTCTCTCAATGCAATCGCTTGTGTTTTTCACTCGAATTAAGGGGGTAACCTCTCAATTTCTCATGATGGATGGACTAGATTCATCCTATAATTTTTGTCGATTTGGCCATGGGTCATCATGGAGGGTTTCTATCATGTGGCTCACGAGGAGTGGTCGCGAGTCTCAAGACTTGATATGGAGATTGTGTGGGATTGATCTCCCATGCATCCAATGGGTTCGGCCATGAGGGGAATGACTTGGCTTTGTTATCTTGGTCCATGGAAGATGCTAGGGTGGGTTAGGTTGGGCTAGGAAGTTCTAGGAGTGCTTCATTTAGCAATTTGATGGCTGCCATGTGGAGACAAAGTGGACTTTGCCACTTAAAGAAAGGATCCAATGTAAATAAGAGGGTGTCCATTAGTTAATCCCCTTTGGTTGGGTCCCACATGGACTTGGGTTGGTTTGGGGCTCACCTAGGGTCCAATTGGGTTAGGTTAGGACAACCACCAAGGTTCCATAAAGTGGTTTTGGGTGATTTGGGTTCATATGGTCAAAATGTGTTCATTTGCATTGGGTTGACCAATTGGTCAAATTGGGTCAAACCAAGGCTTAGGTTAGGTTCAAATGATGATTTGGGATGTTTTGGTTCAATTAATTGGGGTTGGTTTGGCCTTGGTTTGGATTTGACTCATTTGGGTTCAAAAGGAAAAATTGGTCAAGTTGACCAATTTGACCAATTTGATCAAATTGGGTTGGGTTAGGTGTTGAGTCAAGATCAATTGGTCAATTAAAAATGATTGTTGGCTTTGGTTTGGTTTAATTTAGATTTAATTTGAATTTTGGCCAATTTGATCCTTTAGGTCAATTTGGGCTAGTTTGACCAATTGGTCAGCTTGGACTAAATTATGGCTTTGGTCAAGTTCAATAAGTGATTTGGAATGAACTTGAGCCATTGGTTGTAATCAATTTAGAGCAAATGATGATTTAACCTATTTTAGCTCTTTAGGCCAATTTAGGTCAACTTAGGTCAAATGGCCAATTGGACATGGTTTGGCTCAAGTGAGGGTTTCGTCATGTTCAATCATTGATCATGAATGGGTTTGAGTCAATGGTGTCAATCAATTTGGCATATGGTGGATTTTGGCTAGTTTGGGTTTCATTTAGGCTAAATGTTGACTTGGTCAAAGGTTAGGTTTGCCTTGGTTTGACCCACTTCAATGCAATTGATCACCTATGATGATTGTTGATCATGATTAAAGGTTTAGATGGGCTTGGTTTAATCCAATATGGGTTAGATTACAACTTAGCTCAAGAAGGTCCTTTAGGTCACTTTGGGTCAAGTGGACCTAAATGGGTTGGTTCTCTTGATCATGGCTTGATTCAAGTTTAATTGAACTCACATATGGATTTAGGATAGAGATATAAATCCAATTGCAAGTGGTTTGGAGTCAAATGAATTTTGGTTCATATGATAATTTCAAGTCAAAAGGGGTCAACATGGGCTTGACTTGGGTTGACTTGGGTTTGGATTGATAATTATAGTTTATGTTTATATTTGCATCAATGATTGAAGGAATGATTGAATCATGAAGAAATCCATGGGTTTTGAGTTGATTTGGGTATCATTTAGCCAAGTTCAAAAGTTTGGCTAAAAGCGCTAAAATTGGAAATTTGATTTGATTTGGATTTGGTTATGACCATTTGAATTTATATTTCATTTATATTTGTGAATATAAATGAAGACATAAATAGGTTGTGAGAAAATCACTTGAGTTTGGAGTGATTTGGAAGAAAATTTGATTAAGTTTATGGAGGTAGTCCATAAGACTTGATTTGGCTTGATTTAATTTGATTTGATTTGGAATTGTTTGAATTTGGATTTTATTTATATTTGTGAATATAAATGAAGGAATGATTGATTTATGAATAAATCAACCAAATTTGATTTGGTTAAGCATATGAAGGTGGCTCATATGGCTTAAGAGGGACTTTGGAATTTGAACTTGGTTATGGGCTTCAATCACAGAGTTTGGAATTGATTTATGATTTGGAATTTGATTTGAGATTGAATTTTATAATTAAGAAATTAATTTGATTTGAGATTGAATTTTATAATTAAGAAAATCAATTGGATTGGGGTTGATGTGAATTTGGTTAATGCTAAGTCCATAAAATAAAATCAAAGGGCTTAGGAAGGGGTTTGGAGTTTGGATTTAATCATGGGTTTCAATCACTTGATAGTTGGATTTGATTTTGGAATTTGGATTTGAATTAGAGGTTTGGTTTGGAAGAAAGAAGCAAGGATTGGGTTTAGGTTATAGGGTAGGCAAGTCCTCCTAAATCCCTAAGGCAAAACTTATTCCTATGGCAAACTATTCCAAGTCTCTAGGGTTAGGTTAAGTGTTCACCTAATCACTAGAAGTGTCTTAAGACTAAGGAACTCTTAGTGTCCACAAGAGTATTAGATCTATGATGAGGAAGTTGAGAGCTCACTCCAAAAGTTAGGAATTAAAAGCACTACTTTTTTAATATAAAAATTACTTAGCATAGAATTACAATGAAAAGTCAGGCCTATCACCAGATGTGGTCATACAAAAACTTATCATTAAGCCTGATATACAATCTATAAAGCAATCACCAAGGAGAATGCGATTAAAAATTGAAGAGCAAGTAATCACTAAAACCAAAAAGCTTAATAAAGAAAGATTTATTGGTGAAAGGAAATACACTGACTAGATTGCCAATATAATCCCAGTAAGAAAAAAGAATGAACAAATCTATGTTTGCATTTATTTTCGAGACTTAAATAAGTCATGCCCAAAAGATGATTTCCTATTGCCCAATGTATAGCTCATAGTGAATAATATTTCTAGCTATGATATATTCTCCTTCATGGATGGATCATCGGGTTATAATCAAATTAAAATGACTCCATAAGATGAAAAGCATACATCCTTTTGCACACCAATTAGCACATATTGCTATAAAGTGATGTCATTTGGCTTGAAAAATGCTGGTGCTACATACCAAAAGGAATGACCCACATCTTTGATGACCTCATACATAGGTATGTGGAAGGTTATGTTGATTATGTGGTTATCAAATACAAAAGTCAAAGTGAGCACATAAATGACTTAAGAGTTGTATTCGATAAAATTCAAAGTTTGAACATAAAGATGAATAAGTTGAATAGCACTTTTGGTGTGACTTTCAAAAAATTCCTAGGCTTTATGTGCAACATAGAGGGATTGAAATTGATCCTTCTAAAATAAAAGTAATAATAGAAATGCCAGCGTCCAACACCATAAAGTAACTATACTCACTGTAAGAAAATTGGCTTATATTAGAAGATTTATTTTTAATCATTCAGGGAGATGTCAGCATTTTGCCAGACTAATGAAAAAAATGCATCTTTTAAATGGGATGATGCTTGTCAGATGCATTTGATAGCATAAAATAATATCAATTATATCCCCCAATTTTGGCAGCACTAATAACGAGAAAGCCTCAATATTGTATATAGTAGCCATAGATTCTTATTTAAATTCAGTTTAATGTAACATTAAGTGTTAAGGTTTTATGACTTAGTTTAATTTATTAATATAGAATTTTGTTTAGTAATCTTAGAAACCTATGGAATGAACTATTGGGTTTTCAACTTAAAATAATTCATTTCAAGTTATTAGGCTTTATGATTATTTGATTAACTTGATTAATGAAATTATCCATTTCATTTTCATTTACTTATAGTATGTTGTTTATTAACTTAAATGAATTTAAAGGATTTAATGAATTTCATATTTGAATATGAAATTTAAAGATTGATTAATTTTGCATTTCAATTGATTAAGTGGCTCATTATAAAGTTAATAAATTGTTAATTAGATTTTTATATTCTTTAAATATTTCATTAAACCTTAAGTTTATGATTAATTATGTCCTTAAGCTTCAGAGGGTTGGATAAATTTTCCTTAAGTGTTATGATGTTAATAATAATGGTTTAGATTAATTTTTATAAATTTTAATAATTTCCTTGATTTTTTGATTTATTATTTCAATTATATTGACCTAAGGATTGGAAATTCAATAACTACAGATCCAAAGGTGTATTGGCATTGAAATTTCTATGGCACGTTGGGTTCTTTGCCAATTGAAATTCCTTAAAGTATCATCCTAATCAAATGTATAATTTAGGGTTAATTAAAGTTTAAATTATTTTAATAAAACTTAAATTAAGAGAATTAGGGTTTTATTTTTCTTAAATACCCTATAGAGGATGCATCTATAAAGAGTTTATCTAAAATTTTTGAGTTTTAGTTGATTTAATGTAATTTTTTTTAAGTTCAAATTAATTATATTAATTAATACAATTAATTACTTAATTAGGTTATTTTATGGTTTACTAGAATTTAGAGAGTTTTAGTGAAGTGTTTAGATTCAGTATGGTTTATGGTGATGATTTGAAATATTTTCATAAATTTTCATGATTTTTATAATTTATAATTAATTTTATTAAAATTAGGGTTTAAGGTGGAAAATCCCATATCTTTTTAATTACTTTATAATAAATCATGAAAATTTTACCTAATGTGTGTCAGAGTTTTAATTTGAATTTACAAAAGTTTCAAAGGAATTGAAATAGTGGTTTGAGATTAATTTGAGTTTGATTATTTTTATTTAAACTCAAATTATCCCATAATTACCCAATAAAATTGAGGATTTTGGATTTGATGGATTCCTCTCACTAAGAGGAATCCATAAAACCTATTTTTAGATTTTTATTAATATTTGTTTTTATAAATTTTTGAATCTTTAGATATTTTTATATTTATTTAACTTAGAAAAATGAAAGTTTACCATTTTAAACAATTGGTGCCAGCATCGATGTGGTGCCACTTTATGCTTAGCGGTGCCTGGTTCGGCCATACGACATCCATGTGGGTCTCACGTTATTTTGATGGCATACGTGATTTGATTTGGGCCATCTGATCAAATCAGATGGCTCAAATCATACCGTAATTGCCTATAGGGATTTTAATCAAATCATGCTACTAGATCAGGATTGTCCTTTCCTAACGGAAGGAATAGATGATGGAGATTATATCTTCTTTAATGATGATGGAAGC
The DNA here is from genome assembly GCA_021442155.1 of Cymbidium sinense. NCBI lineage: Eukaryota > Viridiplantae > Streptophyta > Magnoliopsida > Asparagales > Orchidaceae > Cymbidium > Cymbidium sinense. Next base: position 136,991,535 of record CM038218.1, read on the forward strand.
CAAACTCTATCCATTGATTCAAGGTGATTTCTGGTGACCTAGCTATTAAAATCACTTGATTTTAATTATAACTCCATCAAGGACTTTAATGGAATGCATCTATATGGCTTGATCTCACTTGAGATCAAGTTTGTTTCAAAAGGACCAACATGGAATAAAAAAGGGTGGTCAATTTTATTGAGTACATCATCAGTGGCTATCTTCGGTGGTGGGGATGATTCAAAAAGTTTTGTGGGAGCTCTACAAACCTCTGAGAAGGAGGAATTAGATTGCCACCCCATGAATCAGCCTATGGACCAAGCTTCATCCCATTTTCGGTGACTTTGGTCATTCTCTGATTTTTCGATGGTGTGGAGATCGAGGGAAAGGTGCTTTCATCTTGGTTTTGCTTTAAGGAAGGTGATAGGAAGCTTAGATAGACTCTAGAATTAGTCTTTCCTCTTTTACCATTATTGGGTGAAAGTTTTTTGCCATGGACAACACACTATGGTCGGCCAAAGTGACTTCCACTCTTAGAGGCTAGCTCCAAAGAGTGGTTAATTAAGTGAGGTTAGTCCAAGGACATGAAGATGAAGTGAGGAGAAGGAATAAAAGAGGCATCTTGGATTAGGCAGGGTTTTGTTCGCATGCTCCATGTGATGTTTTCCTCTTTTGGATGGATTTTAGCTTCTTTATTACACCTAACTTTGGCTGGTAATCATCTTTAGCTCACCTTATGATGAATTTAGTTGATTTGAAATGTGATTAGTTAAAGCTTTAAGTTTACATTCTCACCTCTAATGCATTTGGGTTTAAATCAATTCAAAATGAATCAAATGCATTTATTTTGATAAATTGATTTTATATGTAAATACCAATCATTGTTGATTGTGTAATGAATGATTTATAAATCAATTGATCCATACCACATGAAGATTTTATGTCATTTAGGCTAGTTTGACCCATTTAACTTGAATGGGTCAAATTGGATTTCCTAACTTATTAGGATAATTTAGTATTTTGGTTTAAACTTAATTATGTTCAATTGGTCATTTATGATGTTTTAGATTCATTGATTCTTTTAGATTTTAAATTGATTTTGATTTAATTTCAACTTAACCCATTTATACTTAAATGAGTTAAGTTGAGTTCACTTGAGTCAAATGACCAATTTGACTCAATTAAGTTATATTTCGAGTGATTAATTTAATTTGATTTTAAAATGATTTCAATTTTGACCCATTTAACCCACATTGGGCTTATTGTGTTAGGTTGCATTCATTTGAGTCAAATGACCAAATTGGTCAAATTAGACCCAATGATTGGCTGAATTATATTTAATAATCACTTTCAATTGATTTTGAACAATCAATTTGAATTGATTTTAATTTAATTTAGATTTAAACTCAACAAGGCTCATTTAAGCCCATTTAGATCAAATGATCTAATTAGTCTAATTAAGGACTTAATAAATTTATAATTATATAATTTAGGTGTAAATATTTTTATTTTATCATCTAATTTATTTGTAATGATTTTATTTGGTCAAATTTTGGTGAGTTGACCTTTGATGTGGTGGGACCCACATAAGTCAAACTTATGTTAAAAGGGTTGATTAGATTTGACCTTCATTTAGATTTGACTCCATTCATGTTCATGCTATTATTTCATGGTTTCATTTGATTTTAATGTGGATTTGTTTTGATTTATTTTAGATTTTCTTTAATTGCTTTATCAATTTACTAGTACTAGCTTCTTCTTTCTTTTGGCTAGCTGGGGCTTTCTTGGATTGATAAAATACTAGTTGCTCTTCATCATCCTTAGTATCACTACCAAAGTGGGGAATTACCTTCAGTTGCTTTGATTCATTGATACTTTTTTCCCTTTGAATTATCACTTTTTAGCATTTTTTGATAGGTGGAGTCACTTGCTTTTGGGAATTGACTTCCTCTGCTTTCTTAGGCATGAAGTATTTGGAATCATCATAATTCTTGTATCAAGAATGGATTCATGACTCCATCAATTCTATGTTCTTCACCATTTGAATATACTTCTTATATTGATGAAGAGTTGAAGGCACTATGGCATATTCATAAATTCATGGCCTACCAAGGAGTGCTTTGTTAGCAACTTGGGCTTTGATTATATAAAATTTAGCTTATGTTTATAGTTTCTTAAAGTTATAGGTAGAACAAGATACCCTAAGGTTTGTTTTCCTTATTCATTAAATCCTTATAGAAATATTGTACTTTTATCCAGATAGCAAGCATCCAAAGCTTGTGCTCAAAGTGTTTTAACTATTAGATTCGAGATTCACAGGACAATCAATATCTTTTTTATTCAGATAGAATTACTTTTAGCTGTAACATAAAAGGGTCGATTATGTTTGATCATCCCTAATAATAGGTCATCATTTTTGAATATGATGGTTGCTTATTTTTGAGTGGTTAGATCCTCTTCCATCTTTTTTTAGTGAAGAATGCTTCATATTATTCTAGATTTTACAAGGCTTTGATTAATATCTCACATATATCTTTGGAGAAAATGAGAACATCATAGATACTTAACAAAAGTAGGGAGCATCATAAATATGCCATAACATTTTAGTCTTCTCCTATTTTGGTATACTTTTGAGGTTTAGTTGGTGATGGGGTAAGGCATTTTCATTAATTTTAATTTCTTTGCTTTTATCAAGAAGTTTTTATTATGGAGGTGGAGAGATTCATTTTTAACTACTTAATTAGACTTGAATTTCTTCTTCCATCTGATATCTTTTATTAGAAGAAGTCTCTAAATTTGGTGTTTCTTTAGAGCTTTCAGAGTTTTCAGTACTCTTAGAATTACTGCCTAGTTTAGGACATAATTTCTCTGAGCCTAACATGAGCATTTCTCCATATAGTTCTTCCTCAGAGGTATTTAAGTTGTAATCACACTTATGACATGACATGTTTTCTTAGAAACTTCTTCAAGATTTTTCGCATCAACCTACAAATGGGCCATGTATTCTTCCAACTTAATTGGCCTTCAAGGAGGTTGTTCATACTCCTCTAAAGAGTCAATCATTTTCTGTATTTTAAACTTTAGCATCTGGATATTTTTTTTTTTGTTGATTTATGGGGCTTGATAAAGGAGACTTATTATTTTTCATCTTCTTCTTTGAATTATATAAAAATTGCCCCATGTTGGGGAAGAATCTTTTTTGATTTTTCTGGGTTCTAAAGAATTTTTCCACCGGATGCCTTATAAGGCTAAAAGATTGTTAATCATCCTTTTAGTATTCTTTAAGATGAAGGTGTTGATTTCATGAGCCCCATCTCATATGAGATTGATTTTGATGATAACAAACACATGTTCAAATGCTACTAATCAAGTTAAATTCAAGTGTGACGAAAAATTCTTCAGCTCCTGGTTCTTCAATTATATCAAATTGCTAAAGCTACTTGACATGGATTGGGTGGGAATTTTTCTAGAATTACTATATTAAGGCAAATGAAAAGCTCACTAAATTAAAAAAAAATGATTCATTCATTTTTAGATTCATCATTCAAAAATTATTTATATTTTTCTATATCTTAATATTACAATTATTCATTAAGTTATACATTTTGGATAGTATGAACTAAATGCATGATATAAGTTCCATTAAATTTGTGTTTTAGCAAGGTAATTTATGTTTAAACTTTATTAAATCATTTTTATGTCATTCATAATTTTTAGTGCATGAAAATTGAATTATCCCAAAATTATCCTTTTTCCTCATATTCTTTCTCATATTATTTTTTTTCTCTCCCTTATTATCATTTTCATCTTAACATAATTTTTGTAGAATTTTTTAATGAATTTGTGTAATAAATTGTGTTAATTTTATTCAAAACATTTCCATATAATTTTCTATCATTTTTTATATTTTAAAATTCATTTATTTAAATTTTTGAATTTGAATTATTTTTGAATTATTCTTTAATTTAAACTCCCTTATACATAACATGTACTTTCTAAATCAAATCAATTTATTTATGGATATATGTTGAACGTTTCCATGCATGATTAATTATGATTTAGAGTCTAATTTATTACAAGTTATTTTAAATTTAATTTCAAACTAGCCCTCTTTTCTAAAATAATTATTTTCCTTTTTCCAATTTGACCTATTTGAGGAAAGTTTAAGGGAGGCCGGCCACTATGCTTTAAATTTATAAATTTATATGTTATTTAAACATTCAATACGTTTATAATATAATCATCTTTAATTTAAAATTAATCCATGCATTATTTTAAGAATTTCTTATATTAGAAAACCTCTTTGGTCAAATTCTTTGAAGTGGATTTTAATGGATTTATTTTATTCAAAACTCCCTCCTTCATATCTGAACTCCCTTGGCAAAATTTCTATGAGATTTTCTACTTCCTTGGCCATGAATCACATAGCATAAATTCTATATTGGGTTTAAACAAATTTGTAAAGGAGCCTATGGAAGATCTCTTTGGCCAATCCCCTCTCCTTTGATTTTAAAATTAAAATTGATGCCAAATCAATTTCCCTCTCATTGGATCAGTTGTTTTCAAACCCTAGACTCCTCCCTAATCTATTTAAGAGCCTTGTTTCAACTTAAAAAAGGTTCCAAAAAGTTAAAAACTCTTTCTTGCTCTCTTGTTCACCCTTGGCCGATTCTTGCAAGATCATTTCTTGGAGATTTTTGGTGATACAAATGCAAGCATTCCTCATCATTCTTCCCTTTCCCTTTAAAATTAATTTGGCTTGAAGATTGATTGGGAAAAGTGAAGTTTTGGTGTGATTCCATAATCTATTTGGTGTTTATTTTCTAAGGTGCTAAGTTCTTAAAATTTCTTTATTTCTTCTTGGCTTTGAAGTTTACAAGGTTATGTAAATTTTATTATGTTTATTCAAGATCAAAGATAAGAACATCAATTTGTGTGGACTTTACCTTCCTGAAAATCTTTTGATTTTTGGTTTGGCCTAAAGCTAACATGAAGAAATAAATTTATTTTATGCTTAATCATTGAATATTCTTTTTGTTTCTTGTTTAGCTGTAGTCTTTTTAAAGGTTATAAATTTTTCTAAGTGCTTAATCATTTTAATATCCATTGTTTATCCCTTTGGCTTAAAGTTCTTATTGGTTGGTTAAATTTGATTGTTCTTGAAATCTTATTAACTCTCTTTTTCATTTGGCTGACCACATCACATATTGCATAAATTATTTTGTGCTTATTAATTACTTATATTCAATTGGTTTATGCATATGTTATGTGATAGCTTTCATGTGATATAATTCAAATTCTTATTCAAGTGATTGTTTAGTTATTTAAATAGCAAATACATTTATCATTTGAATGAAAGTTAGCTTGTGTGAAAAAGAATTCAAAGTAAAGTTTTTGGTGAGTGTATTTTAGTTTGCAGTCTCAAGTCATTCAAGAAAATCATTTAAAACCTTTTACATATCATTCAAGCAACATTAAGTTACTTAATTGCATTAAATATTTGATTGAAGATCTTGTTGTAATTTCATTTAAAATTAACGTGAGCACTCTTTTTCATTAATATTCAATTTCCTTAATATTAGTATAGATTGGGTTGTGAGTGCAAAAATTTTTTAAAATTGAGAGTTATACTTGTATCTTTCTCTTTGCTTTGTCTTAATTTCTTGTTGGATTGTACTTGCTTGTTAAAGAAAGTATATGTTGGTTGTGCTTGCCTGTTAAGGAAAGTACATGTTGGGTTATACTAGCCCGTGAAGGAGAGTATGGGAGATTTGTTGTAATCGCAACTTTGGTTTAGTGAATTCCTAGCCTGGGTGGCTAGGCATGGACGTAGGCTAGTTTTTTTGGGGTTTGGTCGGACCATGTAAAAATCTCTGTGTTCTCTTTCTTTATTTTTCAGCTATATATTATTTTATTATTGCTTTTTTTCTATTGCTTCATTTATTAAAGCATTATTATTAGGTATTTAAGTCTTCTACAAAAGATAAAATTAAATTTTCTAAATTTTATTTTTAAAATCCAAGTCACCCCCACTCTTGGGTGTTATAGCTAAGTAATGGAAGGTCTCCCAACCACTTTCTTCTACTTCTTGTGTTTGTTAATCTTTTCCCTTGTCATCATTTATATTTTAAGTTCTAGCTAGCTCAATATTTGTATCATTTGCATCCTATATTGGGCATGTTATAATAATATTCATCTTTTCCTTCTTAAGGTGTACCAGTACATTGTCTGATAAAGTGAGTTCCCCATTTTGACAGCTCTTTTTTACCTAATCTTTGAAGATAAAACAATCTTCAATTGGATGATTAATGGGCCTATGAAATGGACAATAGTAGGGATCATCAACTTTGTTTACTTGGTCTGGCTGATGTGACTTTGGTATTTGTAATCCCAATTTTAGGCCATGTCTAAAGATCTTAGGAGTACATTCTCTTTTAAAAGAGTATATCTTAGACATCTTCTCTTAGAAGGTTGACCTTTTTTTCTTATACTTTGCATTTCTTGGTCATGAGGTTGTCCCTCTGAGGTTTACCTCCATTTCCCTTGTTGTCAATCGTGAATGTGAATTTTGTATTCACATCATTTTTCATTATATCATGTTATTTTGATTATTTTTTCTCCAAATAGATTATTATTAAAATTGGTACTAAGGCCTTTCTACTTAGGGAGCCTTTCAAACTTAGCTACATGGTCTAATAATTCTTGGAACGTGTTAATCATAGTCATGGCTAAATATGGAACCATCTTATCATCGATATTCCTCATGAGGAGCACCACTGCATGCTTTTCTTTGAGCTACTAATCACATTTCATGCTTAGATTTCTCCATCTTATAATGTATTTAGTAACACTCGTCTTTCCTTCTCTTTTCCAATGTGAGATATGCTATCACTATTTTTTTGGTTTCTCTTGTAAATCTCCTGATGAAGAGTGTTTCCAACTTGGTAAAGGTTTTTACTGAGTCATTGGGTAACTCAACATACCATTCGAAGGCCATGTTGGTAAGACTGTTAACAAATTATCATAGTAACAAGGCATTATTCCCTCTAGTTTTTCTGCATGTGGCTTTAAACTCAGCTAGATGTTGCCATGGATTTTTTGTGCACAAAAAAGTGTTGAATTTTGACACAACATACCCTTTAAGATACTATAGGTGATCATATTCGATTTAACATGGTTGTCCTTTTCCAAATAGCTATTTAGCAGCTTCTAAAGTGATAATTACTTTGACTTTTTTGGCTGATGAGATCGTCTACATAAGATTTGGTGATAATGTTAGCCTCTTGATAGACATTTGGTGTAACTTCTTCTAGGGAATTACCTTTGCATTAAAGTTGTTGGAAAGTTGAGTGTAGCATTGTGTATACCCCTAGTTTCAACTAAGGGTCATTTACTCTAAATTTCTCAGCACATGTTGTGTTCTGCTATGAGGTCAAGTTGATCAAATAGTTCTTTCTTTAGCCTACTCATTTCCTTGAGGAGATTGTTAAGCAAGCTGATTTCTTGGTCTCTTCTTTAGAGCTGAGAATCCATTTATTGTTGTAACCTTGTTACAATGTCAGTTAGCTCTTTAGTTACCTCAACTTCTACTTGAGCTTCACCTCTGAGTTATTGATGACTTGGGTTCTCTTGATGTTCTCCTTCATTTTATTGTTCAGGTGCCACATTTCTATTTCATAAATGTGTATCGACCATACGAATAACTTTGAAATCAATGCAGTTTATATCTTCATTACTTTTGAAGTTCCAAATTAGTTGCTCTTCATTGATTAGAAAATCATCATCTTCCCTGATAAGTTGATTATCCACTTCATCATTCACTAGTTGACTTTTTCCAGAATAGCATTTTTAGTTGATGTTGACCTCATTTTTAGGATGAGCTCTCAACCCCTCCATCTTAGACATAGGACTTCTCTCAGGCTTTAACAGCTCCTTAGTCAGCAAACAAGGGCATTAAATCCTTTACCCCATTTACTTTATTTTATTTCTATCATATACCTCCACCTAAAAAAAAATCAATGAAGAAAGCTTTCACTTACATCTTGTCCACTTCTGATACTTTAGATTTTATTTCTCTTGAAAACTCTCAAGATCATAATAATATCTATTAATCTCATCCACTCTCTTTTGATTCAAAATCAAACTTTCCTTTTCTAGAATCAATGGGTTTTCTTGAGATTGACTTAATCAGAGAGAAGTCAGGTATACCATGAGAAGGTAGAACTTTCCTAAAGTTCATCATTCCAAGAACTCACTGAAGTCAACTTACACAGTGGCAAAGTTCTACCTCCTAGGGTTGCATCTCTTGATAAGGGTAAACAAGTTATTGGTTCTAGTGAGCAGATAACCCCTCCACATGATGCTCCACCCATGGATATGCTTATGGAGGACCAAGTCAAGGTTGATTACAATGTCCAAGCTTGGTGAGCACCACATAATCCAAAATGTACCTTAGTCAAAATCTTATAGGTTTTTTTAACAAAATAATATAGCCACATTTGATCAAATGACCTATATTATAACACATTATTAATTAATGCATAAGACAAGACACGTTTCTTAATTTGATTTGCTAATGAATTATTTTAACAGAGCCTCCCCTTATTTAGATTGTCAATAAAAGGTTGTCTCTAATCACATTCTTCTTGACCTTTGGTAAGGCTGGCTACTCTTTGCATTTCTATTTTCTTATTCATATAATCTGAATCTATAAGAGAAAGAATGTGTTGATTTTGAACTTCTATAAAGATATATTCTTTTTATGGACATAAAATTCCTTTGGCAAGTTTAGCCAAAGTATTTGTTATATAATTATCTTTGCATGATATTCTATACAAAGTCACAAAGAAAATCTTTTCAAGCAATTTCATTATATTATCATAATAGTTGAAAAGCTTTGGGAAAAAAAAACCTTCTAGATTTTAGTTAATATCTAGTTGGGAATCCCCAAAGATTTTAATATTTTTAATATCTATAAGGATTGCTAACTCTAGCCCAGTTATAAGAGCCTCATATTTGGCATAATTATTTGTTCAGTCAAATGATAGGAATACCCATCATTCCTTTATCTGGAGTTATAAAAATCAATATAATCCCTGCCTTCCCTGGTATAAAAAATTTTAATTCCTTACTTTTATTTAATGAAGCTACACCATCAAAGTATAACTCTCAGGTCACATTAGTTTCATCCTTTAAAGTCATGATCTGCTTATTTGGAAGATCATCATTTAAGAACCTTTAGATAGAAGTTGTCTTTTAGTCAGTACAACTTGACCCTTTATAGAACATAGAGAAATAATATGATCTCAAATTGTAATAAAATCATAGACCAACATGCTAGCTGTCCAAACAAGGTTGGGTGGGTCATAAAGCAAAGGATTTACTCTTGGAATAAAATTTACTTTATGCCAAAGCATATAATGCCTTAATTTTTGAGCAAAGAAAAGCAAAGCTAAATAATGCTTTTCAATAAGTGGATAATTCATCTCTGTTGGGATGGCTCAATGGCTCAAATAAAAAGGGCATTTTCTTTCCCTTCTTCATTAACTTGGGCTAATAGTGCTACAACTGGTTCATCTAAAGTTGTAGTATACAAAATTAATGGCTTTCTTGGGATTGGAGGATCCCAAATAAGAGGATTCATCAAATATTATTTTAATTTTTTAAATGCACTTTGGCATTTATCATCCCAAATAAATTAGGAATCTTTGTTTGTCAATGTAGCAAAAGGTTGGTATCTTCTGTATAGGTTTGAAAAAAATCTTCTTAAATATGTTAGATTTCCCTGAAATGATCTTAATTATGTAAGACTTCTAGGTGGCGGCATTTCCATGATAACTTTATCTTTTCTAGATCAATTTCAATTCCACGGTGCCCCACTACAAATCCTAAAAAATTTCCCGAAGTTACTCCAAAGCACACTTCAAGGGGTTCATTTTTAGGTTATAATGACAACCATTCAAAAACAATCCATAAGTCATATAATTGATTTTTTTTCTTACTTTTAATGTCTAGATCATCGATATAACATTTAACTTGATTACAAATTAAATCATCAAATATTCTAGTCATTGTTCTTTGATAAGTAGCCCTGACATTTTTTAGACTGAATGGCATAACCGTGTATCAAAATATCCCAATAGGAGTTCTAAACACCATATGCTTTCCATCCTCTAGGGCCATCTTTATTTGGCTGTCTAAATGATCCATCCATGAATGAAAAAATCTCATGCGATGAGGCTATGTCCACCATAAGTTCTAGTATTGGCAATGTGAACTCATCTTTTAGACAAGCCTTATTCAAGTCTCTATAATTTATGCAAATCCATATTTGGCCTTTCTTTTTCTTTATCAATATGATACTTACTTACCAAGAGGGGTATTTCTCTTCTCATACAAAACTAGTCTAAATTAATTTTTTAACTTCAATAATCACTTGCTTCTCAATCTCTAAATGCATGCATCAAGGAGCTTGCTTTATTGTAATTGCAACAAGTTTAACTCTTAATTTATGAACTACAACATCTGATAATAAACCTAGCATTTCATCATAATTCTATGCAAAGCAATCTTTATTTTTAGAAAGTAAGTTAATCAACTCATCAAAATCTTTTGGACCCAAAAGTGAACTAATAAAAGTTGGCCTTCGGTCTTCCTGAGTTCCTAGGTTGATTTCCTTTAATTCATCAATGGTGGATTTTATCTCCTTCAAATTTATAGTGAAGCAATTTGAATTAAATGATCATCTGGGTTATTTGATGTTTTAAAATAGAGTCTCTTTAAAGTGTTAAATACATCACCAAAGAGTTGATGAGAATCCACATAATTGATTAACATTAAACAATGTTCATCATTATTCAAAGGTTTAATGTTAAGCAATCATATGGACCTTAATTATGTTCAAGTTGAACCTTTGGATAATGATGAACATTGTTTAATGTTAAGCAATCATATGGAATTTGATCAAATCATTGGCGATGTATCTAACAATTTAAAGAGACTTTATTTTAAAACATTAATTTTTAATTTTTAGTATTCATAAGCTTTCCATGCATTGAGCTGTATCTTTGGGCCAAACATTTGAAATCAAACCGTGTTTTAGAGCATTTTTAACATAGATAGAATACCAGTCAAACAAGAGTTCTATTATTTCATTGGAAAATGGATCTTCAAGCTTTACATCTCCTTCTGAGCTTTAGGATCTAGGTATAAGTTAAAACTTTGACAACTTTCTAACTTTCCATGAAAGGTTAGAGGCAACTTTGACTTCTAACTGAAAGATTTTATTTTGAGAAAAAAGGAGTTAAAGTCAAAGTATCCACATACCTATTTAATTTTTCATGGGTAAATATCTCAAGTTCATCTTTAGTTGCTTGTATTTGTTCTTCATCGTTATCAAATTATAATGAAATTTCAAGCTTTATTAAAGCATCCTTTTGTTTGAAATCTTCACGAGAACTAGATTCGAAGTCAAATTGTATTATTGAAGGTTATTTTTCTTTCTCTTTTTCTTTTGTATTTTTTCTCCTTTTATTTATTTCTTCTTTTCCATTTGTCTAAATTTCTTCTTTTATTTTTTGATGCTTTTGTTGATGTCATTTTTGGATGAGGTTAACATCTAAAATTAATAATTAGGGCACCATCCTTGGGTTTGATCTAACCGAATGGGCTTAGGTGGATTCAACCTAAATTCTAAAGTTGGATTAGATCAAATAAAATCCAAGTAAATCAAAATGAAACCAAATTAAAACAAATGAATGAATTCAAAACTAAAATAAGGTCAAATCTAGTCAACCCATTTTACATAAGTTTGACTTAAGAGGGCCCCACCAAGTCAAAGGTCAACTCACCTAAATTTGACCAAATTAAATCATTTCAAATGATTAAATAAACATATTTAATAATAAATCAATGAAAATTTATATTTATTTAGGCCTTAATTAGGTTAATAAGACCATGTAGTCTAAATGAACCTAAATCGGCCCTATTGGGTTCAAATCAAAATCAAATTGAAATCAACTCAATTTGATTGCTCAAAATCATTTGGAAATGATAATTAAACAAAATTTATCTCATCATTAGGTCCAATTTGGTCAAATTGGTCTTTTGACCCAAATGGAACACAAGCTTAAACCATTAAGCCAAATTGAAATGAAACTAAAATTAAATGAAATCAATCACTCCAAATCATCTGACACTTGTGAGCAAGCATGATTGGAGTCCAAACCAAATCCAATTGAGTCAAATTGGTCATCTGAACCCAATTGGAATCAATCATAACACATTAAGGCTTAAATAGGTTGAAATGGAATAAAATCCAAAATTAATTCAAATATAAAAGGATTTATTAAATAAAAATATATAATCAATCATCAATTAATCATAATTGAATCCAAGATTAAAAGAATTAAATCAAAATTAATTACTTTGAATCCAAATGCTTGAATTGGGTTCAAATTTCAAATCCAATTTAAATGGATTTGGAGTTAACCTCAAACTCATACTAAGTTTGATGAGTGATGCGAAACATTAACCTAGAGGTTATGCTAGTGATGCCAAAAGGAAGAAAAAAACATGAAACCAAATGAAATGAGTGGAGATGATTGACCAAGTAATGATGCTTGGTAGAGTCTTCCCCTTTCCATCATCAAAACTCCTTGGATTTTATACATGTAACTTTTGACCCTAGACCACCTATTAGGAGAATGGTTCTATGGTTGAAAATGAGGAGATCAACCCTCAAGAAAAAGATAACTTTGCTTCCTCCAAAATAGAAGCAAGGGAGCAAGGAAGAGAAATCCAAATGGAGCTAAACTTAGCCAAGGAAGGAAAAGAGAGGAGATGCCCTCCTCCATTCCAAGTTCCTATCCAAACATGCATACAAAGCCAAAGGGGATTAAATCTAGTCTTTAGCTGACCCTCCCATTGCAAATGGCCAAAATCTGGCCACCTAAAAGGCCAAAGACATAGTTTTTGACTATGTATAGAAAGAGAGAAAGGAGAACTTCTACCCTCCCACTTTTCATCCCAAATCACTCACCAAGGGAGGAGATGAAGAATTGGATTGATCCCCCATCCCCTCATCATCAACATGCCAAAAGAAAAATCAAATTTTATGGCCATTGAGTGGCCTCTAATGGCTAAATGCTAGGGAGAGCCTCCCACCTACAATTTAATGTTCCAACACGTTCTAGAGGTCAAGGAAACCTTGACGAATCATATACTGCCCAGGAGCTGGAGAATGACCAAATCCAATGGAAAATGACCTTGAGTTGGTCTCTATGGAATTTGGCTGGGAGGCAAGCACAAATCGCATCCACGGACCATTCGATCTTGGATTAATTCCCTTAAGGAGATCGCAGAACAAATCAAGACCACTCTATCTTGGATTAGATGTATGAGATTCATTTTGCATGGTGCCACTTTTGATGCATCTGCCATGCGGGATCCACGTGGCCCAATTTTGCCATGTCACATGGCACAAGCGCCACCTCGATGCCACGTCTTCCTGCCATTTTAAAATGGTAAATCCCACTTTTCAATTAATTAAAAAAATCATTAAAATACTTAAAAATTCAAAATTTAATAGAAAATTAAATAGAAATCCAAAAAAATGCAAACTTGAGCTCTATGGATTCCTCTTGATAAGAGAAATTTATTAAAATTATAATCCTCAATTAATTTTAAAATTAAATAAAATTAATTAAATCCTAATTAATCATAAACCATTAATCCAAATAAAATGAAACTTTGGGGAACTGAAATTAAGGTTAAGACACACCTTAGGAAAAAATTTCATGAATTATCTCCAAGTAATTTAAGAAATATCAAATTTCAAACTTTAAACTTCAATTTTAATTAAATAAATTAAAGTAAAATAAAATAAATCATACAAATTAATTAAATTATTTCTAATCAACTTAATAAACTCTAATGAACTTAAAAAAATCAATGAAACCCATTGGAACTTAATAAATCACAAAATGACTTGATTAAGTAATTAATTGAATTAGATAATTTATATAATTAACCAAAACTTTATTAAATCATAATAAATCAGCCAAATTTATAAACATTATAAATGAACCCTCTTTAGAAACATCTTTGAGTTACGAATCATGGTAAAATAAAACCCTCAAATAATTCTTATTAAATTAGGCTTAATTTCAGTTATAATGAAATAATTAGAACTATAATTACACCAGAATTTTGAATTTGATTAAATTAAAACTTTGGAAATATGAAATTGGCACGAAATCCCATTTGCCAAAAACATTTCAAGCCCAATTGACATTTTGGATCAGGAATTGATAAATTTCCAAATCTCTAGGTCAATATAAATCAAATAATAAATAAAAAATTATAAATTCATAAAATCATAAAGTAATTTGAAGTAATCTTCACCAACATCAAAACACTCAAAGAAATGATCTTAAACTTATAATCAAACAAACTAATGTAATCCTAATCTATAATCAATGTAACTTGAGAATGGATTAAAACATTAACCTAAGTTCCTTAGGTTAACATAAATTAAACCAAATGAAATGAACATAATTAAACAAACCTAAACTAAAACAGTAATACAAACAAGTGTTAAAACAATTCAAATTAAATCAAAAGAAATAATTAAATGAAACCAAATTGAAAATAAACTAAAATAAGAATGAAAATAAAATCAAATCAAATAAATGAAATGAAGAATCATTCTAAAGACAAAATTGAAACTTTAATCCAAATTCTAATTATATTCAAACCCAAATCATTTAAATGAAAGTAAAAGGATTTTAAGATACTTAAAGATCTTAGTTAGACCTTTGGGATGGATCTTCATCATAGGATGAAGGTTTCATTCCACTAGGGGTAAAATGTTGAATTGAATGGGTTTCACCCAAAAGTGAAATCTATTTTACTCTTCATTCTTAAAATCCTAAAGTTCACTTTAACAAAATAAAAGTGAAAATGAAATTGAAAATAAATCATTAAATTATTTGAATTAAAATCATGCAAAGGTAAAATTCAAACAAACTCCAAACTTCAAATTGAAACTTGAACTAAAGAGGCCAAACAAAGGCTTACTATACAAGCTTATTTTTTTCACACACTAGATCATTAGTTCATGGACCCTAAACTTAGGCTAGGTCATTCTATGATTCATTTCTATGATGATCTATGTTGTTATGTGATGTTCTTCACATGTCTTTGTAGTATACTATTGTAGACAAGATGTCTAAGATTGTTTGCCTGTTAGACTAGATGATAGGACATTCTCTTGAGAACTAACATTATCTTCTACAAGGGGCTATGCTAGAAAGGACATCTATCATAAATAAATTAAAATTTTATTTTCTTGTAGGTGTGCTTAAATCCTTAAGAATAGACCAATAAGACAGATGGGCTTGGCAAGAAAGTAATGTTAAGCTCGTATGTTTGGCAAATATAATTGTTGCATGCTATTTGTATTTTTTGACAACTATTTTGCATGGCTAGGATGCACTTTTGAATTCAAAAATGTGAATTTAATCTTATAATAAGCTTAAGATCTATGGAGTCTAAGATTTGTAAGAGCTGACCTTATTAGGAGATGGTGCAGAGGTCCTTTGTTAAGCCCAATGGAGGCCCCTCAAGAATAAGACAATCTTAAAAAGAAGACCTATAGTTTTAAACTCGTAGCTCTAGACCAAGTTATTTAAGGATAGAACTCGACTATCCATTTGCACTTTCTTCCTAGGTGTATAGCAGTACCCAGTTGCATTGGCCTTTTTCTTAAATTAAATTGGCTTGATTTAGTTTGGGTGTGCAATAGAATCAAACTACTTTTCTAGGTTTAGTTCTGTGTTGTGCTTTCCTGTGATGGATGCTTGGAATATTAGGCTCTTAGGAAAATTAAATTTTCTACCCAATCTAAATATAAATAACTGAAACAAAATAAAGAAAGCTTAAAATCTCACATAAATTAAAGCTTTAAGAATAACTTAAAATTAACTAAAAATAATTAATTCTTGAAAATCATGCAATCATATTACTCTAACTCTTGAAATGGGCACTTCCCCCATTGCACATATGGGGCATCTGACCTATGAGGATGACCACTTTCTTGGGGAAGTCTGTCTTCTCTTAATGATTTGGCCCATAACCATTTCTAATTGCATGACATTTAGGCATAAAAATTCATACCCAAGATATCAAATGAATCATGAATCAAAACACTTAAAAATTTGAAAATTATGTATTAGTTAAATGCATTTCATATCCTATATGATCTTAAGGATTAGAGAGTGAGTTTAGTATTCTTAGATTCCTTCCCTAAAAATGTAATAGCCTATTCATCTGAAAAACATGAGACTTGGCATCATGAACTTAAAATATGCTTAGGTGGTGTTAGCTAGCAGCCCATCCAGATGGGTTGTATGTCCAGAAGAGTCAGGGATAAGTTAGGTACCTCAAGTGGAGTAATTGCCAATAATTTCTAAAATGAAACTAGGTCAAGTATCTGACATGTGTTAAAAGCACTTATATACTTAGGCTCTGAAACATCCTTCTCAAAGTAAGTCTTTAACTCTGGGCATTTTTGCAATTTTATGCTGCTAGAATCTAAGTCGTTGACTTCTAAGAAAATGTCAACTAAAAATCTTAATAAAATTCTAAAATTTAAATCCCAATGATAGGATAGTTGAAGTGTCTATTGGACATTTTAGTATTAACAGGCATTTCCATCTTCATCCCATTTGGATTTTAAAAATAACTCTTTTTTACTTTGGATCATTCTAAATTAAAAATTATAAAGATCATGCCTTTGAAAACCAAATGATAGGGTTCGGCTTAACCTAATAGAATAAAGTGAACCCAAACTAAACTCAAATCTAAATAAATTATCAAATTAAATACATTATAATTGAAATCTAAATCCAACTAAGCTTAAGCTAAGGTAAACGAGGTGGTTAACTTGATTAATCTACTTAAGCTCAAAACTTCTTAAACCTAAAGAAATTCAAAAAAAATTAAAATTAAATCAAATGACAAACATAAAGTAATTACATGGACATAAATGGATTTAAAACTAAATTCAAATGAAGGTCAAAGATGGTCAACCATTAGACATAAAGTTGAGTTATGTGGGTCTCACCAGGTCAAAGGTTAACTCGCCAAAATTTGACCAAATGAAATCATTTTAAAGACTTAAAATCATCAAATGAACTTATTTTCACATAAATCTAAAGTAGTTTAAAGTGAACAAGGCCTTAATTTGGTTAATTAGTGATCTAAATAGCCTTAAATGGACCTTATTAGGTCTAAAATCAAATTAAACAAAAAAATCAACCCAAAGTATTTGTCCAAATCATTTGGAAATGATCATTTAACATAATTTATCTATATATAGGGTATAATTTGATCAATTTGATCATTTCAATTAAACTAATGTTAACCTGTTAATCCCAATTTGGTTCAAAGTGGGTTTAAATCCAGAATTTAACTTCAAATAAAATAAAATTGATTAATTCAAATCATCTCAAATAGTTGAATAAATCTATCTAAAATATAAACTTAGATCCAATCCATCAAATTGAACAAGCCAAGCTAAACCAAGGGAAACAAATGCTTACATGAACAAACCAAAGCTATGTCCCTAAACTCAATTGAAATGAGTTTGTTTTACACATAAATTATCTCAAATATGATTTGAACAATAAATTATTAATTTAATCAATGAATAATAAAAATTGATCATACTTAGCTTAATCTAATTCAAGTTAAACTCAAATGGAATAAATGCTAGAATGTGAGTTTAAACCAATAATACTCACATTCTAATTCACCTAAACTCATTCTAGGATGAGTCTAATGGGATTAGAATCCAAATATGAGAAAACTTAAACATATCAAGTCAATCCAAAAGGAAAAGTCATGGCTGAATGATGTGGAACATGAAAACAAACCCTCCCAAATCAAAAACACTTCCTCCATTCCTTCTCCACTCCTCATCTTCTTTGAGTTTGAATGTTCACAATCAGTTGACCATCCCTTGGAGCCAGCTTCCAAGAGTGGCAATCATCATAGCAAAATCAATATAAAATTTATCCCCATATATCTCTTAGCCACTCATGAAAAATGGAAAGAGAGATTTTCTCAACCCATTCTAAGAACTCACACACCTTCCTCAGTAAAACAAAGAAGAATCCACCCTTTTGTTGATTCCCATGCCACAATCAAGCTATATTTCGATCAAACCTGTTGGTGAATAAGAGGAGCTTAGCCTATAGAACAATTGGTGAGGAGGCAATCCAATTCCTTGCACCTAAAGGCTCACCTCATCCCCACGAAGCTATTCAAAATTTTACCACCAGCAAGGTATCCCTTAAACCCAACCTCTTATTGAATTTAGTTTGGTCCTTTGCGAAGGAATTTTGATCTCAAGTGAGATCTAACCATATAAATGTGTTCAAAATGGAGTGTTGATCATTTTACAATAAAAAATGCATTAAAATTTATCCTGGATCGCTAGATTTTGGCCCTAAAATGTAGACGATCCGCGATTCTCATCAACAAGAGTAGAGATAAAATCTACATCGTCCATTCCTTCTATTTGGAACAAATAGCTCTGATCAAGCTGGACCATCTGATTTAAACATGTTAAAAGTGAGATTTAATTCAGATTGTTCGATCCATGATCGAACGATTCAGATTGATCCTATGTGTTCCACACAATAACATAGAATCCATGTGGATCTTGCATGGACAAATCACATGTCATCGTCTGTAAAGTGATGTCACATCAATGCCATGTGGCACTGACCATTTTAAAATGGAAAATCTAATGTTTTGGAATTTAAAAATTATAAAAAAGGTCCTAAACTACAAAGATCCATCCAAAATAAAATACTTTGACAAAAAATGCAAATAAGGGCTCTATGGATTCACTTAGTGAGGAGATTCCATTAAACCCAAAATCCCTACTTTTTATTAGGTATTTTTGGATTAATTTAAGTTTAATTAAAAATAATCAAACATAAATTAAAGCCAAAGCATTAATCCAATCAATTTGAAACTTTGGGGAATTGAAATTAAGGTTAAAACACACCTTAGATAACTATCTTAGGATTTATTGGGAAGTATCCGTAAATGTAATATTTTCAAGCCATGGACCTTAATTTAATGAAATAAATTAATATTAAATTTTAAAAAATATATAAATTATTATTGAATTAGCTTAAATCATCATAAAGAACATCAGTGAATATTAAAACATTGTTAAAACTCATTGAAACCTCATAATCGCCAAAATGACCTTAATTAAGGATTAAATGAATTAATTAATTTAATTAATTGATTTGAACTTTAAAAAGTCATAATAAATTAACCAAAACTCTAAAAAAATCAAAATTAACTCTCTATGAATTCATCTTCCATAAAAGAATTTAAGAAAATTAAAACCTGTAATTAATTCTATTAAATTTAGGCTTAATTAAAATTCTATTGAATAATTAAAACTACAATTAGTCCTGAATTACTCAACTGATTAAGATGAAACTTTAGGAAACTTAAATTGGCAAGGAAGCCCACTTTTCATAAGAATATTAAGGTAAAATGATTTCTAGATTAGAAGTTATTAAATTTCCAATTCTTAGGTCAATTTAATTGAATTTATAAATAAAGAATGACAAAATTTTTAAATATTTATAAAACCAACCTAAAAAATTTTCATTAACATCATAAACTGAAGAAATATTTCTTAACCTTATGAGGTTAAGGAATTTAATTAATTATTAATTTAAGGATTAATAAAATAATTAAGAACATAAAATTCAATCAAACCCTAAGTAATCTCATTTGTTAAATCTATAATAATTCAATTGATTAATAAAAAAACAAATTAATCAACTTCTGAACTTTATACCCAAATCAAGAAAATCATTGATAATTTCAAATGCAAATAAAAGGTGATTAATAAAATCATTTAACCTAAATAACCTAAAAGTTAGAATGACCTAGATTAGGTTTGGTGCCAAATGCAGCCTAAGTTTCCTAGGTTATGATTCATAAACAAAATTTTACCTTGTAGAAATTAAACTAAATAATGAAACTTTAACATGTAATATTTCATTAAACTTAACCCAAATGATGAAGTATAAATACATAAGTTAATATGTCATCTTAAGTTACAAATTATAAGTATAATGAATCACTTAAATGATAAGTTCATAATTTCTCAACCAAATTTAAATTAAAAATTAATTTAAATTACCTTGATTAACTCATTTAAATTAACAAACACTTAACTTTAATAAAATTAATTCAATCAAATAAACTAAACAATTCAAACAAATAAGATTAAATAAACATTAAATCAAAGAAGATCAAAAGAAACATAAATTCAAACATAAAGCTAAGTTATGAAAGAAAAATATAATAACATAAAATTAATTAAAGCACTTGAAAGTAAACTAAACTAAAATAAAAATCAAATGAAACTTAATTATTCAATCATGATGATATCAACTCTTAATTAAAATTTTAAGAAATAATTTAAATTTAAATTAAAGATAATAAATCAAACTAATGAAGCATTAATCAAGATAAAAAACTAAGCATGAGGTATTCAAAATCTTAATAAGATTAGATTACATATACTTTAAATTTTAGAAGGAAAATTAAAACATTAATCACATCAAACCTAATTTAAAACAAATCATTTAAATCAATTCAAAAGATGATAATTAAGATATTTAGGATCTTAGTTTGACCCTTATAATGGATGAATATTTCATTCTATTAGAATTTAGGATGATTGAATAAAATTCAAAATGGAACAAATTATATACCATTATTAGAATTTATTGTATTCTTCATTCCTTAAAACCTAAAATTCAACTTTAACATAAAAATGTTGACCTCACTTTTGGAGTGAGGATTGACCTTCCTCATCTTAGGCTAAGGAGCCTTCTAGGCATTTGGATTCCTTAGTGATAAGAAACTTCTAGTGACTAAAGGAACACTAAACCCAAGCCTAGAGACTTAGGAAGGCATACCCTATGCTTAGTATATGCCTTAGAACAAATATGTCTTACTTATCCTATGGCCTAAACTAACCCATGCTTATCCACTCATCCAAAACCAACCTCAAGCCAACACAACTAACCTCAAATGAACTTTATTTCATATCCAAGCTCTAAGCCAAATTGACTTAGTCCCTAAACTAAGTTCACTCCACCATGATCCCATGATCCAACTCAAAGCCTATTCTAACAAACTAAATCCAATTTGATTTTCTCAATCACTCCAACCATTCAATAGACCATTTCCCACCCCCCCCCCCCCCCCCCAACACTTATAATCAAACTAATCACATCAAATGAATCCAATCAACCCAAGTTAGCCCATTTGATCCAAAAGGTCCAAATGAGCCAAAATCCACTCAAACGCAAATAAATTGCAATCAAGGCCACCAATCAACCCTAAATCCATCATTGAACTCTTCTTGACACCCAATTTAACCAATTCAACTCAATCGCCCAAGTGGTTCATTTGACCCAATATGACCTAAATGACCAATTTGATTCAAACTTCAATCCAACCCAGATTAGATTAAATCAACCCATCCAATCCCTTCCATAATGATTGGTGATCATCTTGGATAGCCCAATTACAATCAATTGAATCAAACCAAACCAATTTGACCAATTAACCCAATTTGACCCAGGGCCAAGTCTCATTCCAAGTCCAATTGATTGAATTCAGTGCCTCTAATCAATCATAAATTGATTATTGAACATGATTCAACCTTCAATTGAACCCAATTTGGTCAACCTAATCCAATTGACCCCTTTAGCCCAAATTGACCTAAAGGGTCCAATTGAACTAAATTCTTCCCAAATCCAAATTGATTCAAACCAACACCTATAATCATTCTTAAATGATCAATTGAACCTAAACCAACCCTCCACCCAAGCCAAT
The DNA here is from genome assembly GCA_021442155.1 of Cymbidium sinense. Lineage (NCBI taxonomy): Eukaryota > Viridiplantae > Streptophyta > Magnoliopsida > Asparagales > Orchidaceae > Cymbidium > Cymbidium sinense. The sequence continues at coordinate 137,013,465 of CM038218.1, forward strand.
TTTTTCAATTTGACCAAATTGATCAACTTAGTCCATTTGTCCTAAATAAACTAATATGAGCCAAAATCAAATCCCCTTCAAATTAAACCAAATTAATTGAACCAATATGTTCCAAGTGATCAATTGAACATAACCAAATCCTTAGTTTGAACCCATTTTGACTAGTTGGTCAACCTAACCCAATTGAACCTAATTTGACCCATATGAGTCAAATTGAGCCAAACCCAACCAAACTTTCATGTCTCATCCATGGGTCTTCCTAAGTGGGCCTAACCCATGGTGAACTTAATTTTGGTCAAAACCCTTGAACCAAGCCACCCAAATGGGACAAAATCCCCAATTGGATGGGTCTTCCACTCCCCATGCCTTGGCAACCATGTTTTTCCCTTCCTGGATAGGTGGACCACTAACCCAACCTAACCCAAGTCTGATGGGTTCAAGCTTTAGCCATGAGAGGATGAGCTCACCCATAGCATGCCATTGGTTCATATAGAGGAGGAGGTACACCCCATGCTAGCCCATGCCACTGCTTTAGCCTCTCAAGTACCTCCACCTCAGCAGTCCCCTACCACTTTCAGCCACCTACCCCAACTGGATGGCTACCAAAGGCTAAGCCAATCTCAGCCCTTGGTTAACTTGGGGAGGAGAGTATATTCCTTCCCATTCATTTAAACTTCATAGAGAGCATCCTTAGAGTAGTTTGAGTAGTCCAAACCCTCTCCCTGAATCCTTAGCACACTCCATCTCGGCAAGACCAACCACCGAGAGAAACCGAGGGCCTCGACCATCCAACCTCACCAAAACTCCACAAAACCTAAATTAACTCTTCCCACACCTTCACCACCCTCCGATGAGTCAAAATGAATCATTTTTTGAGCGATTCAATCACCGAAAGGCACCCCAAGACCAACTCTAGCAAGTTTCATGATGACGTTTGGTCCACAGAGGAATTGGTGAGGAGGCAGCTTGAGATCATTTCTACAGGGCTTCATCTCTTCAAGACAAAGCTACCTTAGTCAATGGTCTGCCGATCTTTAGCTCTAACAAGGTCAAAATATAACAACCATAGAATTTCCCTTTATGTGTTTATCTTTTGGGAAATTAAATGTGATTTTACATTATTTCCACCATAGGATCATCTTAGATCTTCTCCCTGAACATTTTGGAGTCAATCTCGCCATCTTTCAAGCTCTAGTGAGCTCGAATCGAGCAGTGGAAGGTGGATGGTGTCCATCTTTCAGTGATCGAGGGATGATTGATCATCGATTATTCATTCCACATGATTAGAACTGCTGGTCATGATTTAATCTGCAAGATTTCACAATTTATTCTTTTAGAAATGATGGGATTAATCTCGATCGTCCAATCTGAGATCAGACTGTGGGGATGAAACCGCATCCACCATCATTGAGTTAGCTACCACGTCGAACATTTTAAATAACCTATCCTATCGCGCCACATGGAAAGCACTATCACATCAGCTTCCATGTTGCATTGACGGTTTAGGAGGTTAATTAGGCATTAAAAATAAGATTAAATGGTGAAAAATTTAAAATTTTATAACTAATTATAGAAAAATTCAAAAAATACAAATAAACCTATTTTGGAAATGTTAAACATAGGAAAATTTAATAAAAATAAAATCACTAATGTTTGATCAGTGAATATTACTTAATTAGGTTTGAAATTTAGGATAATTACTCTAATTAAGGCTTAATTACTTGACCAATTGATCCCAAATTTGGTGGGTTAATTCTATGGGATGTCTTCTACCTCCCATACTTTTGTTAGAATTTTTTGGCCATGTAACTTAAAGGATTTATAATCTTAATCTTAATTACCCTCCTTAATTAATTTACTATTTATAAAATTTATAAACATTAAGAATTAAATGATTAATGGTAATTAATCACTGTAATTAGTGGAAATGGTGAGAAGAAATAATTAGGACCTTTTTTAATTATTTTCCTCAATATTTTTTCGTAGGAGGGTTAATTAATTCATGACTTAATTAGGGATTAATTAGGAAATTAATGATAAAGTAAAAAAATAAATTAAAATGATGATTGGTTTAGATAGTTCAAGTATGATTCATGGGTTCCCTTTTATGTATTTAATAGCATAAAGTACTTAAGGGAATTATGGTTAACCCATGTGAGAAAACTATAAGAGTACTGAGCTTAGATTCTTTCCTTAATCTAATTAGCTCATAAGCATGTGCTCAATTGCAGTAGGACCCCTTAGGAGCATTGCAAATTTTAATTTCTCATAAACATATTATTAGAGGGTCATGGTTAAATTATTAATTATATTAAATAAACTTAGGGAAGGATAATTAGAATGATTGCTTAATGATTTGATCTTAATCAATTCATAAAATTTACTTAATAGCTTTTCCTTAAACACATTAAGTCACCAATGTGTAATAAGGTAAACACTAAGTGTCTTTTCTCCTCTTTAGACTTTAATAATTCAAACACTAAAATCAAATTTTATAAAACAACTTTGGTTGGTCTTAAAGAAATTTATTTAACTTGATTGTCTTTAAGAATTAATGTGATTGAATTTATCATGTGGCAATGTTTAGATATTCATTTTCAATCATTATAAATTTGCATACCATTTGTATCATGCATTCATATTTTCAAACAAAGAAATCAAAGGAATATGGTTATGTATATGTAAGTTGCATGTGTTGAATTAATCTTATTATATGGTGCAGCTATTATCACTAATAAATCACAAACTATTTTCAAAATTATAAATCAATAATGAAAATCTAAGTTAATGTTAGCTATAAATTTTCAATGAAATCTACATTCACCTATAATTTAAGCATGTTAAAGGATTATTCTATTTTCATAATTTTTATGTATGTTTACATGTGTTTGAATTTTAGTAACTATATAGTCGAGACATCCTAGGAATAAGAGGCTTTAAGTATCCCCAAGGAGGTCTTAGATTATCTCACTTTCTTGGTTTAACAATGGCATGTACTTGCTTAATTTCATTCATATGTACATGTAATAGAATATGGATAGAACTTTATTTTACATGAATAAATAATTGGTTATAATACGATCTTTGCATGATTTTCATTCTCATACTTATGTATTGATTCATATATATATTTAAGATACTAAGTATATAGTCTCGACATCCCGGGAACATGAGGCTTTAAGTAGCCCCAATGAGGTCTTAGATTACCTCACTTCCTTGGTTTAACAATAACACGTACTTACTTAATTCTTTAATACATGTGTATGTGTATGTATATTTTGTTAAGGAATGAAATCTCTCTTTTCTACCAAAATACATGCCTTAACAATCATTCTAGCATGCCAAAAAATACACACACACAATATATATATATATATATATATATATATATATATATATATATATATATTGCATGTATAGATATGCTAAATTAAATATCATAAATAATAAAAATGAAAAACATATGCATGTTATTAAAGGAATGATATAATGTTATCCATGTGATAGTGATTCAATTTCATTAATCCTAAGATGCCTGTTATGTTGGAATAAGATTCTTTAAGGGTAACCCAAACTTAGATTCAATAAAAATGCTTAATAAGTCATTCACTAAGAAACCAAAAGCTATAATAATACACCTTTAGGAAATAACTTAGGATATTGATGAAGGAGTTCAAACCTCTTTCCTCTCTTTATAATGATTAAATATTAAATAAATGTCAAATGAAATAAAGAAAATATGATTTAAAATTAACTAATTCTTTTAATGACTTGAAGTGGAACACCCATTAATGTTTAACTTAAATAATTCCAAACTTTAGATAATCATAATCCTAAAGCCCAACCAAGGCATACCATACAAAACCTTAGAACACACATTAGAATACTAAGTCACCAATTCTAGCCTTAGGTTAGGCCGGTGTATGTGATCGTATTATGTTCTATTTTATCATGTAATATTTTAGACTATATGTTGTTTATGCGTAGACTGAATGTTAGGCCATTAATAGCCTAATGATATTTTCTGCAATGAATTGTGCTAAAGGGGCTGCTAAAATAATAAATAAATATTAATGCTTCTACTTGCAAGTTCCTTATGCCCCTAAGCATAATTCAATTAGGACAGATGGGCTTGGCTACCTATTTACAGGGTGCTAAGTCAAAATATATGAGATATAATTTCTTAGTTTGTATATTTGTTTAGCTAACATCTATTTTGTAGGTGTACTTAGATTTTATTTTCCATACATATATAATTTTTGCAAATAGGATTAGGATTAGTGCTATGGGGTTTAGGATGAGCAGTGGCTAGAAGGTAAAGACTGAGGCCTAGAAGCAAAACAAAAATCAAGAAGGAAAGAAAGATAGAGAATAAAATAGCATCTATTTCATTATAATTATAATTTTTTTTTTGTAATCTAGATTATATAAGGGTAGAGCTCAGCTATCCAACTTTTTGTCTTTTTTGAGGTGTATAATGGTACCCAGCTACACTGGCCTTTTATTCATTTATGAAATATATGTGTTTGATTGTTGTGTTTAAATTATGCAATAGAAATGGAATGCTTTTCACATGTTTCTTAAAGTTTGATGATTGAATGTGTGACCTGGATGCGATAAGCCCTTTAGGATAAAATTAAATTTTCTACCACCATTAAATAACTGAGAATCAACTTTTAAATTTAACTCACAACCTCAATTTAAAGATTAGGTGTATAATCAAGATTCAACCCCTTAGCTGAATGTTGAATGTTATAATATCATGCATATCATCTTGCTTCACTCTTGAATAGGGAGGGTCTCCATTCATGCACAATAGGGGAATGCTTAACCTTTGAGGGCATCCCTCGTAGTGGAGAACACCTCCTCCCTTTGAGTTAGCCCATAAATCTATTTAATCATGCATATAGGCATAATTGTCCTAAGATTTAGTCCAAAATTAATGTTCCAAAATTTTGTAAAATATTATAAATTTATGAATTAGTCTAAGTCATGATTTCATGCCAATCATGATCTAGTCTATTAGGGAGTGAAGCTAGGACTCTAATTTCCTTCCAATTTAAATAATAACGTAACTATCTTGCATTTACATAAGACCAACCTACATGGTTTTGAAGCATAGGAGGTGTTAGTTGGTGGCCTTTCCAGGTAGTTGTATGTTTAGAAGAGTCGAGATGGGTTTATCCTCTCTTGTGGAGGTAAACCATTATGCCCCATTTTCTGATTAGACTTAGATCGTGCCTTTTGCTTGCACTAAAGCATCCTAAATTTTTGTTCTGAGGCTACTTATATCCTTTAGGCTATGAGTATAAGTCCTCACCTCTTAAGCATTTTCACAATCTTATGTTTATGGACTATAAGCCTAGCATTCTAATAGATTCAACTTAAACAAAGTAAATTCTCTCTTTCAAATATAAAGCCTCATTAGATGGGTGCACTTACTTGCTTAGTATCATGGGTTCTCTCTACTTATCCTCTTTTGGAATCTATAAATAAGTCTTTTCTCTTGAACTATCCTACTTGACTTTCACAAATACCTAATCATTTGATTGTCTAGCTTTGAAGTCTTTGGGGATATTCAATGACTACTTTAATTGAGAGATTTTTTAAGAAATTCTTATTTCTTATGGTTTAATTAACTATGGGAACTTCCTTCCATAGGGAATTAAAGAACCCAACATAAAATAAACTCTACTTTACTTCACCATGTAAAGTAGGAGAAAGATCTCTAGTGCATATAAAGACCTATTTGCCTTATGAGTTCTTATTATGTGATTAGGTCCATTGTAGGGTGATGTTTCCATCTTTTGAGATAATACATCATACGTTAATGTTGTACCCGATCACTTCAATAAGTATCCTCTAAGATCTGTGTGGTGTCCCAATGACTCCAAATTAAAATACCACAGATTTTTCTAGCGACTCCACTAGGAAAAGTTTCTCTCTCCATCTTTAGTAGTCAATCATTAGCTCCAAACATCGATAATGAACTTATAGTTTATATAAGTCTAAGATTATCATTCTTTTCATTGGACACCTTGCTTATTTCATCCTTAAGCAAGGGTGGCCAATATCATTTAGGTTTTAGGGCATCACTCTAGTAGGTCTTAAAACCCCTATTGGACCTCCAAAAAGTAAAAGAAAATTAACTAAAGAAATTACCTAAAAACAAATTAAACAAAATCAAGATTTCTCATCATATGTTCAAAATTTAACATAAAATTTCATAATCAAAGTAAAAAGGTTCCAATTTAAATCAACAAAAGAAACCACTCATCTTGAAGGTAAAAGAACTCTAACAAGCCAAATTGGATTTGGCCATGGATCAGGCCATACTCACCTCATCTCCAATCATCAAGTTTGATCTGGTCTTTGAACACTTCAAAGTCACATGTGATAGATGTGCCCTCAGCATAGTTAGTAGGGAGGAGGTGACCAGCCACTTAGTTTGACCTTCATTTAGATGAGTTCCATCTAAGAGAAAGTGAGGTTCCTTTCCATGAGAACCATCCACCAATTTGTTATGACTAGTACTTCCTCTGAGCCAGTCTTTAAGGGAAGTCTATTCTAGCTTCTAAGATTATCTCCCCCACCTTTGAGGTCGATTCTAGATCCCTCCCTACACCTTTGACCAAGACTCACTGTTGTAATAAGAATAGGAAAATTAAGAAGTACTATGAGTGCATGGCCAAGGAAGTTAAGAAGGCCTCCCATGTAGCTTAAGAGGGATCCATCCATGAGACCTCTTTCCTTCTTGGTGGCAGAAGGTTTCATCCCCTTTCAGCTTTAGAGAGAGAGGAGGATGTCAGGAAGATTGTAGCATCACCCCCATGACTCGTAGAGTATGAGACACGAGATAGGGAGAGGAGGAAGCCCTATCCTGGTCTAATATCTATGCTTAAGAGAGTAGGGAGAGTCTACAGATGCTTTGAGTCTACTACTTTACATGAGATGAGTGATCCCTAGGAGTGTTAGGGATTAGATCTTTAGGGAGAAAGCCACAGAGGCCAAGATTGTTGACCAAGCAGGCAAGACATATAGGAGGAGGCTTGCCAGACAGTTAGTGGCCTTAACATTGATTGACCATTTCGATCGATGAGCTGATATAGCTGATCATTCTGACAGGATAGTTCTTACTAGTTACAGCTGTAGGATGAGACCTTAGGCAGAGAGGTAATTGTTGTCACCACCTTCACTCAGCTCCACTCGCCGACCACCATCACCCACCCATGTTCCATCATCTCAAGTGCACACCAAGTATCATAAATCAACATATGGAGAGAAATCTTCCCCCTCAGTGATACGATTATGTTCCAAGGACCACACTTCATATACTCCACTAGTTGAGGAGAGGCCGAGCTCCCTTGCTCAACCTTCCATCCCAACGGTGGTGAAGGAGTGGCAACCCAAGAGTGTCATGGTCACTCTACCACTATAGTCAGAGGAAAAGGAAGAAAGGGATATCGTGTTGGTCCCCTTGATTGTCAAGCTAGTTAAAGATAGCACTCCCCCTGTTTAGAATATATAGTGCATCACTTCTTCAGAGCATAGTCCAATTGTGAGTCACCACTCAGCATATGTCCCAGTAGTCCCAGGTAGAGTTGATGATAGATCATTAGAAGAGATTTTGGAGGACTATCATGCCGCGGTGAGGCGGATAGATGGAGATGATTAGTTTGATCAAAAGGAGGGTATGTTAAACTTTAATGTTAATGAAGATGACCTTTTAGATGACATTGTTCAAGTCCATATGGTAGATACTAAAGGATCCTTACATAAAGAGTAGCCCAGCTAGGAAGCTCAAGGCATTGTAGTTGAGGAAGGTGAGGCATCGGACTTAACTCAACACCTTCTCTAAAAAATCAAGCTCAAAGTTGATTAGATTGATAAAATGGTTAGGAGAGTAGAATAATTTATGGCAGTGGTCTTAACATTGCAAAACCAAGCACCTGTCTCATAACCCACTCCTATGGAGGCTGATAGATCCAAGTTGGTGCACATCTTAGATCATCCCAAGAGAACTACTCCTATGGATGAGGATATTGATAGCTTGCATAGGAAGGTAATTGATAATACCTCCATGCATAAAAAAGACATCATACAGATGGTTGAGCAGCAAGTGAAAAAGAGTTGGCACAAACCCAAAAGAGCTCATCAGTTCCAAAAGGTAAACTCTATCCAAAGGAATTTGATGTAGTTCAATACCCCAAGGGTTTTGTGCCACCATCCTTCAAAGTATTTGATGGCAGTGGGAACCCTAGGTAGCATATAGAACACATTAGAGCTAGTTGTTGCAATGCCGGTGATAGTGACACCTTACTTTTTTGACAGTTTATTACTAACCTTTTTGGAGCAGCCTTTGATTGGTACACCGAACTGCCCAATAGTTTGGTGAAGTCTTTTATGAAGTTATAGTAGTTATTTATCAAGAGATTCATAGGAGCTCAGTAGAGAGTAACTGTAAGGGACCTCATTGTAGAAAAGTAAAAACTCAATGAGTCCCTTATTGATTATATCCTCAGATGGTGAAACTTAAGTATGAAATGTGAACCACAGCTACAAGAGCAGCATGCCATTGACTTTCTTCTCAAGAATATTCATGGTCCAGTCACCTTCATGCTCAAGGGATTCACTAAAAGATATTTGAGAAACTAATTAGCAAAGCAACTAACTTATAAGAGGAAGCCAAATAATTACCCTTCTCAAACTAATCATCCAATCCCAAGCCCTAGAAGATATTTGAGAAGAATCCAGGGATAGTATTGGCAGTGGATAAGTTGGCAGTGGATAAGGAGAAGTAGGCAGTGAGATCATAGTTTACGAGACCTAGAGTTCAACACCCTCCACTCCTGCCTCCTCTTCCGCTACCTCGACCACCACAAAGGCCACCACAACCTATCTATACAGTATCCACCCCGTAGCTTCTTTTTTCCAACTCTTGCCAATAAACTCAACAAGCCATACTCATTCAAGAGGGAGGTAGTTAGGAAAAGTTTTAAGAATCTTTTTAAGAAGCCTGATTTCTAGCTGTCAGAGCATAAAAAGCTGAAAGAAGTGGGTAAGAGTGATGATCCTAACTACTGCCCCTACCACCGTATGCTAGGCCATGTCTTAGTGGATTGAGTTACCTTCAAGGATTGGCTTGAGCATAGCTACAAGTCTGGATCCATAGTTATCCCTAAAGAATACTTAGTAGAATAGCCTTCTAGTTCTATTAAAATAGTCTTTGGAGATACATCTAATCATTTTAAGATAAAAAAAGTTAGGACATGTCTTTATCCCGTACCTCTAAGAAGATCATCGCTAAAATCAAGAAAATTTCTCTGTAGGTACCTGACTCAGCTCAGACCTCCAACGCTAAAGAAGGTTTGTCAATTGTGAGGGATAACTCAGGGAAGGTGGAAGCCCAACAGTAATAGCAACCATTGTATTCTTGGGATAGTTCCATAGCACAACCACCGAGTCTAGCATCCTTCCTCCCACCATCGCAGCTACACTTCTACTTGCTCCACCACCACCAACGGGAGCATTGTATCTATGGATGAGGACACCAAGCCACTCATACTGCTTACTTTACTTGACTTCCACTAAGTACCACCTCCAAAATTAAGGAAATCAATGAAGAAGAATGATTTCACTTACGTCTTGTCTACTTTCAAAGATCTTAGTGATTTCATTACTATTAATAGCTCTCCAAGTCATAATAATAATAATCTAAATAATTTTAATCAATTTTATTCTGATTCAGAAATAGATTGCCCTTTTCTGAATCTTCAAGGTTTAGAACTTGAGATTGATTTTGATTTGTCCAACTCCGATGATCCTTTAGGAGAAGCTGTAAGTGTACTAGATGAGAAGGTAGAACTTTCCACAAGCTCCTCATCACAAGAATTCATTGAAGTCAACCTCTGCAGTGGTAAAGTTCTACCTCCTATGGTTGCACCTCATGATAAGGGTAAATAGGTCATTGGTTCCAATGAGTAGATAGCCCCTCCACAAGATGCTCCACCCTTAGATATGCTTGTGGAGGACCAAACCAAAATTGATTACAATGTCCTGACACACTTTAGAAAGTTTCCAGCTAAGTTAAGCATATATGACCCCTTTGTTTTATCCAAGGAAATGAGGGAGTCACTAGTCAAAGCATTGGTTGACCATGAAATATGCTTAGCTCAATTGGCCACTACTGATCCAGTTGGAGAAGAGGCATGCTTTCCAAAAGAAGTCCTAAAGTCACATTCTCAGATGAAGACTTATTATTGGGGGTATTAGAACATAATCACCCCCTCAACATCATCGTGGATGTTGGCAAGTTCAGGCTATCTAGAGTGTTGGTTGATCCGAGTGCATCAGTAAAAATTATAATTCTATGAACCCTTGTCTACTTGAGGATCGACTTCTCTAAAATCTAAATAGAGAAGATGGTGTCAAAATAATTCAATGAATAAGGAGAGAGGGCCTTAGGTTTCATAGTGTTGCCTTTGGAGATAAATGATTGGAAAATAGAAGCCAAGTTTCACATAATAGATTCTAATACATCTTTCAATGCTTTGTTAGGGTGACCTTGGATACATGAGAACAACATGGTTCCATTCTCCCTACATTAGTGCATTAAATTCATATAGGATGGGATCGAGTATTTTGTCAAAGGATATCTCAAGTCATTTGAAGTACATGAGGTCAGAATTTATAAGGATGCGCCCTATTACCTCCCTAAGAAATAAAATGTCTTCTCTTATGAACTTAGTCAAAATCAAAATGAAAAATATAAGGAATAGAAGGAAAAGAAAGGAAAAATTGAAAAAGAAAATGAAAAAGAAAAGAAAAGCAAACGAGAAGAAAATCTTAGGGAGGATATAGAGCCTAAGATTAGATTCCACCCACAATTCATTACTCTATTCAAACAAGTGGGGAGGATGACCTGGCCTCCACCAGGATGAGGAAGAGGTAAGTTTAGAGGAAGACCCAAAGGTAGAAGACCTCCATACCTACCATCTACCAGAAGATTCATCCCAATATCCAAGAGTACACATACTATCTACATAGACTTTGAATCCAGTTCAGAGGATGAGTCCTATATAGTTAGCATGCCAGCTAGCTTTCCACATCAAAAGATCCTGTTTGAGGTGACACTAGAGCATGATAATGATGAAGATCAGGTCTCCAAGCAAAGTATGAATGTATTTAAGTCTCTCTTATGTGAAATTGTTAGGAAGTACATGAGTGTCTTAGCTCTAACCCCACTTTTGTTACAAAAAGTTAAGAGTTTGGTAGTTAAGGATGCCCCCAAGCCATGTGAAAATACTAAACCCCAATGGTTTTATAAACACCCTCAAGCCAAGAAATTAATGTTGAGCTTGAGCATGAGTCATTTAAAGAATTAATAGAACTTCCTTTTGATTAGTACTCGCCTTGTGTTCTTAACTTAACAAAGAAAGGTCTAATTCCACATACATGGTATAAGCACAGTTGAGAGTACTTTGAAAGGTTATGGGACAACAAATGCAAGAATTCTCAACCAAGAACTAGGCTTTGTGCATGGGTCATTGATGATGATTACTTAGTCATCACCTAATCATTTGAATCGATAGGTTCTTCTCAAATCACATTAACTCATATGAGAAAGTGTGCTTAGAAACTTTAGATGATCAAGGTGATGTCCAAGTCAAAGATGCACCCCCTAAACTTCTAGGAAGAAATCAAATCAACCATCGATGAGCTCAAAGAAATTAACTTAAAAACTAAAAGCAATTTATGTCCAACATACATCAGCTCTTTGTTGAATGAATCTGAAACCAATGACTTAGTTAGGCTACTCGCTGAGTTTAAAGACTGCTTTGCATAGAGTTATGAAGAAATGCCTGGATTAGCTCCTAAAGTAGTTGTTCATAAGCTAGCAACACAACCTGATGCTAACCCCATCAAGCAAGCTCCTAGATTCATGCAATTGGACATTGGGCAACAGGTCATTTTCAAAGTTAAGAAACTGATTGATGCTGGTTTCATCGGAGAAAAAAAACACCCCACCTAGTTTGCTAGCGTAGTTCTAGTTAAGAAGATTAATGACCAAATTCACAAATGCATCAAATTTTGGGTTCTTAATAAGGCATGCCCAAAAGATGAATTTTCACTACTGAAACTAGAACTGATGGTGGACATTGCCTCATCTCATGTAGTCTTTTCTTTCATGGATGGTTCATATGGATATAACCAAATAATGATGACACCTAAAGATAAAAAAAACACTACTTTCAGAACCATGATTAGAATTTATTGTTATAAGGTCATGCCTTTCGGCCTTAAAAATGCTGGCGTCATAAACCAACAGGCCATGACTCAAATTTTTGACAAAATCATTCATCACCAAGTTGAATGGTACGTCAATGATTTTATGGTCAAAAGTGAAGAAAAGGAAGACCGTCTCTTTGATTAGAGAGTAGTTTTTGAGTGGTTAAAGCAATCCAAACTTAAAATGAACCCTCACATTGAGAAACAAGTTTGTTCATTGGTTCGACATGGTGGAATTGAAATCGACCTGGAGAAGATTAAAATGATATTGGAAATGTAACCCCCTAAAAGTCTAACCCAACTCAGATCATTCCAAGAGTGATTAGCATATCTAAGATACTTTATACCTAACTTATCAAGAAGATGTCAACTATTCTCTGCATTGGTCAAGAAGGATGCTAAGTTTAACTGGGATGATAAGTGTTAGTGTGTGTTTGAGAGCATCAAGTAATATCTCATGACACCTCCAGTCTTAGTTGGCCCTATCTCAGGCAAGCCTTTGATACTCTATAAAACTACATTAGATGACTCCCTTAGTGCTCTGTTGGTCCAAGATAATGAAGAGGGAAAAACACATTCTACTATCTCAGCCGTCGTCTGATACTTATTGAGGAGAACTATCCACCCAATGAAAAATATTGAATAGCTTTAATCTTCATAGCCCATAAGCTATGACACTATATGCTCTCTCATAAAGTGAACTTGATTTCTAGGATCAACCCACTATTATATCTCATGACACGACCGACGCTAGTTGGATGGTTGGCATGATGGTCCATGATTTTATTACAGTTTGACATCACATTCGTACCCCTCTATGTGGTGAAGGGAAAAGCACTTGCGTACTTCCTAGTAGTGCATCCACTTCCTGCAGATTCCTCACTCAGTGATGATCTCCCTAATGAGAAAATAATAAACTTAAGGGATACAAACATTCACTACTGAGAGATATATTTTTATGGTGCAGCTTCCTCTCAAAGAGGTGAAGAACCACAATCCATTCTCTAAGTGCAGGTGGGGATAGTTCTCCTTACGCCAGACATGACATGATGAGATTCTTCATATCATCTATCTGAGCAAGCACCAACAACGGAATATGAGGCTCGATCAAAGAGCTAGCCATCTCTCTAGGCATCCAAAATATCAATATCTTTGGGGACTCACAACTAGTTGTCAACTAGACTCCTAGGTCCTATAAAGTCCTAAAGCCCAAAATCCACTACCATAAGTACACGATGGAATTACAAGCACAAATTTTAGAAGTCATAATATACAAGATCCCTCAAGAATAAAATGCCATAGCTGAAGTATTATCCAAGCTCGTAAAGAGTTAGCGAGTCTGGAAGATGAGTCCATATCAATAGAGTTCCATAATAGGCAAGTCCTACCTCTTATTGATGTTAAACTCATCAATAAATATTCTCTTGAAGGGGGGGGGTGTTTATTTAGGGGTTGGGTGGCTGTCATTGCCAAAAAGGATGAGGAGTTGGATTGGAGGCAACACTTTATTCATTTTCCAAATAAAGGCAAACTACCTCAAGAGAAATTTCAAGCCCATCAAATGAGAAAATATCACTTTTCTACACCCTTGTGGATGGTGCCTTATACCGATGATCTTTCGATCATATGTGGTTATGTAGATATCAAACAGAAGATCGAGGATCACTCAGCGTGAGCTCATCAATCCAGTCCCAAGATGAAAGCCAAAATCAAAAGACTTAGGTATTACTAGCCAACAATGATCATAGATTGAATGGACATAATGAAGCGATGCCACTAATGCTAAGTAGTTGGAGTGGTCCTACAATAGCCACCCAAAATTCTATATCCAACCTTTGCCTCATGGACATTTGTGTGTTAGGGCACTGACATAGTGGGTCTAATTAATTCTTCTTCATCCAAGGGTTACCAATTCATTCTAGCAGCCACAAACTACTTCTCCAAGTGGACGAAGGAGATTCTACTCAGGGAAATCAAAGCTTAGCATGTACTTCAATTCTTCAGGAACCATGTCATGAATAGATTTGGAGTACCCTACCAAATCATATCTGACAATTGTGCCACTTTTAAGAGCACCAAAATCAACAACTTCTCCCAAAGGTGCAACATATATTGGAGATACTCTAACATCTACTACCCATGGGCAAATGGTTTAGTAGAAGCCTTCAATAAAAATCTCATCCAAATACTGAAGAAAATGCTCGACAACATCAAGCGACAGTGGCATGAGTAGTTAATTGAAACCTTATGGGCTTACCATACTACCTACAAAACCCCAGTACAATCTACCCTATTCTCCTTAGTGTATGGGTCTGAGGCCATTCTACCATTAGAAGTTCAACTCCTATCACTATGGATAGATGTGGGTAGCAAAATCATAATTGTACATAATGTAAAAATACGGTTAGAGAACTCAAAGGTTTAGAGGAGATACGCTTGCAACTGTCTCAAAACTTTGAGTTGTGCAAAATAAAGATAGTTCAAGCTCATAACAAGTTGGTCCACTCTAGAGCTTTCCTAGTTGAAGAGCTTATTTTAGTTCTAAGGAGACCAATTATGGCCCATCGTAAGATGGGAGGAAAGTTTGAACTTACTTGGAAAGGCCCTTTTGACATAGAAAAGGCTTACTAGGGTAGATCATATCAACTCATAAATCACAAAGTTGAATGCCCAATGCTTCCGATCGACGAGCTCTACTTAAAGAAATATTATGCATAAATAATGTCTAAAATAATTTTTTATCAATAAAAAATTCTATTTTGATCAAATCTCTCTCAAAGTTAAAAGTACTTTCAATTACCAAATCCTTGATGTGTTTAAGGTAGGTGTAAGAGAACTCGAGCAGCATCCTATTACTTATTGACATAACACAAGCACAAAATTACACATAAATACAAACAAGTTAAACACAGATCCAATCACCTTGGGCTATTTTGAGTCGAGATAAGACCCTCAGTGACCCTCACTCACTAGCTGCACTAGGTCAGGGTCGATTCACTACTTGATTAATGTGTCTCCCTAGTGGTCACTTTTGCTAAGGAGGATGTGAGTCTCCATGCTTTCTTCCTAGCTTCACCATTGCAAACTGATGGGCACCTTGTTAGTTTAGTATGTTTTATTGCTTGACCAATAAACTGCCTCGATGACTAGCTTTGCTTAAGGAGATGTGAGTCCCTGAGCTTTCTTCTTGAACTAGCCACTGTGCACTGATTGGGTCTAAGTTTATATATTTGAGGATTAGGATAAAACCCCTAGTGGATCCCCTTTCTCCTGACTACTTCAAGTTTAGGTTCAGTCCTTCTTTGTGACTCCCCACTTGGTAGTCTCCTTAGGTCAGATAATAGCTGTCTAGCCCCATGACAGACTATCCCAATGATCAGTACCGCTTAGGAAGATGTGAGTCCCTGATGCTTTCTTCCTAGATTGATCATTGCAAATTGATGGCACCATAAATTGGTTCGTGTTCTCTTAGCTGATAGAAACCCACCAGGTGGATAACACCACTCATGTAGATGTGAGTCCCTAAACTTTCTCCTTTAATCAGCCATCATATACTCATATACCTATAGGCTTTGTATTTCAAGGATCAGGATAAGATCCCAAGAGCCACCTTCTCTATGGGCATTCTATTTGGATCACATCTTCATGACCCTATATAGACATGACCCAGATTACCATGCTAAACAAACAAGAAACAAACAAATAAACAAAACAACATATCTTATCGATTAGGATAAGACCCCTAGAGGCACCTCTTCCTAAGCAGGTGTCTTCTCTTTTCAAACAGTGTCAACAAAACTCCTTATAGGAACTACCTTGACTATCTAAGTTGAGATAAGATCCACAGATACACTGACTTAGTAGTCGCCCTAGGTCGAGTTTGACTTGTTGTGTCATCAGTGAGTCACCCTAATGGCTGATTCTACTTTGGAAGATGTCAGTGAGCTTTCTTCCTAGTGTATCCATTGCAAACCATCACGCAACCCTTAGATTCGATGGTCATACTATATGACCTGTAGACTACCCCTTTGGAGTAGTAAATTTAAGACAGCCCATGCTAACATAACCCCTCCTTAGTGCTATCCATTGTAAACTTACAAGGTCCACACTCATTCAACAAATTAATATAAAATCAAAATCAAAATGAATCACCAAATTCAAATCAATCAATCAACATAATCAAATCAAATCAAACTAGAGTTCAAATTAAATTAATCAACACAATTAAATTAGATGAAATACAAATTCAATCAAATCTCAACTCTAAACAAATTCCCATTCATGCCCTTGGCATAAATCAATCTATAATTCAATCAAATTCATGTGCAATGCCCAGCAGATCCCTCTTTGTGTCCTTGACACAAAAGTAATTCTCAAATAAATTAAACCAAATCTGCTAAACTCTCCCATGCTCTTGGCTTGAAATGAATTGCATCATCTTAGGATTCATAGCTCCATCTACCTTTTCACTTATGTTTGGATAGCCATCATTAGTGCTTGCCATCTTCTAGATTATGTTGATCATCTTGGTCAACACCAATATGTGCAATGTGCTTTGCCGCTACACCACACCTATTGGGGTCCTTTGTTGATCTAAATTTTGGAGTGAGAACACCTTCTTCATCTTAAACCTTCTAGGAACTTGAATTTCCTTAGTGATAAAACACTTCTAATGACTAAGGGAACACTAAATCCAAGCCTAGAGACTTAGGAAGGCATACCTTAAGCTTAGGATAAACCTTAGAACAAATAGGTCTTACCTATCCTATAGCCTAAACCAACCCATGCTTATCCATTCATCCAAAACCAACCTCAAGCCAACACAACTAACCTCAACTGAATTTTATTTCCTATCCATGCTCCAAACAAAATTGACTTAGGCCCTAACCTAAGTTCATTCCACTATGATCACATGATCCAACTCAAAACACATTCAAACAAACTAAATCCAATTTTATTTTCTCAATCACTCCAACCATTCAATACACCATTTCAAACCCTTCCAACACTTATGCTCAAACCAATCAAATCATTTGAATCCAATCAACTCAAGTTAGCCCATTTTACCCAAAAGGTCCAAATGAGCCAAAATATAGTCAAACCCAAATCAATTACAATCAAGGCCACAAATGAACCCTAATTCATCATTGAACTCATCTCAACACCCAATTACACCAATTCAACTCATTCGACCCAAGTGGTTCATTTGACTCAATATGACCTAAATGACCAATTTGTTTCAAACTTCAATCCAACCCAAATAGGATTGAATCAACCCATTCTATCCCTTCCATGATGATTGTTAATCATCTTGGATAGCCTAATTGCAATTAACTAAATCAAACCAAACTAATTTGACCTATTTACCCAAGTTGACCCAATTTGACCTAGAAGGCCAAATCTCATTCCAACTTTAATTGACTGAAATGAATTCCTCTAATCAATTAAAAATTGATAATTGAACATGATTCAACCTTCAATTGAGCCCAATTTGGTCAACCTAACATAATTGACCCCTTTAGCCTAAATTGACCTAAAGGGTCCAATTGAACCAAATCCTTCCCAAATCCAAATTGATTTAAATTAACACCTACAATCATTCTCAATGATGAACCTAAACCAACCATCCACCCAAGCCAATTTGGCCAATTTAATCAAATTTATTTGGCCTAAATGAACCCATATGAACCAAAATTAAATCCACTTCAAATTAAACCAAATCAATTGAACCAATATGTTCTAAGTGATCAATTGAACATACCCAAATCCTTAGTTCAACCCAATTTGAGCAATATGGGTCAAATTGAGCCAAACTCAACCAAACCAAGTCTAAACCAAACCAAACTTGCCATGACTTATCCTTGGTCACCATGGGTCTGCCCATGTGGGCCCAACCCATGGTGAACCCAATTTGGGTTAAAACCCTTGAACCAAGCTACCCAAATGAGACAAAATTCTCATTTGGATGGGTTCTCCCACTATCTTAGCAGCCATCTTTGGACCTTCTAGGACATGTGGACCACTGACCCAACCTAACCCAAGGGTGATGTGTTTAGTTTTTGGCCATGAGAGGGTGAGCTCACCCCTAGCATGCCATTGGTTCAGTTGGAGGAGGAGGTATACCCCATGCCAGCCCATGCTACTTCCTCAGCCTCTCAAGCACCTCCACCTCAATAGTCCTCTGCCACCTCTGACCACCTACCCCGGCTAGATGGCTGCCAAAGGCTAAGCCAATCTCAGCCCTTAGTTCACTTTGGGAGGAGAGTATACTCTTCCCCATCCATTCAGACTTCACAGAGAGCATCCTTAGAGTATTTCAACCAATCCAAGCCCTCTCCATGAATCCTTAGCACACTCCATTGCCCGTAAGACCAACCACTGAGCAATATTGAGAGCCCCAACCTTCCAACCGCACCAAAAGTCCACCAAATCCAAGGTAACTCTTCCGAGTGAAATTGAGAGCACCGACTAGCCAATCACACTCTTGTGAGCTAAAAGGAATCATTCCCCGAGCAAATCGATCACCGGAAGGCACCCCAAGACCAACTCTGGAGAGTTTTTTAGTGGCATTAGGTCCACAGAGGAAACGACGAAGAGGCAGCTCGAGATCATCTCAATAGGGCTTTATCTCTTTAAGATGAAGCTACATTAGTTGATGAACTGCTAGCCTTTAGCTGTGGCGAGATAAAAATTTGGCAACCATAGATTTTCCCCTTAAGTATTGGTCTTTTATGAAATGAAATGTGGTTTTACATGATTTCCATCATAGGATCTTCTTTGTTCTTCTCCCCACATGTTTTAGAGTCGATCTCACCAACCTAAGAGCTCTAGTGAGCTCAGATCGAGTGATCGAAGGTGAACGATTTTCATCTTTTGACACTCGAGTAACAACAGATCACTGGCTGTCTGTTCCATGTGATTATAATGGATGGTCATAATTTAATCTACTAGATTTCTTGATTGATTCCTTTAGAAATCCTGGGATTAATCTTAGTTGTCCAATCTGAGATCAGATGGTGGGGAGGAAATCACATCCATCATAGCTAAGTCAGCTGCTGCATCAGATATTTTAAATAACATATCCCGTGGTGCCACATGGAAAGCACCACCGTGTTAGCTTCCATGTGGCGATGATGATTTAGAAAGTTAATTAAGCATTAAAAATATGATTAAATTGTATAACTTTAAATTTTTTAACTAATTATAAAAAAATCCAAAAAATACAAATAAACCCATTTTGAAAAGGTTAAATAGAGAAATTAATAAAATAAAAATCTCTAATGTTTGATCAGTGGATAATGCTTAATTAGGATTATAAATTTAGGCTAATTATCATAATTAAAGCTTAAGTGCTTGACCAATTGATCACAAATTTAGTGGGTTAATTCTATGGGATGTCCTCTACCTCCCATAATTTTCTTGGAATTTATTGGCCATATAACTTAAAGAATTTAAAATCTTAAGCCTAATTACCCTCCTAAATTAATTTACTATTTATTAAAATTTTTAAATAGTAAGAATTAAATGATTAATGGTAATTAATCACTGTAAATAGTGGAAATTATGAGGAGAAATAATTAGAACCTTTATTCTAATTATTTTTTCTAATTCTATTTCATTATGAGGGTTAATTAATTATGACTTAATTAGGGATTAATTAGTCAATTAATGATAAAATAAAAAATCAAATTAAAATTATGATTGGTTCAGATAATTCAAGTATGATTCATGAGTTCCCCTTTATGTATTTAATAGCATTAAGTCCTAAAGGGAATTATGGTTAACCCATAGGTGTGGGAAAACTATAAGAGTACTTAGCTTAAATTCTTTCAATAATTGAATTAACTCTTAAGCATGATCTCAATTGGATTAGGTCCCCTTAGGAGCATTGCAAATTTTAAATTCTCATAAATATATCATTGGAGGCTCATAGTTAAATTATTAATTAAATTAAAGAAGCTTGGGTAAGGGTAATTAAATTGATTGCTTAATGATTTGAACTTAATAAATTTATAAAATTTACTTAATTTCTTTTCCTTAAACACATTAAGTCACCAATGTGTGATGTAGTAAACACTAAGTGTCTTTTCACCTCTTTAAGGTTTAATAATTCAAACACCAAAATTTAATTTTATAAAACAACTTTGGTTGGTCTTAAAGAAGTTTATTTGACTTGATTATCCTTAAGAATTAATTTGATTGAATGTATCATGTGGCAATGTTTAGTTATTCCTTTTCAATCATTATAAATTTGCATGAAATTTGTATAATGCATTCATGTTTTCAAACAAAAGAATCAAATGAATATGGTTATGTATATGTAAGTTGCATGTGTTAAATTAATCTTATTATATGGTGTGGCTATTATCACTAATAAATCTCAAACTATTTTCCAAATTATAAGTCAATGATGAAAATCTAAGTTAATGTTAGCTATAGATATTCAATGAAATCTACGTTCACCTATAATTTAAGCATGTTAAAGGATTTTTCTATTTTCATAATTTGTATATATGTTTACATCTATTTGAATATTAGTTAGTATATAGTCTGAGCATCTCGAGAATATGAGGTTTTAAATAGCCACAATGAGGTCTTAGATTATCTCACTTCCCTAGTTTAACAATCGCATGTACTTCCTTAATTTCATTCATATGTGTACATGTAATAGAATTTGGATAAAACTTTACAAGAATAAATAATTGGATATAATACAATCTTTACATGATTTTCATTCCCATACTTAAGTATAGATTCATATGTATTTAAGATAGTATGTATATAGTCTGGACATCCATGAACTTGAGGCTTTAAGTAGCCCTAAGAGGTCTTAGATTACCTCACTTCCCTGATTTAATAATAGCACATACTTGCTTAAATCTATAATAAATATGTATGCATTATTAGTTAAGGAATGAAATCTCTCTTTTCTACCAAAATACATGCATTAACAATCATTCAAGTATGCCAAAATTACACATATATATTGCATGTATACATATGCTAAATTAAATATAATAAATAATAAAAATGATAACATATGCATGTTATTAATGATGAAATGAATAATAGAATGTTATCCATGTGATTCTGATTCAATTTCATTAATCCTAAGATGCCTGTCATGTTTGAATAAGATTCTTTAATCGTAATCCAAACTTAGGTTCAATAAAAATGCTTATTAAGTCATTCACAAAGAAACCCAAGGCTAGAATAATACACCTTTAGGAAATGACTTACGATAGGGATGAAGGAGGCCAAACCTCTTTCCACTTTTTATAATGATTAGATATTATATAAGTGCCAAATGAAACAAAGAAAACATGAATTAAAATTAACCAATTCTTTTTATAACTTGAAGTGGAACATCCATTAATGGTCAACTTAAACAATTCTAAAGTTTATATAATCATAATTTTAAAGCCCAACCAAGGAATACTACACCAAACCTTAGTACACACATTAGAATACTAAGTCACCAATTCAAACCTTAAGTTAAGTTGGTGTATGTGATGGTGTTATGTTTTATTTTGTGATATAATATTTTAGACTGAATGTTAGGGTTGTTTATGCATAGATTGCATGTTAAGTTGTTAATAGCCTATTGATATTTTTTGCATGAGATTGTGCTAAAGGGGTTGCTAGAATAGTAAATAAATGTAAATGCTTCTACTTGCAGGCCGCTTATGCCCCTAAGCATAATCCAATTAGAATAGGTGGGCTTGGTTACCCATATGGAGGGCACTAAGTCCAAATATATGGGATATAATTTTGTGATTTATATGTTTTTTTAGGTAACATCTATTTTTGCAGGTGTAGTTAGATTTTATTTTCCATACATATGTAATTTTTTCAAATAGGATTAGGATTAGTGCTATGGGGTTTCAGATGAGCAGTGACTCGAAGGGAAAGACCTGGGAGGCCCTATGAAGCCTGGAGCAAACTAATCCAAAAGAAGGAAGCAGAATGAAGATATAGAATGAAGACCCCCATAGCATCTATTTCATTGTAATTGTAATATTCTTTTTTTTATAATCCAGGTTGTATGAGGGTAGAGCTCGGCTACCCAACTTCTTTTCTTTTTGGTGGTATATGGTGGTACTCAACCACACCAGCCTTTTATTCTCTTATGAAATATATGTGTTTGATTGCTATGTTTAAATTATGCAATAGAAATGGCTTACTTTTCATAGGTTTCTTAAAGTTTGATGATTGAACGTGTGTCCTAGTTGCGGTAGGCTCTTTAGGATAAAATTAATTTTTCTACCCTGATTAAACAACTCATAATCAAATTTTAAATATAACTCACAGCCTCACTTTAAAGGCTAAGATTATAATCAAAAGAAAAAAATATTTAGCAACCCCTTAGCTGAATGTTGAATATTATAATATCATGCATATCATCTTGCTTCACTCTTGAATAGGGAAGGTCTCCATTCTTACACTACAAGGGAATGCTTGACCTTTAAGGGGATCCTTAATAGTGGAGAACACCTCCTCCCCTAATTTAGCTGATAACTTTATTTCATCATGCATATAGGAATAACTAGCCCAAGCCTTAGTCCAAAATGATTGTGTCAAAATTGTGTAAAATATTGCAAATTTATGCATTAGTTTACTTCTTGATTTTAGTCCAATTATGATCTAGTCTCTTAAAGAGTGAGTCTAGGACTGTAGTTTCCTTCATAATTAAATAACAACCTAACTATTATGCATTTACATAAGATTAGCCTACATGGTTTTGAAGTATAAGAGGTGTTAGCTGGCATCCTCTCCAGACAGTTGTAAGTGTAGAAGAGTCGGGATGGGTTTATCCTCTCTTGTGGAAGTAAATCATTATGCCCCATTTTTTTTATTAGACTTAGGTCATACCTTTAGCTTGTGCTAAATCATCCTAAATTTAGGTTTTGAGGCAACTTATTTTCTTCGAGCTATGAGCATAAGTCATCACATCTTAGGCATTTCTATAATCTTGTGTTAATGGATACTAAGCCCTAGCATTCTAATAAAGATTCTAACTTAAACTAAAGTAAATTCTCTCTTTCAAATATATAAAGCCTCATTATAGGATAGATTGGAGCACTTACTAGGCTTCCTAGTATCATGGGTGCTCCCTGCTTATCCTCCTTTGGAATCTAGAAAAAAGCCTTTTCACTTGAACTCTCACACTTAACTTTCACAAATACCCAATCCTCTGATAGTCTAGCTTTGAAATCTTTGGGGATATTCATTGACTACTTTAATCAAGAGTTTTCTTAGAAAATTCTTATTTCTGAAGATGTAATTAACTATGGGAGCTTCCTTCCATAGGGAACTAAAGAACCCGACATAAAACAAACCTTGCTTTACTTCTCCATGTAAAGTAGGGGAAAGATCTTTGGTATATATAAAGAGCCATATGCTTTAGGAATCCTTATTATGTGATTAGGTCCATTATAAGGTGATATTTCTCGCTTTTGAGATGGTACATTATACCTTAAAGTCATACCCGATCACTTCAATAAGTACCCTCTAAAATTTGCGCAGTGCCCCAATGACTCCAAGTTAAAACACCACAAAAATTAAACCTAAAAAAATGAAAATAAATTCTTAAATCAATTAAATCACCTAAATTGAAACCACACAATGGAAAATTAAATAAATTCTATGAATATAATAAAAATTAAATAAATGAAAATAAAATTTTTCATAACTAGCAATTAAATGGCATATAGTCTAGATTCTCGAGGTCGTAGGGTTATTGATTTGAAGGAGATCTTAATACCTCAAACTTCTAGTTTAACAATGACACATACCTATGAACAAAAATAATGAAAACTGTGAGGTAAAATTTTAAATCAAATTAAACTAAAATTTCAACCTAAAAGGCATAGTAACTCATTTTCTCACACACAAGATTGTTAAGTCACCGACCTTAGACTTCGGTTAGGCTGATGATTTATAATATTTTATGATGTGAAATGTTTTTCTTAATTTGTGTTGTAATGTTTTAAACTAGATGGTTAGGATTATTTGTCAGCTAGTCTAGATGATAAGGCATTCTTTTTAGGCTAACCCTATTTTTTTGTAAGGTGTTGTGCTTAAAAGGACCATAATAATAAAAATATATAAATGATGTTTTCTTCAAGGTATTTTTAAGTCCCTAAGCATAGCTCAATAGGACAGGTGGGCTTGTCAACTTACTAATTCTAAGCTCGTATATTTAAAATATAAACTATTGGTGTGCTGTGTGTATTTCATGTCATTTATTTTACAGGGATTATGAATTTATTTTAAAATTTTAAAATGTAATTTAAGCCTATAATTAGGTTAGGATATATGGGGTTTAGAAATAATAGTAACTGGATTCTTTCCTAAATACAATGGCCTAGCCATCTTGCATACATAAGACTAGATTCATAGTTTTTAAAATTATTTAGGTGGTGTTAACTAACAACCCTTCTAGATAGGTTATAAGTCCAAAAGAGCCAGGAAAATGTTCATTCTTTTTTCTCTAGTTGGAAAAGAAAAAAATAATTTCCAAAAAAATGTACATTAGGTTGAACCTATAACTTATCTTAAAAGAATTTGTTGACTTAGGTTCTAAAGCATCCTCTTGGATTAAGTCTTCAACTACTAGGCATTTCTATAGTTCTGTGTTACTAGAATCTAAGTCCTAAATTTATAATAAAATGTTAATTTAAATCTTATTAATTTTAAGCTCAAAATTATAAAGCCAATTGGTAGGTTAGTTGAAATGCTTATTGGGCATCCCAGTATTTATAAGAATTTTCTATTTAGTCCCAATGGATCTCCAAAGCAACTTTTTCCCCTTTGAAATGTTCCCTGTTGAATTTCTAAATCTTCACCCTTTTAAGAGAAGCTTTGAAATCCATAGAAAAAAATAATCTATTTATTTAATGGAGAGTATTCTTAGGAAGACGTCCTCATTCCTTAGATGTAATTAACTATAAGGGCTTGTCCTTATAGTGATCTTTGAACCCTACAATAAAATAAACCCTATTCTTCTTCTCCATGTAGTTCAAGAAAAGAATCTCTAGTAAATCAAAGACCTATCATCCTTACGAGTCCTTATTAAGTAATTAAATTCATTATATGGTAATATGTTTATCTCTCAAGATAATATATTTATCTTTTAATGACATATATAATTACCTAAATAAGTACACCCAAGGTCTGCGTGATATTTCAAATTAAATTCTCATAGTCTTCATTTGATCCTGCATGGAGTTTTTTTTATTTTTTTATTAAATATTTTTTAGAAGAATAGGACAAAACTATATCCCAATCATTTGAAGGAGAAGAAATAGAAGAGGTGAAAGATTAACATTTGATTACTTTGATGGACCCATGTCCAAGGTCCACTAGGTATTTCATAGGAATTATCACCAAACCCTTCTTATAATTTCTTTTGAGCCAGTGCTTGAAAGTGAAATAGTCTTCAATAGTATGACCTAGCATCTAAATATATGGCCAATAATTTGAGTCATTCACTTTGCCAACTTCTTTCGGTGTTTTTTGATCAGGTAGCTTGAAATTTGTCTTATTCTTTAAATTTTTGAAAATCTTTCTCATTAACTCTCTCATGAAAGAATAAATCTAGTTCATTCTTTCACTGAAAGGGCTAGCAAGAGATTTCTTGGGTGGTGGTAACTACTATTATGATGGCCTATAAGGTGGTGACTTCTTTGCTTGGATTTGAATTGGAGCTTTTCCTTTGTCCATAGTAGAGACATTAACTACCTTCTTATCTAGTAGTTTCCTAGGTTTTATTATTTTCATAGTAGACTGATCTTTAAGGAATGACATCTTAAGAGCTTCTTCTTGTAAGCTAGATGCTTTACTTAATAATTTTTCAAAAGTCTTAATAGTAAAACCTTTCAATAAGAAGGCAATAGAACCATGGATATTTTGAATCAGTATTTTTACAGTGTGCTGCTCATGTAGCTAAGGCTCGCACTTAAGGCTGAGAATCCTCCATCTTAGCATATAATCATTGAGGGATTCACCAGGCCTTAGTTTTCAACAACTAGGTCACTAATAGTGATGTGGTGATGTATACCAATGAATCAATTTATAAACATATTTTATAGTTTAGTAAATATGAAAACTAATTCATTTGGTATCTCTGCATGCTAATCAAAAGCAATCTTAGTCAAACTATTGATGAACTACCTAAATAACAGGGCATCACTCCTTCTAGCATTATAGCAACTTGCCCAGAAATGTACCAAATACTATTTGGGATTGCTTTTCCCATCAAAAATTTTGAAAGAAGGAGGTACAAATCCTTTTGGAAATGATACATAATCATATTCCTTAGAATAAGAGTCATACTATGGGATTTAGCCAAAGCTTCCTTCACTTGCTATTCCACTAGAGACTTCAAGTCAATTATGGGAGGTATATCATCCATTGGTTTAAGTTCTTTGTGATACTCTCCTAAACTAAGCTTCATCTCATCTGTGCGATGGGACTCTTCTGATCTATTTAAAGAATATGGCTAAGAAGAGGTGGGAACTACACTTTGGAGTGATTATATAGTGGTAATCATCTCCTCCATCTTCTTTTCCATCCTCAGAATATAATCATCCTTCTTCTATAATTGAATAATTACTGAGTAGGATCAAGTACATCATCCTCGTGTGTTTCTACTTATTGATTCTTAGATTCCCTCATATCTACCATAAAAAAATGTGCTAAGACATCCTGATCTAAGTCAAAATGTTCTTGAATCTTACTTATTTTTTCTTTTTCTAATCTTCTCTTACAATGGTTTCAACTTCTTCTTTCATCAAAAGAAGAGGGAAACCATCATTGTCAAGGATGACTTCAAATTCTTCTTCTATATCCATAGGTTTTACTTCAGTTGTCTCTCTCTAGGTAGTGGAAACTTCTTTTATCGCTAGAGTGGCTCCTAAGCTGAGGTGTCCATCATCTGCAATCTCTCTATTATAAGAAGATAAGTGCAGTGACTTTATCTCTCTACTATATGAATGGAATGAAGATGGTCCTTCAATTTGAAGTGTAAGGAAAGGTGATGGAGGTGTTTATTGAATAGGCTGGATGACAGGTGTTCTTTCTGATCATGATAGTGAGTGTGTTTTTGGCTCAGGGGCTAATGGGGCTTTCCTGAGCTAAACTCTCTTGGCTTCTCTTCTAGAGATAACCCTATCTCTCCTTGAGGTATCTGACAGATCCAAATGCCGAATTAGTGACCTCTTTAGGTGATGATATCGGTCTAGTATAATAGGCATCAGTTGATAAGCCTCCATCTTTCAAGGAAAACTACTTTTTTCCTTCCCTTTATATTGGGTAGTCATAGGTTTATCAAAGATCTCTCTCAAGCTCTCTAGAGATCTAACCCTTCATGACCCTAAGTAACTCTTCCTTAGTGTAGGAAGATGACCCAGGGGTTCTGTGAAAGATTTGCTGCAATCTACCATGAGTTTTCATATTCACCAATCTAAAGTTTTTTCTACTTTTACAAGATAAGGGGTGAGGTGGAGAACTCATAATTCTAGATACATCTTCCACTTTCTAAGCTATAGAAAGAGGGCAAAATTTTTTACCTCATAGAAGAGGGGAAGTATCCGGAAAGGCATACCCTTCCCTCGCCCTAGCTTGCTCTATTTCTGACATCTCCCTCTATTTCCTCTCTCAAAGAGACTGCCTTCTAAGCCTTTACCTCTATTTTTTTGTTTGACTTTTAGCCATCAGTGAAGGATTAGAAGTGGAACATATTTCAAAAGTACTTGGAAGGAGGAAATCTGGTGTCTCTGCAACATATAATTTTAATTTCTTTAACATAGGGCCTACTTGAATCTCCCTAGAGGCCTCCATCGCCATCTCCCTGCCAGTGGTAAGAGTACTATGGGGCACTCTAGAAAACTCTAAAATAGGCTTCTTATCTTTAATAGTCAGATCACTAACATGATCATGAGTAACTCCATTAGTGGTACTGCCCAAATCTTCAAAACCAGCTATGAACTTGATAATAGAGCCATCAAATAATCTGCTACTATCCACAAAAAAGGTAATCCTAGATTCAGCACTGAAAATAAGCTATCCATCCATTTTCTATTTTTAAAATAATGAAATTGATCAAATTATAATGAAGTTTTACTCAACATAATGTAGTCAAAAGAAAATAACTTTTGATCCATTAGAAAATTTTAGCCATTTTTATTATGGTTCAAGTTTATTTATAAAAAAATTTATTTTTGAAAATGTTGGAACTATAGAACCCTCTTATATTTAATTTCAATAAATAGGGAAGTTTGATACTACATTTAGTGGATGTTGAGTATACTCTACCAAGAATAAAATGAAGAGATACCCAACATAATGAAAAGCAATCTTGACCCATAAAAATACAAGTACATTGCCAATGTATAGAAATAAAACTCTATTTCTAAATATGGAGAGAGGAACTACTCCCTAGTGGAGTCCCCAAAAAAATTGATGAGAATTTTTATTTGAAACACCATGTAGATCTTAAGGGTTCTTATTTAGGAATTAAAATACATCATTAAGTGATAAATATATTATCTCAAAAGATAAATATATTACTTTATAATAGATTTAATTACTTAATAATGACTTCTAAGGCTGATAGATCTTTAATGTGCTAGAGATTCTTCCCCTGAATTACATGGAGAAATGGAACAATGCTTATTTTCATGCATGGTTTGCAATTCCTTATAAGGGCAAGCCTTTATAGTTAATTACATATTAGGAATGAAAGATGTCTTCTTAAGAATCATCTCCATTAAAGATATAGACTTTTGTTTCTATGGATTTCAAAGCTTGTCTTTAAAAGGATGGTTAATTTAGAAATTCAATAGGGAATGCTTCAAAAGGGGAAGAGTTCTTTTAGAGGCAAACCAGGAATAAGTAAGAAATTATATTAGATATTAAGATGCCTAGTAAGTATTTTAACTAACCTATTATTAAAATTTATATTTTAAGATTGAATTTATTATAATTTGAATTTATATTTTATTAAAAATCTAGGACTTTGATTCTAGTAGCACAAGACCAAAAAAATGCCTAGTGGTTGAAGAATTTTTCTAGTAGGATACTTTAAACTGTAAGTCTACAAATGCTTTTTATATAAGTAAAAGGCTTGGCCTAATGTAAAATTTCTAGAAATTATCGATTCTTTTTTTACCAAAGTTAAATGAACGTATCCCTGACTCTTTTGGACTTATAACTCACCTAGGAGGGTTGTTAGCTAACACCACCTAAGTGATTTTAAAAATCATTTGTCTGATCTTATGTATGCAAGATCCCTAGGCTATTGCATTTAGGAAGGAAACTAAGAGCCTAACTCACTACCTAACCATAAAATAATGTTTGGCAAATTATGCACTTGACTAATGCAATAAATTTCTTCTTTTATGTATTCTGACTCATGATTTATTTCATGGCTTGGGGAAATTCATGGCTACAATGATTATTAACCTCACTTTTGGAATGTGGAGTCAATCTTCTCATCTTAGATCTAAAAGTCTTCTAGACATTTGATTCTCTTTAGTCATAGGGCACCTCTAGTGGTTAGGGGAACACTTAACCCAAACTTAGGGACTTAGGAGGATTCGTTATAGGATTAGGCTATGACTTAGTACTAATGAAACCTACCTACCCTATGGCCTAACCCATGACTTATGCCTAACCTAAAGTCTAGAACCAACTTCAAATCAATTTCATACCAAACCTCAAATCAAACCAATACCAGTTGAATCCAAACTCCAAGCCAAATCAAACCTATCTTAACTACATGATTCAATCCATGGATTTGACCAAACCTCGTTCAATCAAACCAAAATTGATTTTCCAGCCCATTTGAGCCCAAAATGTCCAAATGAGCCAAAATCAAATTAAACCCAAATCAATTGCAATCAAAGCCAACAATCAATCCGAAATCAATTACCAAACATAATAAAAATTAATTCAACCCAAAATAAACTCAATTGACCCTTTAGGTTCACTTGACCCAAAGTGACCTAAAGGGCCATTTGAACCAAACTCCAATCCAATCCATATTGGATTGAACCAAACCATCCAAAACCTCCTACAATTATTGTTGATCACCTTTGATTGATCAATTACAATCAATTGGGTCAAGCCAAGGCAATTTGGTCATTTGATCAAGTTGACCCAATTAGCCTACATAAGCCAAATTGAACCAAACTCCATGCTACATCAAATTGATTGCAACGAATGATTCTAACCAACTTGAAATTGATCATTGAACATGACTTGACAATCAATTGAGCCAAACCAAGTCCAATTGTCTTCTTGACTCAAGTTGACCCATTTTGACCTAAAGGGCCAAATTGGGTCAAATAAAATTCTTATCCAAATTGAATGAAACCAATGACTCAAATCCACTCCAAATTGATTATTGAACATGATCAAAGCCTCCATTGATCTCAATTGATCCATTTAACCCAAATTGACTTAAAGGGTAAAATTGATCTAAATCATTCCTAAATCCAAATTGATTAAAATCAGAGCCTACAATAATCTTCAAATGATCAATTAAACCTAAACCAACACCTAACCAAAGCTAATGTGGCCAATTTAACCAATTGGTCAACTTATCCCATTTGACCCATATGAACCCATATGAGTCAAATTCAAATCTAATGCAAACCAAACCAAACAAATTAAAACATATATCCAAAATACTCATTTGAACTTGACCCAAGTCTTGGTTTGACCCAATTTGACCAATTGGTCAACCTGACCCAACTTAGCTCAATTTGACCTACATGGGTCAAATTGAGCCAATCCCACTCAAACTAAGCCCAAACCTATTCAAACTTGACATGACCCATCCTTGGGTCCCCATGGGTCAGTCCAAATCAAACCCAACCCAAGTATAACCTGAATTGACCCATTATCTAATGGGTAAAGCCCTAAATGGGACAAAACCCATTCTTGGATGGTTAGACCACTCTCCTCCCCTTAACAGCCACCCTAAGCTCCAAATGGACATGAGGACCACTGGCTATTTGGGTCAGCCATAAGCCAGGTAGAGGTGAGATAACCCACTTCCTTCCATTGGCCCACATAGGAACCCAAGGATAGCCTCCTCGTCCAGCAACCCCTTCCTCACCCACACTCAAACTAAGCCACCTCAGTACCTCCCTACCAACACAGTCGCCTACATCGATTGGCCACCTATAAATTGTAGAGAGCATCCTAGCCATCGGATTAGAGGAGGAAGGGGGTATACTCCCCTCATTTCAATTCAAAATGATAAATTGAGCATCCTCATAGCACAAGCAACTCAAGGAGACCTCCCCAAGTGCATTCTCGAGTTCTTAGAGCCTCCCCATCAACAAATACGCTAAGCCCAAAATAGGATGGAGTCAATCTCCATCCAACCTCTTCCAAACTTCATCATTTTTAAATTAACCTTACACACACCTTCACTAGGCTTTAGTGAAGAGAAATAAATCAATTCTCGATCAATTCAAGCACTGGAGACCACTCCAAGCCTAACTCTGATGAGTTTTCTATGATGTTTGATCTACGGAGCCACTGACGAGGAGGCAGGGTGTGTGCTTCTCAATAGGGCTTCATCTCTTCAAGATGAAGCTACCTCGGTTGGTTCACCACTGGCCTTGAGCTTTAGCAAGGTAAATTCTAGAAAATTAACATTTTTCCAATTCTTTTAGGCTTTTATGAAAGAAAGTTTGATTGCATGTGAATCCCACCATAGGATCCCTTTAGATCCCCTCCGTTAATAGTTTCAGATCAATTTCGATATCTCATGAGCTCCGACAAGCTCAGATCGAATGGGGGAGGTGGACGGTGTCCTTCTTTCATCGTTAGGGGGATGAAGGATCATTTTCCATCCATCCGCTTGATTAGAGCAAACAATCATAATTTAATCCACTAGTTTTACTTGATTTAATTCTATAGGGATTGCGAGATTAATCCCATTCATCTGATCTTAGATCAGATGGCGGAGATGAAAGCGCATCCGCCGCTACCACGTCAACACCACATCGGACTGTTTAAGTGGCCAATCACGTGTTGTCACATGGAAAGTGCTGCCACGTCAGCCGCTCGCATGTTGTCGATAGGATTAGGGATTAATTAGGCTTAAAAATGTGTTTAATTGGCTGAAACTTCCTAAAATTATAACTAATTGTAGAAAAATCCAAAAAATGTAAATAAATACATTTTGAAAAGAAAAATAGAGGATAATTTAATAAAAATAATTCCATTTAATTTTGAGCAATGATTAAGGCTTAAATATGGTTTGAATGTTTTTTAATTAGTTTAATTAAGCTCTGATTACTTGGGCAATTAATTTCAAACTAGGCATGTTGATTTAATGGGATGACCTCTGTCTCCCATGATTTTCTTGGGATTTATTTGCTATGTAATTAAAGAAATTTAAAATTGAAACCTTAATTACTCTCTTAATTAATTCAATTATTAATTAAAATTCTAAACTGTAAACATTAATTAATTTAACTTCATTAATCACTGATTAACATTAAGATGATGAGGGAGAGTGATTAATACCTCTTTTCTAATTTCTTTTCCAAGTTCAATTCATTAAAGAGAGTTAATTAAAACATAACTTGATTAAGGAATTGATTAATAAATTAATGGCCAAATCAAATCAAAATTAAATGCCAATTACTTAAGATAATCTATAATTAAATTAAGGGTTCCTCTTTATGTCTTCAATAACTTGAAGATCCTTAAGGAAATTATGATTAACCCATAAGTGTGGGAAAATCATAAAAGTATTTAATTAGATTCTTTAACTTAATTAATCTCTAATCATGAGCCAATTGCATTAGGTCCATTATGAGCATTGCACTTTTATTTTCCCTCATGTTCATATAATTTGTAGATCATAATTAAATGGTTATTCAAATTAAAGAAGCATAAGAAAGAGTAATTGAATGGATTGCATAATGATTTTAAAAGTAATTTAATTTTCTTTTCTTAAACAAATTGAAACCACCAACATGGGAATGGGATGAAAGTAACAAATGATCTCCCTTCTTTAAGTCTAATTAAAATCTAAAATTAAAATTAATAAAAAATTTTGGTTTTCCTTAAATCATATGGTTATGTTTGGCTATTCCTTTTCAATCACTTTAAATGTTGTATGTCATGTGACTTCACGCATTCATATTTTCAAGATCAAATGGAATTTACTTATGTAAGCTTGCATGTGTTGGCTTAGTTTTATCATATGTGTGGCTATTATCACTGATAAATCCAAATTTATTTTTCAAAATCTGTAAGTTGATAACAATATTTGAAGTGATAGTTGTAATGAATATATATAGGATGTGCATGTGTTTATAGATTAAGCTTGTGAATTTGGAGCTTTATTTCTTATGTTCATATTTAGAATTAAATAGGTTTGAATGCTAATAAGTACATAGTCTGGGCATCTCAAGAATACGAGGCTTCAAGTAGCCCCAAAGAGGTCATTGGATTATCTTACTTCCCTGGTTAATAAAGGTACGTACTTATTTAATCTCATTCTTATGTAAATTTATATTAGAATTTAGATAGAGTTTTAAATTACATATATAAATAATTCAACCAAATAAAATGAAATATTTTGCATGATTTCTACTCTTATAATTGTCTATACATTCATATGTATTTAAGATAATAAGAATATAGTCTGGACTTCCCGGGAATACGAGGCTTTAAGTGGCCCCAAGGAGGTTAATTGATTATCTCACTTTCTTAGTTTAAATAATGGCACGTACTTGCTTACATCTTTTATACATGTGTATATGTATTTAATTAAAGAATGAGAATCTTCTTTTCTACTAAAAATACATGCATTCATAATAACTTAAGCATATAAAATTAATCTCATGTAAAGGTATTGCTTTCTTTCCTAAGTTCTTATAAGAATTTACATGTGTTTGAATGAAAATAAGTATATAGTATAGACATCCCGGGAATACTAGGATTTAAGTAGCCATAAGGAGGTCATTTAATTATCTCATTTCCTTGGTTAATAAAGGCACATTCTTATTTAATTTCATTTCTATGTATATTTGTATTAGAATTTGGATAGAGCTTTAATTTAGATATATGAATAATTCAATCCAGTAAAATACAATATCTAAATGTATGCATCCATGATCATTTAAGTGTACCAAAATATATTGTATATATAGGTATGCTAAGTGTTAAGTCATATGCATGTTATGGGTGATGAAAAGGAATGCTTTAACATATTCTAAGTGATGGTAATTCAACCACATTAATCTTAAGATGCCTTTAATGTTGAACAGGATTTTTTAAGGTTAACATAAACTTAGGATTAATAAAACATTTAACAAATCATTCATTAAAAGAAAACCAAATTATAATAATGTGCTTTAGAAAGTGGTTTAAGGTAGGAGTGAAGAGGGTAAGCCTCTTTCATCTCTTCATAACACTTAAATGCTTAGTGTAAATCCAATAAAACAAAATTAAACATAAATTAAAATTTACAAATCATCTAAATAACTTAAAGTGAAATCACCTATCATGTTAAATTGAATAATTCCAAACTTTAGACAATCATAGCTTAAATGCACAGCTAAGCATACCGCATAAAGCCTAAGCACAAACATTAGGATTCTATGTCTCCACTTCTAACTTTAGGTTATGACAGTGTATGTATGATGTTGTATTTTATTTTGTCATGTAATATTTTAGACTGAATGTTAGGAATGTGGATCGTAGACTGGATGTTAGGTTGTTGATAGCCTAATATTATTTTCTATAGGGGATTGTGCTTAAGGGGCCATTCAAAAATGAATATAAATATTTTATTTGTAGGTTGCTTTTGCCCCTAAGCATAATCCATGTTAAGACAGGTGGACTTAGTTACCCATGTGTAGGGTGCTAAGTCTAAATTATAAAATATAATGGCTTGGGATTGTATGTATGTTTAACTAATATCTACTTTATAGGTGTAGTTAGATTTAGTTTTCCAAAAATATAATTTTGCAATAGAAATTAGGATTAGTGCTATTGGGATTAGGATGAGTAGTGGCTAGAAGGCTTAGTTCTAGGGTTCCATGTGATGCCTTACACCAAATCAAATCAAATCAAGAGAAATAAGGAAGAAGAAATGAAGAAGTGAAGACCCTCATAGCATCCATTCAATTTCAGTTATAATTATTATTTTGTAATTTTGGGTTATATAAAGGTAGAGCTCGGCTATCAAATTTTTTATTTTTCAGGGTGTACGGCAGTACTCGGCCTCATCGACCTCTTATTCTGTCACGGTAGTCTATAAAATGATTGATGTTATGTTTAGATTGTGTAATAGAACATCATGATTTTCATAATTTCTTAATGATCGATGTTTGAATATGTGGCCTGGATGTGACAGGCTCTTAGAACAAAATTAGTTTTTCTACCCTAATTAACAACTCATAATGAAATTATAAATAACTCATAACATCATCTTAAAGCTTAGGTTATAATTGAGATAATTAAAATATTTAGCAACCCCTTAACTATATGTCATATGTTTCACATTATGGATGTCATATTGAATCACTCTTGTAAATATGAGGGCCTCTATTTTGGCACTTTAGGGACTGCTTGAAATATGAGATCAACCCCTTACGATGGAGCTTCACCCTCTTTCTCTTTTGATTTGACCAATAATCAAATTTTAGCATACATTTAGGCATAAGAAATCCCAAATATTTTGTCCAATTGAATGTGTCAAAATAATATAAATTTTGAGAAAATTTTGCATTTAGATTAAGTCATATACTCATGCCAGTCATGATCTAGTCTCTTAGGAGTGAGTTTACAACTTTAGTCTCTTTCAAATTAAATAACAACATAAACCATCTTACGATTACATAAGATCAATTTACATAGTTTTGAATCGTAGTTGGTATTAGCTAGCGGCCACTCCAGGCAGTTGTAAGTCCAAAAGAGTTGGACATATTTATTCTCTCTTGTGGAGGCATATCCTTATATCCCCTCTCCACTTAGATTTAAGTTATGCTTTAGCTTGCACTAAAGCTCCCTAGATTTAGGATCTTAGGACATTTATTTCTTTTGGGATATGAGCATAAATCCTCACCTCTTATGCATTTCCACAATCTTATGTTGATAGATTATAAGCCCTAGCATTCTAATGAAATTCAACTCAAAAAAAATTAATCCTCTCACTTTCAAAAATATAAAGTCTCACCATTTGATAGGTTGAAGTGCTTACTAGGCTTCCTAGTATCATGAGCGCTTCCTACTTATCTTCCTTTAGATTCTAAAATAAGTTTTTTCCAATTGAACATTCCCAATTGATTTTCTAAAATAGCCAATTCATTGATACTCTTAACCTTGAAATCTTTGGAGACAATAATTGACTACTATAATTGAGAGTTTTCCTAAGAAATCTCATTTCCTATTATGTAATTAACTATGAAGGCTTGCCTCCATAGGGAAATTAAGAACTCGACATAAAATAAACCCTGCTTTACCCTTTCATGTAATGTAGGGGAAAGATCTCTGGTATATTCGTAGACCCATCATGTCTTAAGAGTCCTTATTGGGTGATCAGGTCCATTGTAGGCTAATGTCTCTTTCTTTCAAGATAGTACATCATACCTTAATGTCATACCCGATCACTTCAATAAGTATCTCATACGATTTGCATGGTGTCCACATGACCATCCAAAAATAAACACCACAATGATATATAGTTAAAAGAAATCATGGGCCAAATAAAAAAGAGAAGGCACATTTTCCCCAAGAAGGGCTATCATCCTTACAGGTCAAATGTCCCTTATGTGCAATGGGAGAATCATCTAATTCAAGAGGAATGAATTATATGCTATCATGTTTCACAAAAAGGTAATTGTTTTTAGTTACTTTTTAAGTTATACCTAAGGCTTTTATTAAAGTGTGATTATGAGTTTCTTTATTTTATATTTGAGTTGTTTAAATTTAAAGGGGTACAAAACTTAATTTTTTTTAGGAGCTTAACATTCCATGCATTTCATCACAGAAAGAAACCTAGAAAAGTCATGATTTTTTATTGCACACCCTAAAATAAATCAAGCCAATTTGAATTAATAAAACAGGTTCATATAGTCGAGTATAATTGTACGCCCCAAAAGAAAAAATAAAGGGGAAGTCGAGCTCTGCACTTATATAGCCCCACCTATAACTAAAAGTTTGATCTATGAGGATCTTCTTCCATGATCATCACCTTCTTTTGGGCCTGTGGACTTCATAGGGCACCACCAACTTGTAAAGTTTTCTCCTGCTATTCTTAGACCTTATAGATCCTAACTTATTTCTAGACTTAAATTATATTTTTAAATTTTTAAATAAATTTCTAATCCCTGTAAAATAAATGTTTAGATTTGCACACATCACAGTAGCAGTTTGTATTTTAAACATATGGGCTTAGCATTAGTTGCTTTCAATCCCACCTATCTTATTAGGCTATGCTTAAGGATTTAAGCAACAACTACAAGAAAACAACATTTATTCTACTTTTTTTACAATAGTCCCTTTAAGCACAACCCTTATAGAAAGTTGTGTTAGCCTAAAAGGAACGCTCTATCATCCAGGCTAGTGGGCAAACAATCCTAGCCATTCAATCTAAAATATTACACCATAAACTAAGAAAAAATACCACATCACAAAACATCATAGATCACTGGCCAAACCAACAATCATCATAAATCTTAGTAGAATAAACTTTTCATCAATTCTAATGGTCAAACTAAGATTCTAAATATCTTAATTAACCACTTTTTAATTAATTTAAATGATTTATTCTAAATTGGGTTTGATTTTATTAGTGTTCTAATTTTCCTTTTTTAGTTTAGAGTTTATATAATGTAATATTATTAAGATCTAAAGACTTTAATCTTATTGCATTTCTTTATCTTAATTAATGTTTCTTTAATTTAATCTATTACTTTTAATTTAAATTCAAAATGTTTCTTTAAGTCTTAATTAAAAGTATATGTTATCATGATTTTATTTAATTTTTATTATAGTTTAATTTAGTATCAAATGATTTGATTCATTTATATTTTATGTTATTTAATTTTAACATCAACTATCATGATTAAATATAATTTGATGTTTACTTTTGAGTTCTTTTTGGTTTCAAGGGATTATATTTAGTTATTTTATGTTATTTACCTTTTAATTTTTGTAGATTGTTTATAGTCTCATGGCTTAGTTTTTAGATTAAATTTTCATTTATTTTCATATATTATAATCAGTTAATCTTTTGATTTGAATTGATTTTGTTCAATTGATTAATTAATGTTTATATTTATTATTGATTTTGTTTATTAGCTCTAATGAATTAACTTACTTAATTCATTTAAGTTGATTTTTTTATTTCAAACTTATTTTAAAGGTTTTGGTTTACCATTTTAAAGATTTATCATATTTCAATTTCATAACTTAAGATGATTCATTAATCTATACATTTTTAATCCATCATTTAGGTTAATTACAATGTAATTTTATATGTTAAAATATCATTATTTAATTATATCTCTTAAAAATGAAGTTTTATTTATCAACTTCAACCTAAAAAGATTAGGAAATGAACTACTTTAGGCACCCAACCTAGCCTAGTCTATTCCAAATTGTTAAGTTATTTAGGTTTAATAGATATGATTAATCATTTATTTTCTTTTATTATTATTATATGAAACTATATTATTCATTAACTTAAGTTGGTTTAAGGAATTTCCATATTAATGAATTCCATAGTTGGTTATGAAATTTAGAGGTTGATTAGTTTTGAATTTCAATTGATTAATTAATTTATTATGAATTTATCAAATTGATAACTTAAGATTTAAGTAAATTTTATGTTTCTAATCATTTCATTAAATTCTAATGCATAATTAATTAAATTATTTAGCTTTAGAGGGTTTTCTTAAGTGTTATGATGTTAATGGAATTAATTTAGATTGATTTTATAAATTTTTATAATTTCAATGATTTTTTTATTTATAATTGCATTTAACTTGACCTCAGAATTAAATATTCAACAACTTCTAATCCAAAAGATCATTTGACCTTGAAATTTTTATGGCAAGTGTTTTATACTTCCTAAATTTTTCATCTTAATAAGATGTGTAATTTAGTATTAATTAGGGTTTTAATTATTTCAATAAACTTAAATTAAGCCTAAGTTTGATAAAATTAATTAGGGATTTTAATTATCTTAAATTCCCCTCGAGAAGATGAATCCATAAAGTTTTTATATAGTTTTTGTTGAGTTTTGGTTAAGTTAGTATGACTTATTAAAGTTTAAATCAATTAATTAAATTAATTAATTCATTTAATCCATAATTAAGGTCATTTTGAGGATTATGAGGTTTTAGTGATTTTTAATGATGTTTTAAGATTCATTGGTGTTCATTATGACGATTTAGGCTAATTCCACAATTCTTTATAATTTTCTTCATTTAATGTTAACTTATTTCATTAAATAAAGGGCTTATGGTTGAAAATTTTATATCTTTGAGTTTATCATCCAATAAATTCTGAAAAGTTTATCTAAGGTTTGTTTTAACCTTAATCTTAAAACCCCAAAGCTTGACATTGATTATATTAATGGTTTGAGTTTAATTTGAGTTTGATTATTTCAATTAAACTCAAATTAACCTAAAAATACCCATTAAAATTAGAGATTTTAGATTTAATGGATTCTTCTCATTCAAATGAATCCATAGAGTCTTTATTTACATTTTTTGCTAAGTATTTTATTTTCTTTAATTTTTTGAAGTTTTTAAAGTTTTTTGTAATTATTAAAATTCAGAAAATCAAGATTTTCATTTTAGTCAATGCCACATGTCTTCGGTGTGGTATGGCTTTATACACAATGGCATGTGATTTGTCCACGTGGATCTCACAATATTAAATGGGACATGTGAGATTCATTATGACTAGATCGGACCATCAGGATTTCACTCGCAGTTCCTATATAAGTTTTAATCAAATTATCTGACTAGATCTCAATCATCTATTCCTAATAGAAGGAACGAATGATGGAGATCATGTCTCCTTCATCAACGATGGAAGCTGAGTGTTGTACATTGAATTGACATGATTTATGATGTTCTAGTTAGCATAATCACTCAATTTTAATTACAAATCCATTAAGACCTCATCTAGAGTGCATCTATATAGTTCAATCTCATTTGAGATCAAATTCTCTTCATAAATGACCAAATTAAAATGATAATGTGGTCAGTTTTGAGGCATACCTTACCGGCATCAATCCTCAGTGGCGAAAATGCTTCGAGCACTTTTGTGGGGATGAGGCAAACCTCTGGGTATGAGGAATTGAATTACCATCTCACCAATTGCTCTCCAGCTCAAACTTCTCTTGTTCACTAGTAGGTCTAATCAAAATCTGGATTATCAGAGGCGTGGGAATTGGGGAAGAAGTTTGTTCTTTTTTGTTTCCATTGGTGAATGTGTGTGTGATGTTAGAATGGCAATAGAAGGTCTCTCTCACTCTTTTGCTATGTGGACAAGAGCTTTATCCCTATGCATAAAGTGAATTGTATTTATCATGGTGATTCCCACCCTTGGAGGCTAGCTCCAAGTGGTAGTCAACTGATTACGATGAGTCCATATCAATTTAGAATAAAGAGATGGATTATGCATGGAGGAGGGAAATGGGATTTGGATTTTTTGCATCAATTTCCTGCTTTCTTTCGATTGGTGGTTGATTGGTCAAGTCAAACCAAGATGAATTATGGGTCACACTCAAGTCCATTTGAGTTGGATTTGATGATTGAGCTTAATTCAATGCCATTTAAATTTAAATTGATTAAAGTGATTTGATTACACTTCTTTTAATTAATTGATTTTGGATTTGAGTTT
Organism: Cymbidium sinense; assembly: GCA_021442155.1. Classification (NCBI taxonomy): domain Eukaryota; kingdom Viridiplantae; phylum Streptophyta; class Magnoliopsida; order Asparagales; family Orchidaceae; genus Cymbidium; species Cymbidium sinense. The sequence continues at coordinate 137,054,652 of CM038218.1, forward strand.
CAGTCATTTGATTATCCAATAGAAAATTGGTAAGCCAATTCATGGCTTTAAGCTAAGTTTGGCTATTTTGACTTGAATGGGTCAACTTGAGTATAACTACATCAAATAACTATTTTGGCTTAATTAAAATTTATTTGGATTTTAATTATGTTTAATAAAATGCTTGAGATTATTTAGTATAAATTTTATTTAAGGTTAATTTATTTATTTAGATCCACTTTGACTCAAATTGGGCTTAATGGGTTAACATGGGTTCAATTGGATCAAATGGCCAAATTGATCAAATTAAACTGAATAATTAGTAAATAATGGTTAATGATGATTTTCAAATGATTATGTACATTTAATTTGAATTTCTTTTGATTTAATTTGAGTTTAAGTTCTATAAGGTACATTTTGGTTTATTTAGATGAAGTGATCTAGTTAATAAAATTAAGGTGTTACTAAATTTAGGTTTCTTGGATTCATGTTTAAACAAGTTCATTTGATGATTTTAGGTTTTTGGAATGATCTAATTTGGTCAAATTTTGATGGGTTGATCTTTGATTTAATGGGGACCACATAAGTCAACTCTATATCCAATGTTTGACCATCTTTGACCTTCATTTGAATTTAATTTTAAATTCATCTATGTTTATGTAATGAATTTAAGCTTTTCATTTGATTTAGTTTCAATTTGTTTTGATTTTATTTAAATTTCCTTGGGTTTAAAAGGTTTTGAGCTTAAGTAGGTTAATTAGGTTAACCACCTTAATTACTATAGTCTAAGCTCAGTTGAATTAGTGTTTTAATTAGAATGTGTTTGATTCAATCATTTATTTAGATTTGAGTTTGGTTTGGATCCACCTAATCCTATTAGGTTAGGTTAAATTCTAGAAGGATTCACTAGGTTAGTAAGTATAGTGCCATAAGTTCTTAATTAAGAGGCACCTAATTACTAGTTTAGAGATGGTGTTAAACTCATCTAAAAATGAGGTCAACATTAACTAGCAAAATATCAATGTTGAGATGGATTTGGATTATCTACCTCAACACCTTATGGAAATCCCCCCTACTCTCTTTAAAATCATTTGTAATATTATTTAGTTATAGAATGCTTAAATCCAATTGAATATCAATTATGAATCAAAAAAAATATTATTCAAGACTAGGATGTACCTCCACCGCACCTTTATCAGATCCTCGGGCTAAAAATGCATCTTGTAATACCCACATTAACCAATAGTAAATAGACAACCTACTTAAAGAATCTTAGGATGAGCAGTGAATCTAAAGGAGCAAAGCACTCAAACAAAATGGCATCAAAGAGCTCAGAAACCTCATTTCAGATAATGATGAAAAGTTTGGTTATTCATCTGAAAATCAAGCTCATTCCAATCCCAAAAGACCTATAAGAGGCATCCCCCAATCTAAATTATAAACTTACAGGAATTAATAAAGCCAATGCTTATAATATATTACATAGCCTTATTAAGAAATATAAAATTCAGCTCTTCATTATTCTCAAACCAATGGTGTATCCAAGCAATGTGCCAAAGATCAAAAGATGATTCAGTGTTTCAATCTTTGACAAATTGTAGTAATAAAATTTGGGCTTTCTTGGGTAGGCTAGATTAAGGTTGATCTCATGATTGATGATCCCCAATTTATGCATCTTAGCATAACTAATGGTAGCATCTCCACTAAAGCTACCTAAGTTTATGTAGCTTGTACAAGGAATCTGAGAAGGCACCTTTGGAACAAAGTTATCCTTATTGGATCCTTTATGGGTTTATCTTGGATTGTTGGTGGAGATTTCAACATGATAGTTAACCCCAGTGAAAAGATAGGAGGTAAAATACCACATCTTTCCAATCCTTTTTGAATTTATTGATTCCATTACTAAAGCTGGCATGTTCAACCGTGGATTCATAGTCTCCCCTTTCACATAGATAATAGGTAAAACTTATGAAAGAATGCCATTATATCCTTGATTAAATGGAAGTAGGAAACCTATAGAAACATTAATTCAGTATTTATAGATACTAAATAAGAGATTTTTTTCAAGAAAAATGATTTTTGGAAACTAATTCCACTAAAATTGAAGCTAAGCTTTCTTAAGGAACAAGTCTATTGATCTCATTTTTGAATGAGGTTAATATCATTCTGAAATCAGTAATTAGGATGTCCTAATCTCAAATAGGAATATCATAATTCAATGCTTAGGACACTATACCTAATGACCTAGGAAATCTCCATTGGCTTTGATCTAACCTAATTGGCTTAGGTAGGCTCAACCCAATTTTCAAATTTGAATTAAATCAAATCAAATCCAAATAAATCAGATTGAAATTAAATTAAAATAAAGAAAATAAATCCAAAGTCAAATATAGTCAATCCATTTGGCATAGTTTTGACTAAAGTGGGTCCCACCTAGTCAAAGTTCAACCCACCAAGAATTTGACCAAACTAAATCATTCCAAATGTCCTAAGTGATCAAATAAACATGTTTGATCATAAATCTATAAAAATTCAAATTCATTTAGGCCTTAATTTGATTCATTAGACTAATTGGCTTCAAGCCCAAATCAAATTGAAATCATCAATTTGATTTGATTTGCTTAAAATCATTTAGAAATGATAATTAAACTCAATTCAACCCATCATTGGGTCTAATTTTGTCAAATTGGTCATTTGACCCAAATGAAACCCAAACTTAACCCATTAAGCCCATTTTGGGTTAAATAAGTTTAAATTTAAATTTAATTGAAATTAAATTAAATCAATCACTCCAAATCATCTCTGACATGTGATCAAGCATGATTGGAGTCCAAACCTAATCCAATTGAGTCAAATTGGTTATTTGAATCCAATTAGAACCAAATTTAACCCATTTATGTTTAAATGGGTTGAAATGAAATGAAATTCAAAATTAATTTAAAATAAAATAAATTAATCAAATCAAAGTTAAATCAATCATCAATTAAAGATGACTGATCTCAAAATTAAGGAGAATTAAACTAAAACAAATTATGTTGAATCAAAATAGTTGGTTTGGATTCAAATTCCCAATCTAAGTCAAATTGGGTTTGGGCTTGAACTCAAATTCATTTGAGTTTAATGTAGTCAGCCACTTATTAGTCAAAATACTTTAATGGTGATGCCATAAACCATAAAAAATAAGAAGAATGAATGTGGTGGAATTATGACAAGAGAGGATTTCTAAATTCATAAAAAAAAAATTAAAAAAAGAAGACAAGTCTCACTTTCCTTCTTCAACAAGCCTCATCCCACCACTTGTCCTCAAGAGATTGAATTAATTCTAATAAATTGAATGCCACCAAGCCTCAAGCTAAAGAGAAATTGGCTTTCTCCAGGAGAAGAAGCCAAGGAGAAGAAGAGAAGATGAAGGAAGGAAAATAAAGCAAGACTTTATGACCAAGGGAGAAAAATAAGCATGAAGTCATCCTCCTTCCCAATTCACATCCAATCTTACTCATAAGGCCAAGAGGGATTGAATCCACCTCTTGGCCATCCTTGCCACCATTGGTGGCCGAATTTTGGCCACCTAGAAGCTCATAAATTAGGCTCTCATCAACCATGGAAAGAGGGGAGGGAGACCCTATTCCATCCTACTTTTCATTCCAAAATGTCCACTAACGCAAGAGATGAAAGAGGGGGCCCTTCTCTCAGCCTTTCATCGCCAACACGCTAGTGAACAGTTGGAAACTAAGGTCAATTCATGGTGAAATCCAAGGGAGTGATTTTCTTATCAAATTGAATGTTCCAATACATTCTAGAGGTTGAGGCGTCCTCAAACGAATAACCACCCCTGACCCCTCACCGTCGGTGAGCTAGAAAATGATCGAGATTGCCAAAAAATCAAGTTGACATTTGTCTAGGGATCAATCCATGGGGAGGCAAGCTAGCAAACTTCACCCACACCTTCATCGAGTCGAAAAAAAGCTAATGGTGTCAATCCCATCGTCGGTGATCGCCATAATCAAGGTACTCTCCCTCACCAGCTCCCTATGCATTCAATTTTAGATCCTCAATTATATTAAATCATATAGATAGGTCATAAATCGATCACTGATCGATTTGCAATCAAAATCATGATGAAAATCACTGTCAATTGTCAGAATGTAGTTGAAAAAGATGAACGGTGTCTGTCTCTCACCAGCGAATCATGGGATCGAATCTCCTCTGTTCAATCCTTCTACTAGGAATGGATGGCCTTAATTTAGTCGAACAAACTAATTTATTTCCTTAATGAACCATAGAATCGATTGGGACCATCTGATCTTTGATCAGATGATTGAGGATAATCTTGTGCGTCACCATTTTTGACATGGATGCCACGCTGGATCCGCGTGGCCGAATGGCGCGGCGCCAACATCATCCCACCATTAGAAAATGGCTAATTCACCTTAAAAAGTAAATATAAATTTAGAAATTCATAGAAAAATAAATATAAATCCAAAAAGTTTAAACTTTGACTTTATGGATTCATCTTGATAAGAGGAATCCATTAAAAATAAAATCCCTAATTAATTTTCAATATTTAAGGCTTAATTTGGGTTTAATTGAAATTAATTGAACCTTAATTAATCTCAAACCATTAACCTAATTGAGTTAAAATTGATGTTAAATATACCTTAGGAAAAATTTTCATCAATTATTGTAATGTATTTCATGAGAAATAAAATTTCAAATTTTAAAACTCAATTTTAATTAAATAAATTAATATAAAATAAAATTATTAAGAAAAATGATCTAAATAACCTTTAATTAGCTTAATTAACTATAATGAACCTTAAAACACTAATGAAACTCATCCAAACTTAATAAATCACAAAATGACTTAATAAAGTAATTAAATGAATTAAATAATTCAAATAATTAACCATATCTTAATTAAATCACAATAAATAAATCAAATGTCCAGAAATTATGAATGAACTCTCTTTTGAAATATATTTTAGAGAGGAATCAATAAAAACGAAACCTTTAAGTGATTTGCATTAAATTAGGCTTAATTTGGGTTTTAATGAAATTATTAAAACCTTAATTATACCCAAATTATGAATTTAATTAAGACGAAGCTTTGGCGTGAAATTAGCATGTAACCCCACTTTCCATAAAAATTTCATATACAATTGACCTTTCGATTGAGAATTGTTGATTCTCCAAATCTCTAGGTCAATATTAATCAAATAATGTATAAAGAAAAGCGATAAATTCATTAAATCATGAAATAACTTGAAATAATATTAATCAAACATCAGAAATACTTAGGATTGTTTTCCAAACATCCTAAGTCAAAGAATTTAATCAGTTGCATACTTAAGTGTTAATGAAATTAATAAATCATATTAAAAGTAATTAAACCTTAATTTAATAAATTCATAATTAAATAATATGAATCAAATCAAATGAAATCAAACCTTAATCTAAATACCCTAAGTTAACTTGAATCAAATAAAATGAAACCAACTTAACTCAATTCAAATCATTAATACAAATCCAATCAAATCACATAAATAAATTCAAATAAAAGTAAATGAAATAATTCAAACCAAACCAAAAGAACAAAGTAAATCAAGCATGAATGTTAAATCAAATCAAAAGAAATGAAATAAAAATGTAAAATTTCCAAAGAAAAGAATCAATCCAAAATCCAAACAAATTTCAAACAAACTAAATGAAATCAAAAGGATTAACTAAGATACTTAAGTATCTTAGTTAGACCTTTAGGATGGATCTTCATCTTAGGATAAGAATTTCATTCTATTATGAGTTAAGATGTTGAATAGAATAAATTCCACCCAAAAGTGGGATTCATTATACTCTTCATTCTTGAAAACTTAAACTTCACTTTCACCAAATAAAATGAAACTAAAAGTGAAATCAAATTACTAAATCATTTAAATTGAAACCACCCAAAGGACAAATTCCAACAAATTCAAACTACAAATTAAAACTTGAACTAAAGAGACCTAGTAAAGTCCTATTACACAAGCCTGTTTGCTTCACAAACTAGATCATTAGGTCATGGATCCTAGATTAAGGTTAGGTCATTCGGTGATTCTTTATGATTCCCTATGATGTGTTGTGATATCATGTACTTCACATATCTTTGTTGTGTACTATTTGAGACTACATGTCTAGGATTAGTTGCCTGTTAGATTGGATGGTTGGATGTTCTTTTAGATCTAACATTGTCTTCTATAGGAGGCTATGCTAGAAAGGATTGCTATCATAAATAAATAAATAAAATATCATTTTATTACAAGTATGCTTAAGTCCTTAAGCAAGGCCCATAGGACAAGTGGACTTCACAAGTAGCTAATGCTAAGCCCATATGTTTGTGAAATATAACTGTTGTGTGATGTTTATATTTTGTTGATATTTATTTTGTAGGACTTATAATTAATTTTGAAATAAAAATGTAAATTTGAGCTTTGAATTAGGTTAGGATTTATGGGGTCTAGGATTAGCAGGAGCTGACCCTATCAGAAGATAGGTGCAGTGATTCCCTATGAAGCCCAATGGATGTCCATGAAGAAGGAGACTATCCTAGAAAGAAGACCCATAAATCTAGACTTGTAGTTCTAGGCCGGGTTGTATATAGGCATAGCTCGGCTACCCGTTTGCCTTTTCTTCTAGGGTGTACAATGGTACCTAGTCACTTTAGCCTTTTTATTAAATTAAATTGGCTTGATTTATTTTTAGTGTGCAATAGAATCAACCTACTTTTCTAAGTTTCTTTCTATGTTGTGTTTTCCTGTGAATGAATGCTTGGACAATTAGGCTTATAAGAAAAATTGAATTTTATACCCAACTTAAATCTAAATAACTGAAATAAAATAAAAGAAATTTGAAATCTCATTTAAATTGAAGTCCTAGGGAATAACTTAAAATCTATTAGAAAATAATTAGCTCTTGAAAATCATAAAAGCATATTATTCCAATCCTTGAATTGGGCAACGTCTCCCATTACACATAAGAGAAATTTAACCTGTGAGAATGACTAGCTTCTTGGGGATGCCCGCCATCTATTATTGATTTGGCTCATGACCTATTTCTAATTACATACCATGTAGGCATAAATTGCATACCCGTGGCCTAAAATGATTATTGAGTCAAAATTGATAAAAAATTGAAAATTGTGCATTTCATACCTTACATCATCCTAGGTATTAGAGAGTGAGTCGAGGTTCATAGATTCATTTCTTAAAAATATAATAGCATAGCCATCTTGCATTCATAAGACTTGACATCATGAATTTAAAATACACTTAAGTGGTGTTAGCTAATAGCCCTCTACAGACAGGTTGTAAGTCCAGAAGAGTTAGAGATAGGTAAGTTCCCTCAAGTGAGAGAAATGGCCAAAAATTTCTAAAATGAAATTAGGTCGAGCATGTGACATGTGTCAAAAGCATCTACGGACAAGGTTCTAAAGCATCCTTTTTAGAAATAACTCTTCAACTCTATGCATTTTTGTATTCTTGTGCTACTAGAATCTAAGTCCTAAACTTCTAACAAAATGTCAACTCAAAATCTAAATTAAATTCCAAAATCTAAATCCCAATTATAGGATAGTTGAAATGCCTACTATGCATCCTTGTATCAATAGGCATTTCCTACTTCATCCCGTTTGGCCACCAAAATAAATCTCCAATTTGAATCATTTCCAATTGAAAATTCCAAAAATTAATCCTTCAAAAATTGACTTTGAAATTCATAAAAATAATAACTTGTTTCTTTAATCAAGAGTATTCTTCAGAAGAGACCCTTCTTAAAATGTAATTAACTATGGGAGCTTGCCTCTATAGGGAACCATGAACCTAGTTTAAATTAATCCTTGTTCTACTCTTCCATGTAGTTCAGGGGAAAAATCTTTGGTACAGGAAAGATCCATTATGCTTGGGAGTCTTTTATTAAATGATCAAATTCATTATAAGAAAACATGTTTATATTTCGAGATAATATATTTATTCCTTAATGACATATTTAATCATCTGAATAAGAAATTCCTAAAACTCTATGTGGTGTCATAAATTTTTCCTCACAAAGTCAACTTGCAACTTGCAAACTTATATCGCTAGAGAAGAAGACCTTGGGAGACAAAGAGCTACCATTAACAACTTTCTTCAAGGTAATATAACTCTAAGTAATTACATTCTTGTATGAGAATGAGATCTATTGGAAAAGCAGTCACCTAAATTAAAGATAATACTAATAATCAGATCTTTAATCATAAACAAATAATTGAAAGTTGCATTGAACATTTCCATCATAATTTTAACACCAATTGTGAGCATTAACATAGCCTTGCCTTTTATCCCCATCAGTTTAAAATGAGAGAACCTTCATGTAAGGAAGGGACCTCAATTTTATCTCCAGTGAAAAAAATTAAAGATGCTTTGGACTTAATAAATGGTTACAAGACTATTGCCCTGATGGAATTTCTTTTCTTTTTATCAAAAACCTAGGAAGTCATCAAAATTAATGTGATTAGTGCAGTCCAAGATTTCTTTAAAGGTGACAATAATTATAGCTATTTCCCACATCATAAGTAGTGCTTATCCCAAAATAAATGGATGCATATACTTAAGACAAATTCTACCCCATCAACCTCACTTCCACTATCATTAAATTGATCAACATGATTATTGACAACTGAATTCAAAGTTTACTCCCATTAATTATATCTAGTAATAATGCCAATTTTGTTAAAGGTCATATTGGCACTAACAACAACCTCTTAGCCCAAGAACAAGTCAAGGATATTGATAAAAGTTGTAGCGAAGCAATCTTGTTATGAAGCTTGATATAAGAAAGGCTTTTGACACCATTAGATGGGACTTTATTATTAAGGTGCTTAAACTTAAAGGTTTCACCAACTCATTTTTTATTTGATTTATAGACTTCTAAAGTTTAACCACTACATAGTCCATGTTAATGTGAACCTTTCTCCCCTAGTTTATTCATCCAGGCTCTTTATTATTTTTCCAAATTACTAAACTACACATTTAAAAATCATTAAGGCATGACTTACCTCAACAAGGCCAAAATGTAGATCTCTTGCCTTGCTTTTGCAAATAATGTACTCTTATTTTGTAGTAGTAATAAGAGATCCATTAGGACTATTATTATGACCATTCAAAATTTTGAATCCTCATTTGGGTTGTGCCTTAATCATAGCAAATGTAACTTCATCTTTGGCAAAATCATCACTATGCACAAGATTTAATGGATTAAGGACTTTACCAAATTCAAGAGGATAGATTTTCCATTATCCCACATGGTAATTATCTCTACAAAGGTAAAATAACAAACAACCTTTAGAATGATTGAATTAGTTGAATTTATAGCAAAATCTCTTCTTTGGAGATCATCTTCCTATCTTTTAGGAGTAGAGTGACCCTCTACAAAAGCATCCTCGACTCCTTACCTCTTTACATTTCTCAAGTGCATAAAATTCTCAACATAATTTAACATAAGATTGTAAGGTTATTCAATAAATTTATATGGAGTCCAAAGATTAAAGCTATCCATTAAGGAACTTGGAGGAAGATCTATTACTAATAAAAAATGGATGGCTAGGGTTTAGATCCATTGCTGATTCTTTTCAATGTTACACTATTAAGCTTTGGTTCTAATTCAAAAAACAAAACTCACTCTAAGATAAATTCATGCTTCAAAAATATTGTAAACATAGTCACCTAACCATAATTCAATGCTATCAAGATAGTTCAATCACATGGAAACAAATGGTCAAGTATAGAGGTGTGACTGAAAAGTTAATTTTTTGGGATATTGGTTCTTGGAAAAGTAATTTCTAGAATGATCATTGGTTTGATGTTGGACCTCTTTAAAATTTGTGTCTGCTGATAAGTACACTAATACTTCATTAGCCTTTAATTATTGGAATAAAATTGATTGGGACATACATAAACTCACCTCCTCCCTTCCAACTAATCTATGCAACTTAATCAAGCTGATTCTTATTAAAAAAATCCATTAATAAGCGTGTCATCAAAGAACAAAATAAAGTTTCCTCAATCTCCAAAACCAATTTTAGATCTTAGCTCCATGATACCCTAATAGTGTCTTGGGGAAGAGTTACATGGAAAAACATACTTAAGCATTCCATGTCCTTCTTTAATTGAAGGCTCCTCCATAATCTCATCCCTACAAATGGCATCTTAAGCTAAAAGGCCTTAAACTACCTTCCATGTGCCTTCTTTTGTTGTTTTGACAAAGATAATTTATTGTGTATTATATTTATCTATGGCTACAACAAAGTCATATGAAATAAAAAAAAACTCTTCTTTTCAACCTTCAAATTCAAAGGCCTACAACTTAATATACAACAATCCATATAAGCTATTGTAATCCATCTTAGGGTGAGCATCTGAAAGCACATGTTCAAATGATTACTCATATCATTACTTATTAGTTCAATTGGATGGATAGAAATGAAAGGAATCATAACAGCAAAGCACACCAATCCCAAGGGAAGCTTCACTATGATTAATCATTTCATCCTGAAGGCTTTAATTAATGATTGATTCAAACTAAAACAAATTAAAGAAGAACATTCATTTCCATCCAATTTGGGTCAACCATATCCATCTAAGATTGACACTTAGAAACTTATTAATTTAGTGAAACCCGCCATACCATGTATCAAAATTAGCATCGATGAGAGTCATTTCTCTATGCTTAATCAATCTAGGATTAGAGGTGTTTTTAGGAATCATTTAGGGTGCTACCAGTTACTCTTTTCAATGCCACATTTTATCTCTTTGACTCTACAAGTTCAATACTTCACTTACCTCATAGCACTAAAAAATATAGTTTCATGCTCCCTTTCATATATTTTATTAGAGTTTGACTCTTTTGCTCTAGTTTGCCTACTTAAAGACATGGATAATATGCATGTAACATAGGATCTATTTAGTGTTTTGAAAAGTATCAAACATCTAATGTTCTCTCATTAACTATTAGCTTCATTCAACTTGAAGGAAATCAACCAGCTAATTAGCTAACTAAAATAAGTGTCACTTGTCAATAGTTTTCCATTTCTACTTTACCTAACCACCAGCTTTCTTTATTACTAAGAGGTGACACTCTTGACATACCATATATTAGTAGCACTTACATGTAACTATACCCACACATTTGTTTCTTTTGAGACAAGTATTCTTTATGGAATCATTTGAACTTTTTAAAATTGAAGAAGGTTGGAATAACTTTTTCTCTAAAATTCTCAAGCCACTCATGCTGCTTACACTATCGGACTTTTACTTAATTACTCAAGGAACTAAGAAAATAATGAAAAAGTTTTAGGCATATGCCTTATCTCATTATTATGAGTATGCTCAGATGATTCAAGTAATCAATTTTTTAAAAAAAGATAACTCTAATAATAACTCTCTTAATAATAATTATAATAAAAAACTTGATTTTAATTTGTCTCTCTCCAATGGTGATTTTGACAATAATGATGCTACCCTTACCTTTAATTATTAGGATGCCCTATTAAGATAGAGTTAGAATCTTTATTTTTGGAAGGTCCAATAGGAGAAGCTTCATGTTGCCCACAATGACCCCATATCAGAAGAGATCAAAGAAGTTAACCATCTTGGTGGTAGAGTCTTACCTCCTAGGATGGAACCTAAAGATAATACAAAATAAGTCATTAGCTCAGGTGAGCAAATAGCTCCACCATAGGAAGGGTCTACACATGACACACTTATGGACATTCAACTTAAGTATACCATAATCTTTAAGCTCAACTTAGAAATTTACTATCTAAGCTTAGCATTTATGTTGCTCTTGTCTTATCCAAAGTGATGAGTGAGTAATTGAACAAAGCTTTAATAGATCCAAAGATATGTTTAGCCCAAATAGAAGCTACATCTACAACTAAAGAGATAGTCGATTACTTCAAAAAGAAAAAAAATCAAGAACTCAACTTTTTAGATGAAGATTTACTTCTAGGAACCATAGATCATAATCGCCTACTTTGTATTTCTATGAATGTGGAGAAGCTCTGACTTTCTAGAGCCTAAGAATCCTTTCTTAAATGAGAAAAGACATCAATAGACCTAGTTCAGTCAAGATGATGTTGAAAAGATTTAATAAGCAAGGCAAGAGGTTCGATCACCTTATTGCTTTAGATTGAAGACTTAAAGACTAAAGAAAAATTTCATATAATATACTCATACACATCCTTAAATGCATTTTTGGAAATAACATGGTTTCATGAAAATAAGATGGTGCCATTCTCACTCCACTAAATTTTACAAAATGGGATGTAATATTGTATTAAAGGGGACTAGAAGCCATTTTTTGTCAAGAATGTTTGGATATATAAGGATGTGTCAAACTTCCTCTGGAACAAATAATTAATCTTCTTTAGGGACGCCCAAAGCAACATAAAAAAGTGGAAACCATAAAGAAAAAAGAGAAAGATAAAAGAAAAGATAATTTGAAAAGAGAAAGAAGAAAAAGGAGAAGGAAGATTAAGAAAAAAAATATAAGTGAAAAAATAATTGAGAAAGGAAGTATGCCCAGGCATCATCAGTTAGTCACATCATCCTGCTCCCTTTCACTAAGTAGGTGAGATGTCCCAACCTATTAGAGGGCTATGACAAGGAAGGAATCAAGAAGATATGAGATATAGGACATCAAAATTCTTAATAGCCACCAAAGGCCCTCCCATGATACATAAAAGCTTGGAATCCAGTTCAATAAAAGAGTCATATGCAATCAGTGCATTAATTGGTCCAACTAGTTTGAAGACCAAGTTTGAAGTGACACTAGAAGTAGATAGTGATGAACATAGGATCCCCAACAAAGATAATGTTGTATCTAAATTATCTATATTTGAGAAGGTCAACTTGTATGTGAGCACTTTAACTCTAACCCACTTTCATTGGATGTTGTCAAGGGTTTAATATTCAGTGCTATAAAATAACTAAATGTTGATTATAAGCATTAGAAATTTTTCTCAGGTTCATCATCTTTGAGTCCAAGAGTTAATGTAAAACTCAAAGATGAATCATTTAAAGAAATAATAGAGTTACATTTTATTTGGTACTGCCTTATGTCCAAATTCTAGTAAAGTAGAGATTAATATCGCAAACATGGTCAAATAAAAAATCTAACTATTTTGAAAAACTCTACAATAATAAGTGCAAGAAAACTCAATTGAGACTAGGTATAGGATTTGGCATAGTGGCCAGTCGATAATGATGAATATTGCTTATTCATTACCAACAACCTAAAGTCTAATAGGTTCTTTTCAAAGGATGCCACCTCATTCTAAAGAATTTGTTAAACATTAAATGAACTCAAAGTTAGGGATGCACCCTTGGATGGAGGAAGAAATAAAAGTGAATTATATATGTGATAAAAGAAGATAACATTCATAAGTTTACTTTTTGGTGAATTTGAAGTTGATAATCTAGTTAGGCTAGGATTTCTTTGCCCGGAGATATGACGAGATGCCTAGATTAGCTCTCGATGTGATTGTTCATAAACTAGAAATTTAGTCTAATGCAATCCCATTATAGAAAGCTCCTCGATGCATGTGATTATAGATTAAATAACAAGTCATCACCATGGCTAAGAAACTAATCGATGCTAGTTTTATTTAGGAAGAAAATTTTCCCACTTGGTTGGCCAGTGTCAACTTGATTTAAAAGTAAAATTGGCAAATTTGCATATGAGTCAACTTTAGGGATCTAAATATTGCATATCCTAAAGATAAGTTCCCATTAATTATACTGAAGCTGATGATAAGCATAGCCTCCTCACATGAAATCTTCTCATTGAAAAATGTGTCACCTTATTATAACCAAATTATGATGATGCCTAAAGATAAAAAAATAAACAATATTTTGAACTCCAATAAAACTCTATTGTTGCAAGGTTATGCCTTTCAACCTTAAAAATGATGGAGCAACATAATAGTAGGCCATGAGCTAGATCTTCTACGAGCTCATCTATCATGAACTCAAATGCAATGTTGATGATCTAGTTATCAGGACCAAAAAATGGTATACCACATATATGAGTCGAGAAGTTTCTTTGAGAAGTAACAATGCTTCAACTTAAAGATGAAACCTCTAAAGTGTGCTTTTGCAGTTACTTTAGGAAAGTTTTTTGGGTTGGTAGTATGACACTATGGAATTTAAATTGATCTATAATAGATTAAAGTTATAATAAATAGGCCGCCTACAAAAAAATTAAGCTAACTCAAATTATTCTAATTAAGATGCTTTATATCAAACCTCTCTAGTAGGCATATACCTTTTGCTACACTTACAAAAAAATGTCAAATTTTGATGGGATAATAAGTGTCAATACTCTTTTGAAAGCATAGAAAAATATATAATGACACCTTTGGTATTTATTGCTCTTATTTTTTGTAGACCACTCATTCCTTACATGATAGTGTTAGATGAATCTCTTAGCTCATTATTAGTCCAAGTTAATGAAGAGGGGAAAGAAAATGCATTGTATTACTTAGGTCATCATCTTATACATGTCGAATGAAAGTATCCTCTTATTAAGAAGCATTGCTTAGATGTAATATTCATAACATAGAAGCTAAGGCACTATAAGCTCTATCATAAAGACTCCCTAATTTTGAGTGTGAATCCATTACAAGTCCTCGTGACATGTCCAACGCTATCTAAAATGTTGGCACACTAGTCTATGATTTTACTACAGTTTTGTTGACCTCACTTTTGGAGTGAAGATTCAATCTTCCCATCCTAGACCTAGGAGTCATCTAGACACTAGACTTCCTTAATTATAGGACACTTCTTCTAGTTAGGTGAACACTTAACCCAAACCTAAGGACTTAGGAGGATTCTCCATATTATTAGGCCATGACTTAGGACTAAGGAAATCTACCTATCCTATGGCCTAATCCATGACTTATGCCTAACCTTAAGTTTAAACCCAACTTCAAATCATTGCAAAACCAAACCTCAAATCAAACCAATACCAATTTAATCCAATCTCATATCCATTCTCTAAGCCAAAATAAAACCCATCTTAACCTTATGAGTCAAACCTATGGATTTGACCCCAAACCTCCTTCAATCAAACCAAACTCAAATGATTTTTTTCAAACCATTCAAAACCCTCTTTCCAAACTCTATAATCAAGCCAATCAAACCTATTGGCCAAACTCAATCCAATTAACCCAGGTTAGCCAATTTGAACCCAAAATATTCAAATGAGCCAAAATACAATTAAACCAAAACTAATTCCAACCAAAGCCACCAATCAATCCTAAATCAATTATCAAACTCAACCAAACACAATTCAACCCAAAATCAACTCAATTGACACATTAGGCTCACTTAACCCAAAGTGACCAAAAGGTCACATTTGAATAAATTCCATTCCAACCCAAATTAGATTGAACCAACCTATCAAAAACCTCCTACAATGATTGTTGATCACCCCAGATTGATCAATTGAAATCAATTGGGTTAAACTAATTCAAATTGATCATTTGACCCAAGTTAACCCATTTAGCCTACATGAGCCAAATGAACCATATCTCATTCCAATGAAAATCAATTGAAACCAATGATTCCAATCAATCATAAATCAACCTTTGAACATGACTTGACCATCAATTAAGCCAAGACAAATCCAATTGGCCTCTTGACCCAAGTTGACCAAATTTGATCTAAAAAGCCAAATTAGGTCAAATCAAAATCTAATCCAAATTTATTGAAACCAATGACTCAACTCCATTCCAAATTGACTATTGAACATGATTAATGCCTCCATTGGACCCAATTTGACCAAGTCAACCCAATTGAACTATTTAGCCAAATTGACCTAAATGGTCAAATTGGTCTAAAGTTTTACTAAATTTAAATTGATTGAAATAAAAGCCTAAAATCATCTTTAAATGATCAATTAAACCTAAACCAACACCTAACCCAAGCCAATTTGGCCAATTTGACTAATTTGGTCAACTTATCCCCAATATGATTCAAATTCATTTGAACTTGTCTCAATTCATGGTTCCACCCAATTGATCAAGCTAACCCAACCTAGCCCAATTTGACATACATGGCTCAAATTGAGCCAAACCCAATCAAATCAACTTCAAACCCATTCAAACTTGGCATGACCCATCCTTAGGTCACCATGGGTTAGCCCAAATCCAGCCTAACCCATGTCCAACATGATTCCAACCTTAGTGGACCCATTACCCATTTGGTAAAGCCTTCCTAATTGGTCAAAACCCACATTTGGATGGTCAAACTCACTCTCCTACCTTTGGCAGCCACACTAAGCTACAAATGGACATGAGGACCTTTAGCTCACCTAACCTAAAGCTGACTGGGTTAGCCATAAGCCAAGTGGAGGTGAGCTAACCCATTTCCTCCCATTGGAACACTTGGAAACCAAGGACATGCCACCTTAAGCTTGGGTACCCACCTTCCCTTACGCACCCACTTAAACCAAGCCACCTGACCTCCACTGCATCCACCCCGACCTTTGGGCCACCTGTAGAGCATCCTAGCCATCAGATTGGAGGTAGGAGAGGGTATACTCCCCTCATTACGAATCAAAATGACACATTGAGCTTCCTCAGAGCTAGAGCAACTTGAGATGACCTCCCTGAATGCAATCCCAAGCCTCCCCATCACCAAAAATGCTAAGCCTGAAATAAGACAGAGCCAATCCCCTTCCAAACTCCACCATTTTTAAATTAAATTTACCCACCTTCACCGAGCTCCATTGAGGAGAAATGAATCAATTCCTGATCAATTCAAGCACCAGAGACTACTCTAAGCCTAACTCTATCGAGTTTTATAGTGATGCTTGGTCCATAGAGCCACTAACAAGGAGGCAAGGCATGAACTTCTTAGTAGGGCTTCAGCTCTTCAAGATAAAGCTACCTCAGTCGGTTAACCATTGGTCCTAAACTCCAGCTAGGTAAATTCTGGAAAATAATCTTTTTTTTTTCAAAAATTTTTGAGCCTTGCGTGCAAATCCCATTGCAGGATCCTTTTAGATCCCCTCTGTGAACATTTTGATCTATCAGCCTCCAAGCTCCAGCTCCAGATTGAGGGGAGAGAGAGGGTGTCCATCTTCCATCACTTAGGGGATGAAGGATCATCTATCATCTGTTCTCTGTGATTGGAATGAATGGCCATGATTAATCCATTAGATTTCACTTAATTTAATCCTATATGAATGAAAAGATTAATCCCCACTATCCAATCTTTGATCAGATGGTGAGGATGAAAGAACATCCACCGCCACCACATTAGCACCACATTGAACCATTTAAGTGGCCAATCCCACAACACCAAGTGTAAAGCACTACCACGTTAGTCACTGACATTGTGCTGATAGGATTAGGGATTAATTAGGCTTTAAAATGTGATTAATTGGCTAAAAATTTCTAAAATCATAACTAATTATAAAAAATAATCCATAAAATGCAAACAAATATATTTTGGAAAGGTCAAATAGAGGAGAATTTAATAAAAATAATTTAATTTGATTTTGAACAATGATTAAAGCTTAATTATGGTTTAAATTTTTTTCTTAATTAGCTTAATTAAGCCTTAATTACTTGGGCAATCAATGTCAAACTTAGCATGTTGAATTAATGGGATGACTTCTACCTCCCATGATTTTATTGGGATTTATTGGCTATGTAATTAGGGAAATTTGAAATTCAAACCATAATTACTCTCTTAATTAATTTAATAATTAATTAAGGCTCTAAATAGGAAAAATTAATTAATTTAACTTCATTATTCATTAATTAACAGTGGGATGATGAGGGTGAGTGATTGGGACCCTCTTCCTGATTACTTTTCCCACTTCATTTCATTAAGAGAGTTAATTAATACATCGCTTAATTAAAGACATAAATAATTAATTAATGGTTAATTTAAATCAAACTAAAATGGTAATAGCATTAGATAATTAATAATGAATTAAGGGTTCCTCTTTATGTGTTTAATAGCATAAAGATCTTTCAAAAAATTATGATTAACCCATAAGTGTGGGAAAATCATAAAGGCACTTAATTAGATACTTTAATAATCTCTAATCATGAGCCAATTGCATTAGGTCCTTCAGGAGCAATGCACTTTTATTTTTCTCATGTTCATGTCATTTGTGGCTCATGATTAAATGGTTAATCAAATTAAAGACGCATAGGAAAGGAGAATTGAACAGATTGTTTAATTATTCAACTTATTTAAACTATAAAAGTCATTTAATTATCTTTCCTTAAATAAATTAAAATCACCAACATGGGATTGGGATGAAAACAATAAATGATCTATCTTCTTTAAGTCTAATTGAAATCCAAAATTAAAATTAATACAAAGCTTTTATTTTCTTTAAACGATTTTATTTAATGTGATTGTCCTTAAGAATTAGTATAGTTGAATGAATCATATGGTTATGTTTGGATATTTCTTTTCTATCACTTTCAATGTTGTATGTCATGTGTCTTCATGCATTCATATTTTCAAAATCAAATGGAATTTACTTATATAAAATTGCATGTGTTAGCTTAATTTTATCATGTGTGTGGCTATTATCACTAATAAATCCAAATTTATATTTTCAAAAGCTATAAGTTGATAACAATATTTGGAGAGATTGCAACTATTAATACATATAGGATATGCATGTTGTTATATCTTAAGCATGTGAATGTGAAGCCTTCTTTCCTATGTTCATATATAGATTTACATAGGTTTGAATGATAACAAGTATATAGTATGGACATGTTGAGAATACGAGGCTTTAAGTATCTCCAAGGAGGTCATTTGATTACCTCACTTCCCTAGTTTAACAATGGCATGTACTTGTCTGATTTTATTCCTATGTATGTTTGTATTAGAATTTGGATAGAGCTTTAATTCATATGCATAAATAATTCAATCAAATAAAATACAATCTTTTGCAAGATTTTCATTCTTCTAATCATGTATATGTTCATCTATACTTAAGATAGTGAGTATATAGTCTAGACATCCTGAGAATATGAGCCTATAAGTAGCCCCAAAGAGGTCATTTGATTACCTCACTATCCTAGTTTAACAATGACATATACTTGCTTACATATTTTATACATGTGTATGTGTATTTAATTAGACAATAAAAATCCCCTTTTCTACTAAAAAAAAGACATGCATCCATAACCATTTAAGCACATCAAAATGTATTACATGTAAATGTAGTGTTTTCTTTCTTATGTTCATATATGTATTTACATATGCTTGAATGATAATAAGTATATAGTCTGGACATCCCTAGAATATGAGGCTTTAAGTAACCCCAAGGAGGTCATTTGATTACCTTACTTCCCTAGTTTCACAATGGAATGTACTTATTTAATTTCATTCCTACGTACATTTGTACTAGAATTTGGATAGAGTTTTGATTTACATGTATAAATAATTTAATCAAGCAAAAATGCAATTACTAAATGTATGCATCCATGATCATTCAAGTGTGCCAAAATATGTTGTATGTATAGATATACTAAGTGTCACAAAATATGCATGTTATGGGTGATGAAAAGGAATGGTTTAACATGTTCTTTGTGATGATAATTCATCCATATTAATCTTAAGATGCCTTTCATGTTGAATTGGATTCTTTAAAGTTAACTTAAATGTAGGATTAATAAAACATTTAATAAATATTCACTTAAAGAAATTAAATGATAATAATATGTTTTAGAAACAACTTAAGGTAAGGATGAAGGAGGTTAAGCCTTCTTCCTCTCTTTATAACACTTAGATGCAAAGTGTAAATTAAATGAAACAAAGTAAAACTACAAATTAAAATTTGCAAACCTCTAAATCAACTTAAAGTAAAACCATCAATCATGTTAAATTAAAACTTTCAAACTTAGAAAAACTATAATTCTAAAGCCCAGTTAGGATATACCACACTAAGCCTAAGCACAGACATAAAAATGCAAAGTCAAAACTTCTATCTTTAGGTTAGGATGATGTATGTATGATATTGTGTTTTGTTTTGTGATGTAATGTTTTAAACTAGATGTTAGGAATGTGGATCGTAGAACTATATGTTAGGGTGTTCTTAGCTTAATTTGCTTTTTACAAGGGATTATGCTAATGGGGATACTGTAAAAATAAATATAAATATTTTCCTTATAGGTTTCTTATACCCCTAAGCATAATCCATGTTAGGACAGATGGGCTTGATTACTTATGTGTAGGGTGCTAAGTCCAATTTATGAAATATAATTGCTTGTGACTGTATGTATGTCTAGTTTTATCTATTTTGTAGGTGTAGTAAGATTTACTTTCCTTCAAATCTAATTTTATAATAGGAATTAGGATTAGTGCTATGGGGATTAGGATGAGCAGTGGCTAGAAGGCTTAGTCCTGGGGTGCCTTATGATGCCTTGAAACAGATGAAATCAAGAGAAAGAAGGAAGAAGAAATGAAGAAGTGAAGACCCCCCATAGCATATACTCAATTTCAATTGTAATTATTATTTTGTAATTCTGGGTTGTATAAAGGTAGAGCTTGGTTACCAAACTTTTCTCATTACCAGCCTTTTATTCTTTTATGGAATCTATTCATGTTTGACTGATATTATGTTTAGATTGTGCAATAGAATTGCATATTTTTCATAATTTCTTAAAACTGATGATTAAATATGTGGCCTGGATGCGAAAGGCTCTTAGGAATTAATTAATTTTTCTATCCCAATTACTAACTCATAATAAAATTTTAAAAAACTCACAACCTCATCTTAAAGCTTCGATTATAATCAAGATAACTAAAAGATTTAGTAACCCCTTAGTTGAATGTTGTATGTCTCATATCATGCATGACATCTTTTATCACTCTTGCACAAAATGAGGGCTTTTATTCTTGCACTTTAAGGACTGCTTGACCTATGAGAGCAACCCCTTATGATGGAGCTTCACCCTCTTTCCCTCTTGATTTGGCCAATAACTAAATTTCATCATGCATTTAGGCATAAAATATCCTAAGCCTTTGTCCAAAATATTATGTCAAAAATAATATAAAATTTGAAAACATTTATGCATTTAGGTTAAGTCATAATTTTATGTCAGTCATGATCTAGTCTCTTAGAGAGTGAGTTTAGGACTCTAATCTCTTTCAAAAGTAAATAACATCTTAACCATCTTGCAATTTCATAAGATCAGATTACATGGTTTTAAATCTTAAGAGGTGTTAGCTGGCGGCCACTCCAAGCGATTGTAAGTCCAGAAGAGTCGGGTGGGGTTTAGTTTCTCTTGTGGAATAGACCCTTATGTCCCATTTTCACTTTGATTTAGGTCATGCTTTTAGCTTTTGCTAAAGCTCCCTAGATTTAGGATCTAAGGTTGCCTATTTCCTTCAGGCTACGGGCATAAATCCTCATCTCTTAGGCATTTCCACAATCTTGTGTTGATGGATTATAAGCCCTAGCGATCTAATAAAATTTAAACTCAAATAAATAAATCCTCTCTCTCAAACATATAAATCCTCACCATAGGATAGATTGGAGTGCCCACTAGGATTCTTGACTTCATGAACAATCCCACTTGATTTTCCAAAATAGCTAATTTATTGATAGTCTTAACATTGAAATCATTATAGATAATAATTAACTATATTAATCGAGAGTTTTCTTAAGAAGTCCCAATTTCTAGGAAGTAAATAATGATGGAGGCTTGCCTCCATAGGGAACTAAAGAACCTGACATAAAATATGCCCTACTTTACTTTTTGATATAAAGTAGGGGAAATATCTCTAGTGCATTTGAAGACTCATCTGCCTTAGAAGTCCTTATTAAGTAATAGGTCAATTGTAGGGTGATATTTCTATCTTTTAAAATAGTACATCATACCTCAATGTCATACCCTATCACTTAAATAAGCACCTCCTATGATCTGCATGGCGTCCACCCAAAAATAAACACACAAATTTTTCTGGCGACTCTGCTAAGGATTGTTCCTCTCTCCATCTTTAGTAGTCAATTATTAACTCCAAGCATCGATAGTGAACTTATATTTTATATAATCCCAAGACTATCTTTCTTTTCATTAGCACTTTTCCTATTTCATCCTTAAGCAAATGTGGCCAACATCCTTTAGGTTTTAAGACCTTACTCTAAGTAGGTCTTAAAATCCATATTGGTTCCCCCAATAGATAAAAGTAAATTGATCAAAGATAGAAAAATAACCAAACATAAATCAAATAAAACTAATAACCTCTTACCACTAGATTGGTGAAGTAAGGCTCATCTAATATTCAACAAATTCTAATAAAATCCTAAGTAAAATATAAAGAAAAAAATCTTTTCCAAAATTTCAAACCCCTTTTTCAAACAAAATTAATGAACCTCCCATTTAACATAACGAAATTTGTTAAATGAGGGTTCTCTTTTAAAATCAAAATAAAAAAAATCCTCTCTTCAAAAAGTTTGAAACCTTTTTCAAAAACAAAATTATTGAAACCCATTTAACATAATCAAATTTGTTAAATGAAGGTTCTTTTTTAAAATCAAATTTAATCAAACAATAACAAATCCCTTTTTCAAAAATATCATTAAAATCAACTAATTCCATTTAACATAACCAAAATTATTAAATGAGAGTCCCACTTTCAAAATCAAACATCAACAAACAACAAATAACATCAAACAAAACAAAAGCCTCTTCCCTAAAAATTTTTCAAAACCTCCCCAAAATAATTGAACCCCATCTAACATAACCAAATTTATTGAATGTGGGTTCCAACACAAAATCAAAATCAAATTCAACAATACAATCGAAAGCGAAGAACCTCTCCTTAAAAATCTCTAAAATCTCTCCAACTTTAATTGAGCCCCATTTAACATATTTAAATTTGTTGAATGTTGGTTTCAATTCAAGTGAACATCATTACAAAGTTTAATCTGGTTCTCTTCTCCAACAGTGTAGCAAATATACCAGCCTAGTTCCTTTCTTCCTTCTTTCAGTCAGTCTTTTGCCATGTCTTTAGGCATGTTGATCTTTTCCTTCACATCAAGGGTGAATTTAGCCCTAGATCAGGCCATACTCATAAAATGCCCACATCATCAAGTTTGAACTTAGCTTTGAGCATTTCAATGTCACATACTCCCTAAGTCAACCCGAGGGAGGTGGCGGAAAAAAGCTCCTATCCACAGAGTCGACTCACAGTTCCCCTCTTTGAAGAAGAAGGCTGATGAGGTTCCCCTACCATTAGTTCAGTTCTAGGTTGTCAGTTTCCCGGTTGTAGTTTTGCAGTACCACCTCATGGTTGCCCCTACTCTGAAGGGGAAGGCTATCTTAGCTTCTGAGATAGTCTCCCACACCATCAAGGTTAGTTCTAATTCTCATCCTTCTTCACTCACTAAGACCCAATGCCACAACAAGAATTGCAAGATCAAGAGGTAGCATAAGTGTGCGACCAAGCAGGTAGATGAAGCCTCCCATGTTGTTGAGGAGGATTCCCCTTATCAGACCTCTCCCCTCATGGGTGACAGTAGGTTTCACCCCCTTTTAGCTTCAAGGAGAGAGGAAGACTACTAGAGGATCGTTGTATTACCCCCACCACCTATAGAGTATAAGGCACCAACTAGGAATAGGAGGAAGCCGCTAGTCTATGGTTTGTACTTTATAGAGTTGGGAGAGCTCACAGACACTTAGAGTCTGGTACATTGCATGATCTGAGGAGACAGTTCCCTAAGAGTGTTTGGGATAAGATTTATCGAGAGAGGTACATTAATGCCAAGGTGACTACCCAAGTGGGTGAGAGAGAGGAGGAGGTTTTCCAGGTAGTCGGCAGTCTCCTCTTTGATGGATTTTCCTGATCGGTGAGCTGATAGAGCTGATCATTTTGATCGCATTATTCTTACAGGTATCATCAGTCGCAGGGGGAGATCTCCAGCGGAGAGGTAGCCAGTGTCACCTATATTACACCGCTCCACTTGCCGCCCACCTTCACTAACCTAGGTCCCATCATCTATAGTCCCCACCAAGTTCCACAAGCTCCCATCTAGAAAGAGAGAGTCTCCTTTGGTGATCTAGCTACAACCCAAGGATCCCACTCTACCTACTCCACCCATTAAGGTGAGGCTAAGTTCCCCTGCTCGACTTTTTATCCCAACCATGGTGAAGAAGGAGTGGTGACCGAATAGTGTCATGGCAGTTGAGTCAGCTAAGGAGAGTACTCCACTCGTGCAGAGTATTCAGTGCATAGATTCCATGCAGCTCAATCCAATAGTCAGTTGTCATCCAACCTATGTTCCAGTAGAGTAGGGTCGAGTAGATGACCATTCTTTAGATAACAATTTAGAGGAATATCATGCGACAGTGAGGCTGATAGTTGGGCTTAAGCTAGTTCATACCCTAGATCATCCCAAGTGCACTCCCATGGAAGATGATGTCAGTAGTTTGCATAGGAAGGTCATCGATAGCACCTCCATGCATGAAAAAGACTTAAAATAATTAGTGGAGAAGCAAGTGAAGGAGGCGTTGGTACAAGCTAGGGGGAGCTCATCTATTCTAAAGGGTTGACCCTACCTAGAGGAATTTGATGTAGTTCAATACCCCAAGGGCTTTGTGTCACCATCCTTCAAGATCTTTGATGGCAGTGGGCACCCAAGGTAGGACATAACAAACTTCAAGGTAGTTGTTGAAATATCAGTGACAGTGACACACTTCTTTTTTGGTTATTTGTCAATAACCTTTTAGGGGTAGCATTTGATTGGTATGCCAAATTGCCCAATGGCTTAATGAAGTCCTTTGCAGAATTAGAGCATCTCTTCATCAAGATATTTGTAGGAGCTCAATAAAGGGTAATTGTAGGGGACCTCATTATAGAGAAAGAAAAATCCAATGAGTCACTTGTTAATTACATTCTTAGATGGCCCAACATGAATATAAAATGCAAGCCACAGTTGCAAGAGTAGCATGCCATTAAGATTCCACTCAAAGAATATCCATGGCCTGATCACCTTCATTCCTAGCAGCTTCACCATAAGGACATTTGAGAAGTTAATCAGCAAGGTGGCTAACCTACAAGAGGAAGCCAAACAGTTACCCTTTTCAAACCAGTCATCCAAGCTAAAGCTTTAGAAGGTCTTTTAGAAGAAGCCTGGGAAAGTAATGAAAGTTAATAAGGGGGAAGCAACAGGCTAGATCATAGTTTTAAAGGCTCAAATTTTAGCACCCTCCTCTATCACCTCCTCTTCCACTACTACAGCCACCATAATGGCCACCACCATCGCCACAGCAGCTTACTCAGCATGGTATCCATATCCCCCTCATGGTAGCAATTTTCCACCTACTCTTGCTAAAAAACTCAACAAACTATACTCTTTCAAGTGGGAGGTAGTCAGGAAGATCTTCAAGAATCTCTTGACGAAGCCTAATTTTTAGCTACTCGAACCTAAGAAGCTAGAGGAAGTTGGCAAGAGTGATGATACTAATTACTTCCCCTACCACCGCATGTTAGGCCTCGTCTTATAAAATTGCATTACCTTCAAGGATTGGCTTGAGCATAGCTACAAGTCAGGAGCTATAGTTATCACCAAATAATGCTCAATAGAACAATAATCTGGTTCAATTAGAATAATCCTTGTGGGTACCTCCGATCCCCTTAAGACAAAAAAGGTTGGGATAATTTTTTTTCCCATACCTTTATAAGGATCATTTCTAAAATCAAAAAACTTTCTCTATAGGTGCCTAAATCAGCTCAAGCCTCCAACACCAAGGAAGGTTTGTTAGTTGTGAGGGACAACTTGGGTAGGGTGGAAGCCCAGCAGTAGTAGCAATAGTCTACCTCACTTGCTCGGGATAGATCCATAGTGTAACCACCATCCGAGTTCAGCACTCCTTCCACCATTACAGCTACTATCACCCTACCAACTCCTCCAACTCTAGCAGGAGCATTGTATCAATGGATGAGGGCATGAAACCCTTCATCCCACTTTTTTTACTTAATTTTTATTATGTAGCTCCCCCCAAAATGAAAGAAATCAATGATGAAATCTAATTCCACTTACATCTTTTGTACTTTTGATTTTCTAGTTGATTATATTCCAATTGAAAGCTCTCCAAGTCAAAGCAATAATAATTCAATTAATTCTGATCAATCCCAATTTGATATAGAAATGGACTTCCCTTTTTTGAATCACTCAAGTTCATCACTTGAGATTGACTTGGAGTCATCCAACTCTGAGGATCCTTTAGGAGAAGCTATAGGTATACTCGACAAGTAGATAAAACTTTTCACAAACTCATCATTCTAAGAAGTCACTGAAGTCAACCTCCATTGTGACAAAGTTCTACCTCCTAGGATAGCACCTCAGGATAAGGGTAAACAAGTCATTGGCTTCAGTGAGCAGAGAGCCAATCCACAAGATGCTCCACCTATGGACATGCTTATGGAGGATCAGTCCAAAGTTGATTACAACATCCCCACTCATCTTAGAAAGCTTCCAGCTAAGTTAAGCATATACGATGCCCTTGTCTTATCCAAAGAGATAAGGTAATCTCTATTCAAAGCCTTGCTTAATCTAGAGATATGCTTAGCTCTGCTGACCGCTACTGAAGAGGAAGCATGCCATTCAAAGGAAATCCTAAGAGTTACATTCAGTAATGAAGACCTACTTCTAAGAATGATCGAGCACAACCATCCACTCTACATTACAGTGGATGTTGGTAGATTCAAGTTATCCAGAATTTTTGTTGACCCGAGTGCATCAATCAACATTATGAGTTTAAGAACCCTTTCCTACTTGAGGATTGACATCTCTAAACTCCATACGGAGGGGATGATTTTGAATGGATTCAATGACCAAGGTGAGAGGGCCTTAGGCTTTTTAGTGTTACCCTTAGAGATAGATGATTGAAAGATTGAAGCCAAGTTTTACATAATTGACTCGGATACATTTTTCAATGCTTTGCTTGGGATACTATGGATACATGAGAACAACATGGTTCCATCCTCTTTTCATTAATGCATCAAGTTCATAAGAGGTGGAATTGATTATTATGTCGAAGGAGATCTCAAGCCCTTTGTAGTTCATGAGGTCAGGATATATGAGGATGCGGCCTACTACCTCCCTAGGAACCAAAAAGTCTATTCTCATGAATTTAGTCAAAATTTCAATGTAAGAGAAAAGAAAAAAAAAGAAATGAAAAATAATAAGAAAAAATAAAAAGGGAAACAAAAAGAAAACAAAATGAAAAAGAAAAGAAAAAGGATCGAGAAATAGACATTAGGGATGATGTACAGCCTGAGATTAGATTCCAGCCACAGTTCGTTACTCCATTCGAACAAGTGGGAAGGATGACCTGGCCTCCATTAGGACAAGGAAGTGGCAAATCTAGAGGGAGTCCCCAAGGTGGAAAGCCTCCATACTTACCACCCACCAAGAGATTCATCCCAGCTATCAGGAGTACACCCATTATCTTCATTGACTTATAATCTAGTTCAGATCATGAGTCTTATGTGGTTAGCACACTGGCTAGCTCCTCTCGATAATAGATCCTATTAGAGGATACATTCGAGCCAAATAATGATGAAGACTGGATTCCCAAGCAATGCATAAGCGTGTCCAAATTTATTTTATGAAACTTTTAGGCATCAGTTGGGAACCCTAGCGCTGACCCTAATTTCCTCATAAAAAGTTAAGGGTTTGGTAGTTAAGGAGGCCCCTAACACATGTGCAACCACGAAGATCCAGAGAATCATCCTCAAGTCAAGAAGTTGATGTAAAACTTGATGATGATTCATATAAGAATTAATAGAATTACCTTTTGATTAGTACTCACCTTGTCTTCTAAATTATAGCAAAGAATGGTTTAATTCCACATGCATGGTATAAGCACAAGTAAGATTACTTCAAAAGGCTATGGAATAACAAATGCAAAAATCTCTCAATCAAGACCAGGATTAGGCTTCGGTATAGTAGGCCCAATCGATGACGATGATTACAACTTGGTCATCACTAATCATTTAAAATTTGATAGGTTCTTTTTAAATCACATTAACTCACATAAAGGGGCGTGCTTAAAACTTCAGGTGATCTAGATGATTTCCAAGTCAAAGATGCATCGCCAGAGTTTGAAGAAGATATCAAGTTAACCATCGATGAACTCAAAGAAATCAACTGTGGAACTGAAGACAACCCACGCTCGATGTACATCAGTTCCTTATTGAACGAAACAGAAATCAATGACTTAGTCAAGTTACTCACTGAGTTTACAGACTTCTATGCATGACGTTATAAAGAAATGCTCAGATTGGCTCCTGACATAGTGGTCCATAAGCTAGCGATACAACCCGATGCTAACCCTATTAAGCAAGCTCCTAGACATATGTGATTAGACAATGAACAATAGGTCATTTTTGAAGTCAAGAAATTGGTCAATGCTGGTTTTATTTGGGAGGAAAAATACCCCACCTGGTTGGCTAGTGTCATCCTAGTTAAGAAGAAAAATGGTCAAATCTGCATATGCATAGTTTTTAGAGATCTTAATAAGGTATGTCCAAAAGATGAATTTTCACTACCAATACCTGAACTGATGGTGGACATTGCCTCATCTCATATAGTCTTCTCTTTCATGGATGAATGATCTAGATATAATCAAATAAAGATGGCACCTAAAGATGAAAGAAACACTTCCTTTAGAATCTTGATCAGAATTTATTGCTACAAGGTCATGCCTTTCGGCCTTAAAAATGCTGGTACTAGAGGGCCATGACTCGAATCTTTGATGAACTCATTCATCACCAAGTTAAATGCTATGTCAATAACCTTGTAGTCAAAAGAAAAGAAAACAAAGATCATCTCTTTGACTTGAGAGTAGTTTTTGAGTGGTTAAGATAATATAACCTAAAAATGAATCCTCTGAAGTGTGCATCTAGAGTAGCTTCAAGGAAGTTTCTTGGTTCTTTGTCTGACACCGCAGAATTGAAATCAACTAGGAGAAGATTAAAGTGATACTAGAAATGCCACCATATAAAAGTCTAACTCAACTTAGATCATTCCAAGGAAATCTAGTGTATCTGAGATACTTTATATTTAACCTATCAGGTAGATGCCAATAATTTTCAACACTAGTCAAAAAGGATGTCAAGTTTAAGTGGGACGACCAATGCCAGCATGCCTTCGAGAGTGTTGACCTCATTTTTGGATGAGGTTAATTTGAACTATGAAATTAGTAATTAGGATGTCCTAATCTCAAATAGGAACCTCCTAATTCAATGCTTTGGACACTATACTTAGTGACCAAGTGCACCTTCCTTGGGTTTGATCAAACATAATTGGCTTAGGTGGAATCAACCCAAATTTCAAATTTGGATTAACTCAAACAAATCCAAATAAATCAAAATGGAATCAAATTAAAATAAGAAAACTAAATCCAAAGTTAAATCTAGTCAACTCATTTGGCATAGGTTTCACTTAAGTGGGCCCACCTAGTTAAAGGTCAACCCACCAAGAATTTGACCAAATTAAATAATTCCAGATATCTTAAATGATCAAATAAACATTTTGATAATGAATCTAAAGAAATTCAAATTCATTTAGACCTTAATTGGGTTAATTAAACCACTTAGTCTAAAATGAACTTAAATGGGTCATATTGGCTTCAAACCCAAATAAAATTGAAATCGACTAAATTTGATTAGTCAAAATCATTTTAAAGTGCTAATCAAACACAATTCAACCTACCATTGGGTCTAATTTGATCAAATTGATCATTTGACCCAATGAAACCCAAGCTTAACCCATTAAGCCGACTTTGGGTAAAATGGGTTCAAATTGAAATCCAATTGAAATTAAATAAAATTAATCACTCCAAATCACTCACACATGTGATCAAGCATGATCAAAGTCCAAACCTAATCTAATTGACTCAAATTGGTCATTTGTATGCAATTGGAATCAAACTTAACCCATTTAAGCTAAATGAGTTGAAATGGAATGAAATCCAAAATTAATTCAAACTTAAATGAATTAATTAAATCAAAACCCAATCAATCATCAATTAAGATGATTGAGTCCAAAATTAAAATAGAACAAATTAAAATCAAACACTTTGAATCAATGCACTTGGTTTGGATTCAATTTTCCAATCTAAGTCAAATTGGGTTTAAATTTGAACTCAAATTCATTTGAGTTTTATGTAGGCAACCACATATTAATCTAAGGATTTTAATAAGTGATGCCTAAATCCAAAAGCAAAGAAAAAATCAAACCAAGGGAGGGAGTGAAAATCTTTGACCAGAAGAAGATTTCTCCCCCTTTCCATCATAAAAATAACTTGGATTTATCCATGTAAGCTTGGAGCTTCATCCCACCACTTGTCCAAGAGAGAGAAGATGGTTGCAATCAATTGAAGGATACCAAGCAAAAAAGCAAAGGGAAATTTTGGTTTCTCCTTCTCCAAGGGAGAAGCCAAGTGCAACTAAAAAAAGAAGAAGGAAAAAAGGGAAGAAGAAGGGCCTGGCCAAGGAAGAAAAACAGCCAAGAAGCCATCCTCCCTTCCAAGTGACCATCCAAGCATGTTCACAAGAGACAGATTTTGGTCACCAAAAAAATCAAAATAGAGGTTTTCGGCCAACTATGGAAAGAGGGGATGGCGAGCCTATTCCCTCCCCCTTTTCATTCCAAAATGTCCACAGAAGGAAGAAATGAAGATCCTAACTCTTCCGCCTGGCCAGTGAATGGATGAAAAGTAAGCCCCCTTTAATGGTGAAATCCAAAGGAGAGGGTTTCTCATCTAATAAAAGCTTCCAACACATTCTAGAGGTCAAGTCGACCTCAAACGAATTACCACCCCAACGCCTCGCTGCCAGCAAGCTAGAAAATGATTATTGCCACTAGAAAATTGAGCTGATGTTGGTCGAAGGATCAATCTATAGGGAGGAAATCCATAAAACTTCATCCACATGTTTGTCAAGGTGAGGCGAAGCTAATGGAGTCAATCCCATTGCCGGTGATCGCTGGAATAAAGGTACGCTCCCTCACCAATAGGGCATCAATTTTGTACCTTTTTGAAGGGAATTTGATCCCCAATTGGATCCAACTGTATAGATGGGTCCTAAATCGATCCCTAATCGATTTGGAATTGAAATTGTGGTGCCATTCACCGACGATCATCAGCGATTAGGCAAAAAAGATGGACGACATCTATCTTTTGTTGGCGGATTACAGGATTAAATTTTATAATCCAATCCTTCAATTAGGATCAAACGACCTTATTTTAGGTGGATGATTTGATTTAAACCCTTAATGATGCTGTGGATCGATCTGGACCATCCGATCTTTGATCGATCGATCGAGGATCATTCAGTGTGGCATCACTTGTGACCTGGATTCCACACTGGATCCGCGTGGCCCACTCACTTTGCCCCATGTGGAAGACACACCACGATGGCTACCGCATCAACCCGTCATTAATAATTGGCTAATCCCCTTTAAAATTGATTAAAAAATTATTAAAAATCATAGAAAATTTAAAATTCATACAAAATAAATAGAAATTCAAAAAAATGCAACTTGGGCTCTATGGATTCATCTGAGTGGAATCCATAATATTAAAATCCCATGGTAATGAGCCTTAAGTTTAATTAAAATCTACTAAACCTTAATTAATCTCAAACCATTAATCAAATTGAAATGTAACTTTTGGGAACTAAATTTGATGCTAAAACACACCTTATGAAAATCTATTATGAATTATTGCAATATAATTCATGAGAAATGAAATTTCAAATGTTGAACCTCCATTTTAATCAAATAAATTAATATAAAATAAAATAAATAATGAAAATGAATCAAATCACCTTAAATAAACTTAATGATCCTTAATGAACATTAAAACACTAATGAAACTCATCTAAACTTAATAAATCATAATTTGGCTTAATTAAGCAATTAAATGAATTAAATAATTCAAATAATTAACTAGAACTTAATTAAATCATAATAAATCAACCAAATGTCCAACAATTATGAATGAACCATCCTTGGAAACATATTTCAGAGAGAAATTAATGAAAAATAAAATCGTCAAATAGTTGCATCCTAATTATGAGTCCAAATCTTAAGCTTAATTTGGGCTTTAATGAAATAATTAAAACCTTAATCACATCCAAATTATGAGTCTAATCAAGATGAAACTTTGGAGTCATGAAATTGGCATGTAACTCCACTTTCCATAAAAATTTCAAACTCAATTGATCTTTGGATTGAGAATTATTGAATTTCCAAATTTCCAAATCAATATTAATCATATATTGAGTAAAGAAAATTCCTTAATTCAATAAATCATGAAATAAATTGAAATAACCTTAATCAAACTTCAAAAATACTTTGGAATGTTCTCCAAACATCCTAAGTTAAAGAACTTAATCAATTACATATTTAAAGATTAATGAACTTAATAAATCATATTAAGAATAATTAAACCTTAAGTTAATAAATTCATAATGAAACAACCTAAACAAAATCAAATGAAATCAAACCTTAACCTAAACACTCTAAGTTAACATGAATCAAACCAAATTAAACCAACAAAACTTAATCCAAAACATTAATACAAATCAAATGAAACAAACCAAAGTCAAAATACCAAATCAAACTAAAACCAAATGAAACAAATGAAATAAATAAATTAAATGAACTGAAATAATTCAAATAAAATCAAATGAAATAATTCAATCAAATTAAATTAAAATCAAATTAAAATCAAATTAAATCTAAATTTCAAAGAAAAGAAATGAAACATCAAACCAAATTCAAACAAAATAAATGAAATCAATAGGATTAATTAAGATACTTAAGGATCTTAGTTAGACCTTTGGGATGGATCTTCATCTTAGGATGAAGATTTCATTTCATTAAGAGTTAGGATGTAGAATAGAATAGATTCCATATAAAAGTGATATTCATTCTACTCTTTATTCTTGAAAACCTAAACATCACTTTAACCAAATAAAGTCAAACAAGAATGAAAATAAATCACTAAATCATTTGAATTGAAACCACCCAAAGGTAAAATTCAAACAAACTCAAACTCCAACTTGAAACTTAAACTAAAGAGGCCTAACAAAGTCTTGCTACTCAAGCCTATTCTTTTTACTAGATCACAGTCACGACATAATTTAGGTTAGGCCATTATTATGTGATTCTTTATGATTCCTGTGATGTGTTTTGATACATGTCTTCATAGGTGTACTATTTTAGACTGCATGTCTACTATTATTTTCCCATTAGATTGGATGGTAGGACTATCTTTCTAGATCTACCATTGTCTTCTATAGGGGGCTATCCTAGAATGGATTGCTATCATAAATAAAATTAAAAATGTTGTTTCTTATAGGTATGCTTAAATCCTTAAGCATAGCCCATAGGATAGGTGGGCTTAGTAATCAACTATTGCTAAGCCCCTATGTTTGTGAAATATAACTATTATGTGCTATTTGTATTTTTCTATCATTTGTTTTACAATGCTTAGGAATTAATTTTGAAATTAAAATATACATTTGAGCTTAGAATGTTAGATTTTGGGGAGATTACAAGGAGATCTTTACCGTAAGAGATGCGGTCCCCATGTAGCCCATTGGATGTCCCTGAGGAAAGAGACTATCCTGGAAAGAAGACCCATAGATCTAAACTTATAGTTCTAGATGTTTTCTTGAACTCGACTCCCAAATTTATCTTTTCTTAGTGTACTGTACTAGCCACATTGGCCTTATTCTTAAATTAAATTGGCTTGATTAATTTTTTGTGTGCAATAGAATCAACTTGCTTTTCTAGGTTTCTTTCTCTATTGTGCTTTCCTGTGAATGAATACCTTGATGATTAGGATCACAGGTAAAACTAAATTTTATACCCAACCTAAATATATACAATTAAAATAAAATTAAAGAAAAATTGAAATGCCACATAAACTAAAGCCTTTGGAAAAACATAAAATCAATTAGAAATAATCAAGTTTTGAAACCATGAAATCATATTGCTCCAATCCTTGAATTGGGAAACTTCACCCATTGCGCATAAGGGGCATCTGACCTTTGAGGAGGACCACCTTCTTGGGGTAGCCTGCCTTCTATATTGATTTGGCCTATAACCATTTCTAATTGCATGGCATTAGGCATAAAAAAATTCATACCCAAGACCTCCAATAAATCTTGAATCAAAACATTTAAAATCTAAAATATGTGCATTAGTTAGATGCATTTCATACCCTACATGATTATAGGGATTAAAGAGTGAGTCTAGGTTCATAGATTCTTTTTTTAAAAATGCAAAATCTCCATATTCAATGAGACTTAACATCATGAATTTAAAATACACTTAGGTGGTGTTTACCCTCTCGTGAGGGTTGTAAGTCTAGAAGAGTCAAGATAGGTTATTTCCCTCAAGTGAGAGGAATGATCGATAATTCCCAAAAATAAAACTAGGTTGAGCATCTGATATGTGTCAGAGGCACCTATAGACTAGGTTCTAAAGCATTTTTTTAGGAAAAAATCTTCAACCCTAGGCATTTTTGTAGTCTTGTGCTATTAGAATCTAAGTCCTAGACTTCTAAGCAAATGTCAACTCAAAATATAAATTAAATTCCAAAAGATAAAGCCCAATTACAGGATAGTTGAAATGCTTATTAGGCATCCTAGTATAAATATGTTTTTGCCAAAAAAAACTCCTCCACTAAACCAATCCCAATTGAAATTCCAAAAATCAATCCTTTAAAAACCAACTTTGAAATCTTTAGAAATAATAATTCATTTCTTTAATCAAGAGTATTCTTAGGAAGAGATCCTTCTTAAGATGTAATTAACTATATAGGCTTGCCTCTATAAGGAACCATGAACCCAATTCAAATTAAACCCTATTCTACCCTCCATGTAGTTCAAGGAAACAATCTTTGGTACACGAAAGACCTATTAGCCTTTGGAGTTTTAAATTAAATGATCAAATCCATTATAGAAAAACATGTTTATCTTATAAGATAATATGCTTATTCTTTAATAACACATTTGATCATCAAAATAAAAATTCATAAGCTTTATGTCATGTCATAAATTTTCTCTACAAAGATTATTTCTGGTGACTCCACTAGGGAATGGTTCCTCTCTCCATCTTTAGAAATAAGCTATTATTTCTATATATTGGAAGTGTACTAAGGCCACATATCAAGATTTTCTTCGTTGAAACCTTCCATTTTAGTCTTAGTGACATATTAGAAATTTTATAATTTCTAAAGAAAAGGAGTATACTTCCATCTTCACTCTATGCAAGATAAAATAAAGATAGAAATATACTTTCTTCTTTTTATGCATTTTTGACACCATGTAGATCCAAGAATGTTCTTATTGAGAGGCATGACATTGAGGAGAGGTGTACTATCTCGAAAGATAGAAATCAACACCCTACAATGGACCTAATCACCTCAACAAGGACTCCTAAGGATAATGGGTCTGCATGTGTACCAAAGATTCTTCTCCTACTTTACATAGAAAAGTAAACTATGGTTTATTTTAAACCAAGTTCATTAAGTTCCCTACAGGGGCAAGGCCCATAGTTAATTACATCCTAAGAAATGAAATTCCTTAAGAATACTCTCAATTAAGATAAATAATCGCTGTCTCCAAATATTTTAATAGGTAGGACTATCAATCAAATATTTTATTTTGGAAGATCAAATGGGATTGATCAAAGAGAGAGATTTATTATCAAAGCCAAAGGAAGATAAGTATGAAATGCCCATGATGCTAGGAAACCTAGTGAAGATCTCAAACTATCCTATAATTGGGCTTCACATTTTTGAAATTGAATTGTTTATTTGAGTTGAATTTTTATTAGAAGTTTAGGGCTTATAATTCCATAATACAAGGTTCTAAAAATGCCTAAGAGGTGAGGATTTATGCTTATGTTTATAAGGGAGAAGAAACCTCAAAACCTAAATCTAGGGAGCTTTGGCAAGGGCCAAAAGCATGACCTTATTCTAAGGTGAAAATGCGTATTTAGTTTGCCTCCATAAGAGAAATCAAACCACCCGACTGTTGGACTTACAACTGCCTAGGGGTGGCCGCCAACTAACTCCTCCTACGATTTTAAAATTCATGTAGGCAAGTCATATGCTTTATGCAAGATAGCTAGGCTATTATTTATTTTAGAAATTGACTAAGTCCTTAAACTCACTCCCTAAGAGGCTAGATCATGTAAAGGCATGAAAAATGCCCTAGATCTAATGCAAAACATATTACTTTTTACTTTTATTTTTGGACAATCATTTGACTCAGGCTTATAGGATTCATATGCCTAATGCATGAGAAGTAAGATTATTGGCCAAAATTAGGATAAGGGAGAGGTGTGTTTCCACCATGGCTCAAGGTCAAGCCATTTCTAGCAAAGGTGGAAGCCCTCCAATTAAGAGTGTGAGAATATGCTTTTATGCATGATGTTATAAAAGAAATATTCATCCAACTAAGGGGTTGATAATTCTTTTATCTTGATTTTAAGTTAGGCATTAAATGATATTATGAGTTGTTCACTTTAATTTTTAGTTGATTAATTTGGTAGAAGATTTATTTTTCCTTAAGAGGCTAATCGTCATCCAGGCCATACATCAAGCAAGGAAGAAACTGGGAAACCTACCATCTTAATGCATAAGCTAAATAAAACATCAAACATTTTATAAAGCTAACACAAAAGAATAAAAGGCCATTTGTGGCCGGGCACCACTGCACAAACTGAAAAATAAATTGGGTAGCCGAGCTCTACCCTTATACAACCCAAATTACAAATGAATTAATTTACAATCAAGTAAGGAAATTCATGTTATGGGGTCTTCATTTCTTCTTTTCTTCTTCTTCTTTCTTCTTTCTTCTTTCTTTTTTCTTTTCCTTTCTTCTTGGTTCCTTCTTTTGGATGGTTGGAATATGATCCAAAGGCTTCACATGGTGCATAAGATGAGATCTTATGACCAATGCTCATCCTAATCTCAACATTCCAAAATCCTAATTGCAAAAAATTACATGAAAAGAAAAGTAAATCTAACTAACACCTAAAATAGAGATTAGCTAAACCATACAAATCTAAGCATATTGGACTTAGCACCCCACATGGGTAACCAAGTCCACCTATTTAGATTATGCTGGGGTATAAACACCACAAAAAAGCATTTATTTATTTTATTTATTACATCACCCCTTAAGCACAATCCCCTATAGAAAATAATGATTAGACTAAATCATCTACCATTCATTAATGCATATTCACCCTAACATTTAGATTAGAAAAATATCATAAAATAAAGCAAACATCAAGCTATCACCCCTAACCTAAAGCTAGAAGTGGTGACTTAGCCTAATGTGTGTGCTTTAAAAGTGTGGTATGCTTAGTTATGACTTTAAGGTTTGGATTTTCTAAGTGTGAAGATATTCAACTTAGATGGGTGATTTCATTTAAGTGTTTAGTTGATTTGTGTTAATTTTTATTTTATATTTTGATTTGGTTTAAATGAATCCTACAATTAATCAAGTTTTAAAGAGAGGGAAAAGAGAAGAGAACTTCTCTTTCCTTCCTTCCCTTAAGTAATTTCTAAAGTGGATTCATGTTTAGTTTTGTTTAGTAAATGTTTTATTATGTGTTCTAATTAATCCTAAGTTTAGATTTTTCCTAAATAAACATATTCAAGAAGAAAGGCATTTTAAGATTAAGTAAAGTGAACTAAATTCACAAAACCACATCACTTCATTTCCTTCCCAACATGTATAACATGCATATGGATGCATCCTAAGAAAATCAATACATACAAATGAGAATGTACACACTTTATGATGAATGCTAAGTGAGTTACTTAAGAAAATTTGAATGCTTTATGATGCATGATTTTCATTAAGTAGAAAAGAGGTTTTCTTATCCATTTTCACATGCACACATGTATGTATAAAGGCATAAGTGAGTACAACCATTGTTAAAAGGGTATATGGTACAAGAACTACTTAGGGCTACTTAAAGCCTCACAACCCCATGGTTGTCCAGAATAATGTACCACTTTCCTTAAATACAAGCATATGCACAAAAGAAATAAAGAGAAAAGAAAGATGCAAAAAGCTTGTGTTGGTTGATTTATTTTGTTTATGCAATTTATATGTAAAAGTGTAGATGCCCTTCTTAATTAATAGTATAAGAATGAATATGAATGGAATTAGGCAAGGGTTATGTTCTTTTCAAATAAACTATACACTTTGCCAAATCCTATTCAAACCCATACTAAAAGAAGAGAGAGGAAGGCTACACTATGCATATCTTCATATTATATCCACATGCAAGCTCATAATAATCATAAGTAGCACACTTTCAGTTTTGATATTTGATTTATTTATTTTAAAATAGTTTTGAATTTAATAGTGATAATAGCCATTCATATTTTACTTTAGCCAAAACATGCAATAATAAAAGAAAATATTTCATTTCATTTTGATTTTTGAAAGAATGAATGCATGAAATTCATATGACATACACATTTAGCATGTGAGGAAAGAACTAAAGTGATGAAAACATGTAAACACATTCACCCTAATTAATTCCTAAAGATAATCTTATGAAATAAGAAATTTTAAAATAAATCAAGTTATTTTTTAGAGAAGGTTTGATTTTGTTTTGAGTTTGATTTAATTTAAGAAATGAGATGTGAGTTTCCTATTCCTAACCCATTCCCACATATGTTTGTTGTTTTAATTTAATTTTTAGGTGATTAGATCAATTTTATGCTTTGGTTAGGTTAAGGTATGAATTAAATGTGTTAATTACCCTTACCTATACCACCTTAGCATACTTAATCAAATAATTATGAGCCAATGAGATGACATAAAACCATACAAGGAATTTAAATCAGCAATGCACCTAGGAAGAAAAGGGCCTAATTCATTTGTCTCATGATTAATGATTAATTAAACTAAGGGGTTTAATTTTAAGTAATTCCATAACACCTCTCATACATGTGAGTTGAGTTTTGATTTCTTTAATGTGCTTAGGCTCTTGAATACCTAGGAATCTTCCCAAGATAGATTAATTGAGTTATGGAAAGTTTTAATAATTTTATGAAATTAATTAAGGGGGTAATTAGTGAATTAACTTAATTAAGGATGGATTAAGGAAGAAAAAAGGGGTTTAGGAATATCTTAAGGAAAGTATCCCAAAATTATTCCTAAACCTCATATTCACTTAATGAAATCTTAATTGACTCAATCATGGTTAAACCACTAATTATCCTTAATTAAGCAATTACATTAAAGGAGTGATTAAGGAATGAACTAGCAATTCCCTAATTGCCACCAATAAATTCCAATAAAAGAAAATTAGAGGAAGTCATCCCACTAATTAAGCACAGAAGCTTGGGATAAATCAATGGATTAATTAGAGGGTAATTAGAAAAACAACATTTCCAATTAAACCTAAATTCAGAGAATAGCACTATCAAAATCCATTGAAATAAATTTTAAAATATTTTATACTCAATTATCTATCCAATGCTCTTTATTTCATATTTATTTGATTTTTCAAGGCTTAGATATGAATTTAGGAAGTTTCCATAAATAATTAGAATATTTAAATAGCCTAATTAAGTATTTAATCCCGTCGATGCCACGTGGGCCACTGACGCGGCATGCTCTTTGCACATGGCATGATGGGATTGGATCTTTAACTTGTCACATCATAGCACAGCGTTAGCGGTGGCGCTATGCGCTTTCTCCTCAACCGTCTGATCAAGGATCGAACGAATGAGACTAAACCCGTAGTTCTAAAGGATAAATTCGTGGGTGCTATGTGTTTTAATCACAACCATCCATCCAAAATGCGTGGATGGATGGCCATATATTCATCCCTGTATTTTCCTGTAAGAGATGGCTACCGTCCACCTTCTAGGGTCAGATCCGAGCTCGATTGAGCTCAGATTGGGCTAAAATTTAGCCCACACCATCATCATGCAATGAAGATCACATCCAATGGCTACAATTCTATGGGATTAAATTTCATTTCATAAAGCTCCAAATTACATTGAATTTAAGCTTGGAAAAAAGGCTAAGCTTATTAGAGGTGATCACCGGCGCTCGATTCCCTTGGAGAAGTTTCGTCTAGTTGAGACGAAGCTTTACTAAAGTTTGGAGGCTCTGACATTGGGTAGATGCTTCTAAAGACCGAATCCCCTTTACCTTGAGCTCGATCTCAAGGTGTGACTCTCCCCTTGAACTTGGGAAAGAGCTTGAAGTTCAATCAAACTCCCTGAGAGTGCTTGCAAAGGGAATTAGGCTGATATTGAGTGTAGGCTGAGTTTGATTTTCAGTGGAACTCCTCTATTTTCAAACTATGAAAATCAAGAGATTAGAATTTGGAAATCACTTGAGAGAGCTTGGGGAGGCTGAGAAATGGCATCTCTGGCTTCCCTAGGTTCAATCGAATTGGAGAGTGATGAATGAAATTAAATTAGGGGGAGTATATCTCCCCCTTTGGAAATCAGATGGTCGAACAAAGCTTTACCATTTTGATCCAATTGAGATCCTTGAGTGGGTTTGTTAGGCTGTTAGATGAGTCATTGCATTTGGAATGTGGCCATTTTCATGTGCTTGAAATAAGGAGGTGGATTCCCATGTGGCCATTTTCATGTGGTCGCTTTTTGGGTTGGTTTGACCCAAACCCATTGGTTCATGTGCAGGGTCCATTGTGACCATTTGTTCCACTAAGAGGATGCCAAGTGTCCATGAAAAGAATTTGACCATGTGGTTTTGATTTTGGGTTACCCTATGGCCTGGGTAAAATGGTCATTTGACCTTGATTTTAGTTTGGACATGTTTGGTGTGATCAGAAAATAGGTTTGGCCAAGTTTCATTAAATTTAGAGTTGGTTTGATATGGTTTGGCTCATGTTGATCCATTTAAGTTAAAATGGGTCAACTTGGATCAAGCTGACCAATTGGTCAAATTGGGTCAAACCAAGGGTTGGGTCAAGTTCATATGACCATTTAAAATCTTTTGGTAGCTTTGGTTTGGTTCAATTTGGTTTAGGTTTGAATTTGGTTCAATTTAGTTCATTTAGATCAAATTGGGTTCAAGGCCAATTGGGCTAGGTTTGGTCTAGTAGCCCAAATGAGGCTTTGGTCAAGTTCAACAATCATTTTGGGATGAACTTGACCCATTGGTTTCAATCAATTTGGCTTAGATCAAGTTTTGACACATTTTGACTTTTAGGTCAAGTTGGGTCAACTTGGGTCAACTTGGGTCAAGTGGCCAATTGGGCTAGGTTAGGCTCAAATGTTGACTTGGTCAAGTTCAAACATTGATC
The DNA here is from genome assembly GCA_021442155.1 of Cymbidium sinense. NCBI lineage: Eukaryota > Viridiplantae > Streptophyta > Magnoliopsida > Asparagales > Orchidaceae > Cymbidium > Cymbidium sinense. Next base: position 137,096,028 of record CM038218.1, read on the forward strand.
ATGAATGAGTTTTGATCAATGGTTTCAATCAATTTGGCCTATGGTGGATTTTGGCTATGTTAGTTTCATTGGCTAAGTGTTGACTTGGTCAACCCTTAGTTTGACTTGGTTTGACCCAATTTGAGTGATTGATTATCTCATGATGATTGTTGATCATGATGAGAGGCGTATATGGGTTTAATTCAATCCAATTTGGTTAGGATTAAAATTTGGCTCATAAGGGTACTTTAGGTCACTTTGGGTCAAGTGAGCCTAAGTGGGTCAAATGGCTTGGTCAAAGCTTGATTTGAGTTTGATTGAACTCACATATGGACTTATGATTGAAATATAAATCCATTTGCAAGTGGTTTGAAGTCAAATGGGTTTTGATTCATTTGACAATTTCAAGTTCAAAGGGTGAACATGAGTTTGACTTAGTTTGATTTTTTGAATTGAGTTTTGATTTGATGATTGAAGTTTATGTTTATATTTGGATTCATGATTGAAGGATTGATTGAATCATGAAGAAAATCAAGAGTTTGGCTTGATTTGAAATTGATTTGGCTAAGTTCAAGATTTTGACTTGAAAGGCTTAGGTTGGATTTTGATTGAATTTGAGTTTGATTTTTGGAGTTGGTTTTGGTTGTTTGAATTTATAATTCATTTATAAATGTGAATATAAATGAGAATATGAATGGGTTATGAGAAAATTTCATGTGTTTGTAGTGATTTGAGCTTGATTTAAGTCCTTAAGAGAGAATTAAAGGACTTAGAAAGATTTGAATTTGACCATGGATTTTTTGATTTAGTTTGATTGATTTGAATTTATATTTCATATATATATGTGAATATAAATGAGAATATAAATGTTATGAGAAAATTTCATGAGTTTGAATTGATTTGAACATGATTTAGGCTAAGTCCTTGAATTAAGGACTTAGAAATATTTATGATTTGAATTTGAATTTGATTTGATTTGAATTTATATTTCATTTATATACATGTGAATATAAATGAGAATATAAATGAGTTGTGATAAAATTTCATAAGTTTGAATTGATTTGAATATGATTTAGGCTAACTCCTTAAGAGAAAATCAAAGGGACTTAGAAAAGATTTTGAACTTGGAATTTCAATGATGGGCTTCAATCATAAGTTTCAATCATAAATTTCAATAATATGTAATTGATTTGAGTTTGGAGAAAAGTCAATTAGGCTGGAATTGATTTAGGTTTGATGTTGATTTGATTTGGATTTGACTTGAAGGAAGGAAGTGAGAATGTGGTTCAAGCTATAGGTAGGAAAATTTTCTAACACCCAAGGCATGACCTATTCTATGGCTAACTCTTCTAAGTCTCTAGGGGAGGTTGAGTGTCCACCTAATCACTAGATGTGTCTTAAGACTAAGGACCTCTTAAAGTCTAAGAGGAGTCCTATGTCTAAGATGGAGGGGTTGAGAGCTCATCCTAAAAATGAGGTCAACAAAGGGTGCCCAATAGGTGTGGTGTGATTGACAAGGAACACCGCATGTATTGGTGTTGACTGAAACAATCAACAACACCGAACTATCATAAGAACTAATAAAGGCATCTACTCCTAACACTAAGTGTAGAAGGAATCTGGAGCTTAGTGCATTGTGGCTCTGCTTATGTCAAGGACATAAGAGAGGGAAGGAGGAATCCACTAGGGATAGAGTATGTGAACCTTCCACTAGAGAAGCAGGTTCAAGTCAACCACAAAGGGATGAGAGGTTTGATTAAGTTTGAGTTTTGCTATGGAGAAATTTGATTTATTTAATTAACTTCTGCTAGGAAAGAGGGTTGAATTTGTTTCAATTTGTTGTTTGTTTAATTGTGTTTATTTCGACTCCATGGGGGGAACAGTGAACTCTCCACTAGGGAGGCAAGTTCAAGTCATCCATAAGGAGGAAGGTGAAATCCAAGGATTGGAATCTAGATCTTGGGAGCTAGAAGGATTTGCATCTCACTGAAGAGAAGCAAAAGATTTTGATTTGGATCGATTGATTGTTTTCATTTTGTTTTGTTTGTTTCAGATTTTTAAATTTGGATTTTGAAATGGAGTTGTGGTTATGATGGGACCGAGTAGGAGCCATGGAGGCCTCTAACTCATTACAATCCAAAGGGTAGTCTACCACCACAAGGTAGGACTATCCAACCAAAGGGGATGCTTTTCAGTTTGCAATGGTCAAGTCTTAAGAAGAAAGGTAGACTCACATCTCTAGATACAAGACCATTGGGTGATTTGCTTTGGAAAACAAATGGACTGACCTAGGGCTAGCTATTGAGTGAATGCTTGGTGGGACTTATCTCAAAGATAGTCAAGATTAATTTCATTTTAGTTTGTTTTGATGGATTTTGTTGGTGATGGATCACACTAAAGAGCTTATATCGACCTAAACCTATCTATTCTGAACCAAAGAGTACTTCCACCGAGGGAGAACAATCCGACCAAAGGAGTGTCTTTTGGTTTGCGATAATCATGCTAGAAAGAATGTGTCATAGTCTTACATCTTCCAAAAAAACCATGTCGGGTAACTGTTGACAAAGCATATGAACACTAGGGGCACTGAGTGAGTACCACCCGGGTTATCTCAACTCAAGTAGTCAATCAATTCCTAGAGTTTTCTTGCCTAAAGATAGGATGCTTCTTGGAAAAGGGCCCTTTGGGGGCTTGAATTCTAATCCACAAGTGAATTAATTTATTTGATTGTTTGTTTATCATGGACCTGTTAATTTGGGGATCTAGAAGGAGCTTATATCAACTAGACCTATCTCATTATTAAACTAGGGAGAATCTTGCATCCGAACAAATTCTCCAACCACAGTGGCTACTAGGAAAGGGGGGCTGTCAATCAAATAACCCAGGTAGTGTTTAAGTGGGGTTGCAAAGGACGTGATCCAAATAGAATGCCCACAAAGTATGGGACTGCTAAGGGATTAATCCAAAATCCTAGATAAGATGACATGGCTAGTCATATATCAAATAGGTATTCGGTGGCCAACTCAAGGAGAAAGCGTGGGGACTCACATGTGCCAAGAGTGTTGTATCCACCGGGTGAGTCACTATTAGCATAGTGAACATCAACCAACCTAAGGTGCCCATCAATTTGCAATAATCAAGATAGGAAGAAAGCTCAGGGACTCACATTCTCTTATAGCATAATTGATTGCTGAGATAGTCCATCTTCTGCTCGATAGGTGCTATCCGACCTAGAGGTACTACTAAGAGAATGCTACTGGGGGACTTATATCAACTCAAACATAGTCAAGAGAAAAGGAGCCTCTAGGGAACTTATCCTAAACCTCAAATATACTTGACCTAGTTAGATCATGATGATTAGTTCAAGAAGAAAGCTCGGGGACTCACATCTTCTTAAAGAAAATCAACATGAGGTAGCTTACTGGCTGGGCAGTGAAGTCTACCATACTAACAAGGTGCTTGTTAGTTTGCAATTGTCAAGTTAGGAAGAAAAGGTGGGGACTCACATCTTCCAAACAAGTGACCACTAGGGAGACATACTAGCGAGGTAGCATGTAGACCCGACCTAGAGCAACTAATGAGTGAGTTGCCCAGGAGTTTATTTCCACATCAAAATAGCCTGAGAAAAAAGATATGTGTTTATTTTTCTGCATGTATTAAAGGTAATAAGATGCCTCTCGGGTTCTCTTTCACCTACCTTAAACATGCTTAGGGATTTTTGATGAACTGGTGCTACAAATGGAGAATGGGAATTCCCACTAAGAAAGGATGCTACTTGGGTTCTCTCACACCTAACTTAGTTGTGCTAATCAAAATAGGATGCCTCTTGGGTTCTCTCACAGCTGTTCTAATAGTGCAAGGAGATTGTGTTTGATGTGTTTGTGTTGTGAAAGAGGGATAGGATGCTGTTGGGGGACTCTTACACCTACCCTAAACACGTCATGGTGGATTCACAAGACAAGCAAACAATGCTTCAAAAGAAGAGATGATTTTGATGAAATGGAATCATATTTTTGTTCATTGATAGAATTATTTTCAGACATGATTTTTGTGGATAATATTTCTTCAAATAGAGCCCATTAATTGGAAGCATCGTGTTCCCCTTTAATCAATAAGTGATAAGATCCTCCTTGGTAGGCCTTCTATGACATAGGGCCTTCCCAAGTGGGTTCAAACTTGCCTCCCATCTTTGATGGAAATAATTAGACTAACACAAGTTCTCTACTTGAAAGAAGACCTGGGACCAACTTGTTGTGAGCTTGAATCATTTTGGCCTTATACAACTTTGAGGTTTAGCACCATGACTCTCCTCCAAACCCAGCTCTTCTTACAACTTTGCATTCTTCTCTATCTTGATCTTGCAATGCTATCCTTAGTGATGGAGTTGAACTTCTAAAGGTAGAACATCTTTGGACCCATACACTAAGGAAAATGGGTAGATTGAGTTGGAGTTTGGTGTGTGTAGGCCCACAAGGCTTCAACTGCTCATTCCACTCATTGTCATCAAGAGTCTTCTTTAGTATTTGGATGAGAGTTTTGTTGAATGCTTCTAAACCATTTGCTGGGGTAGTAGATGGTGGAGTATCTCCAATCTATATTGTGTCTTTTATTGATCTTGGTGCTTTTGAATGCAGTACCATTATCGGATATAATTCATTGAGGCACCCTAAACTTATATATGATATGGTTCCTAAAAAAATTGAAGCACATCGGTGTGACCTCTCTGAGTGGGATTGCCTCCCCACTTGGAAAAGTAATGGTGGCGCTAGATGAATCGATGACCCTTGGAAGAAGGAGGATCGATCGACCACAATGTGACCCAACACTCAAATGGCCATGAGGCCAATGTAGGGTGTAGAATGTTGGGTGGTTGGTGGAGGACCACACCATGTACTGCGATGGCATCTCTACATCCATGCATGCAGAATCATGAAGGCCAGTAGTACCCTAGTCTCTTGATCTTCATCTTCATCTTCGGACTAGATTGATGTGATCTGCATAGAATTGAATGTACCTTAGTTATAATGTCACGGGATTCATGTTTGTCTAAATAACATAACCACATCTAGTCAAAGGACCATCGATACAAGGTGCCATCAACGAGAGTATAGGAGAGAGCTCTATGTTTCACCTGATGGGCTTATGACTTTTTTTGAGATAATTTATCGATGTTCAAATAGTCTATGAACGGTTGCCTCCAATCCAGCTCCTTATCCTATGCAATCAACCTCCCTTCAGAGAAAGTCTCGATGAGTTCAACATCAATAAGGGATAGGACTTGTCTATTTTGGACCCTTATTGAAATGGACTCATCTTCGACATGCCAATTCTTTGGCAAGTTTGGCCAAAGCATCTACTGTTCTCTACTTGGGGAACCTTGTAGATGGTGAGATTTGGGAATTACTTGGTATACTCATGGTAATGATGAAGCTTGGGTTTGAGAACCTTGTAGGACCCGACAATCTGATTGATGACCAACTGAGAATCCCCAAAGATGTTGATGCTCTTGACATACACTGTGATGGCTAACTCTAGACCAGCAATCAAAGCCTCATACTTGGCTTCATTATTGGTGCAGGGGTTGGAAAGATAGTATGAGAATCTCATCACGCATGATGAGTTAAGAACTATTCCCTCGCCTTTCCGAGATAGTGTGCTTCCCTTTATGAAAGAAGCACCATCAAAATACATCTCCCATCGGTGTTGTTAACCTCCCTAAGTTCATGATTTGTTCATCGTGAGATCATCACTAAGTGGAGAATCACAAGTGGGTGTCGCTAAGAAATCCTAGAGCTTGTCCTTTTTACCACATGGAGGGTACAAATGTGATATCAAACTACGAGAGAATCATGGACCATCATGCCAAATTCATATAGTGGCATATCATGAGATACTATAATTGGATTATCGATCAAGTTCACCTTATAAGAAAGCATATAGTGTCATAGCTTATGAGATGCAAAGATTAAAGCTAGGCAATGTTTCATAATAGGTAGATAGTTTTCTTCAGTAAGATTAAGATGATGACTAAGGTAGTAAAGAGCATTCTCCTTCCCTTCATCATTGGCTTGGCAAGAGCAGAGAGTCATCCAATGCGTGTAGAGGATGAGTGGCTTTGCCCAGATAGATAGGCTAACTTCACCTATTTCTTGATATCTTCAAAGGCATGTTGGAACTTTCATCCCACTTGAACTTGGCATCCTTTTGACAAGTGTTGAAAATGGCTTGCATCTCCCAATAGGTTGGAAATAAAGCATCTTAGATATACCAATCCTTGGAAGATCAGTTGAGTTAAACTCTTAGGAGGTGGCATTTAAGATAGCTTTAATCTTTTTTGGATCTATTTCTATTCTTTGTGTCGACAACAAACCAAGGAATTTCCGCTACTCAATGCACACTTCAGGGGATTCATTTTGAGGTTATATTATCTTAATTGTTCAAAAACTACTCTCAAGTCAAAGAGATGGTCTTCCTTTTCTCTACTCTTGACTACTAGATCATCAACATAACACTAAACCTGATGATGGATGAGTTCATTGAAGATCTGAGTCATGGCCCGTTGGTATGTAGCACCAGCATTTTTTAGGCCGAAAGGCATGACCCTATAATAAAAGATCGATCGGTTTCAAAGTAGTGTTTCTTTCATCTTTGAGACATCTTGATTTGGTTATGGTAACCCATCCATGAAAGAAAATGCATGAGATGAGATGATGTCCACCATTAATTCTATATGGAAGAGAAACTCATCCTTAGGACATGCCTTATTTAAGTCCCAAATCAATGCATATGAGAATTTGGCCATTCTTCTTCTTAACGGGATGACAATTAACCGGTAGGATATTTTTCTTCCGATGAAACCAACATCGATCTTTCTTGACTTCAAATGACCTTGTTCGATTTCTAATCATGCGTCTAGGAGCTTGCTTGATAGGGTTAGCACTAGGATCTATTGCTAACTTGTGGACTACGTTAGGAGATAATCGCATCTCTTCATAACTCCATGCAAAAGTAGTCCTTAAACTCAGCCAATAGCCTAACTAAGTCATTGGTTTCTTCTTCATTCAAATGAACGATGTAAGCGTGGATTTTCTTCTATCGAGGTTGATTTCTTTAAGCTTGTCAATTGTTGAATGGATCTCCTCTTCAAATTTTTGGGGTGCATCTTTGATTTGGAGATCATCATCATCGAGATTTCTAAACACACATTCTCATAAGAGTTGGTGTTGTGTGAAAAGAACTATCAAACTCAAATGATTGGTAACAACTAAGTAATCATCGTCATCATGGACCCACCTTGTCGAATCTAGTCACTATTGTGCTTCCTTATATTATTCCATAGTTCTCAAAATACTGACTGCAGACCATGTATGAGGAACCAAACCTTTTTTGTATAAGATTATGAACACAAGTGAGTAAAAGTCAAATGTAATTCCATTAATTCTTTAAATGAATCCTCCTCAAGTTCTACATCAACTTGAGGACTTGAGGATGATGATCCCAAAAGAATCTCTTGCTTCATATCCTTTGGAAGACTTAGGGGCTTCCTTTACTAAACCTTCAACTTTTGAGATGAAAGTGAGGTTAGAGCTAAGGTTCCAACTCGCCTAATAGTTTTACATGCATGATTCAAATACTTTGCTTTGTCGGAGGCCATCTTCATCATTTGGATCAAGTCACCTCAATGGAACCAGAGGGGTTGGTGGTATGCTAATCACATTAGACTCATCCTCACTGGATTCCAAGTCTATGTGAATAGTAGGGTACTCTATGAACTGAACATAACCCCTATTGGTGATGGCCAACCAGGGGTCTTCCACCTCTAAACCTCTATTTCTACCTCGCCTCTACGGTGGAGGTTGAGTCATCCTACCCACATGTCCATATGATGGAATGAACTTGTGGAATGTGATATGTGGATCTATTTCTTCTTCAATTCCCCTTTCTTGTTCACTTGGATTTTCATTTTTTTTCTTTTCTTTTTTTTCTTTTTTTCTTCATTTTCTTTTTTTTTTTTTTGAATTTGAGTTTTTCCAAGTTCATGAGAAAGGGTGTTTTGAGGAAGATAGTAGGTCGCATCCTCATATATCTCAACCTCTCTAATTGAAAATGGCTTTTCATCTCCTTTGACACGGTATTCAATCCCATCCTTCTTGAACTTGATGCACTGATGGAGGAGGATGGAATATCTTATTCTATGTATCCAAGGCCTACCGAAAGCGGTGAACAAAGTATTCAAATTAATGATGTAAAACTTGGCTTCAGTCTTTCAGTCACCTATCTCCAAAGGTAACACTAAGGAACCTAAAGCCCTCTCACCTTGTTCATTGAATCCTCTCAACATCAACCAATCTCCTCGAGTGTGGAGATGTCGATCCTCAAATAGGCAAGGGTCTTTAGACTCATAATGTTCCGATGCACAGATCAATGAGAACCTGCAAGTCCGAATCTTCCATGTCAAATGATGTAGAGGGACTTGTGCTCCATGTCCCGAAGAAGGTCTTCATCTGAAAGTGATCCCTGGTTCTTTTTGTAATGTACCTCCTCATCAATAGTGGTCAGCTGAACTAAGCATATCTTAGGATCAAGGACATCCTTGATTAATGATTCCCTCATCTCTTTGGATAAGATAGGGGCATCGTATATGCTTAGCTTAAATGAGAGAGGACATTGTAGTCCACCTTGGGCTGATCCTCCATAAGCATATCCAAGGGTGGAGCATCTTATGGAGGGTTTCTTGATCCTTACCAATGACTTATTTCTCTATCTTGAGGTGCTAGGAGGTAGAACCTTGCCACTACGGTTGACTTGTGATCTCTTGTGGCAGGTGGAAGGTTCTACACACGCACATCAGCTCACCTACCTTCTCCTATGGGACCCTCAAGATGATTCCAAGTCTATCTCAAGAGGGTGAACCATAGTCAGTAGGAAAGTATAATCAAAAGAGGAAGATCAAATTATATATTAGACTTGAAGAGTTATTAGGAATAGAGACAACCCATCAGTGACAGATGTAATTCAAGCTAGCTTTATTCTTCAATTTCTTGGATTTGATAGGAGGTACAAAGTAGAAATCAAGTAAAGTAAGAGGGGTGAGGATTTGATGCCCTTATCCACCATAAGATGTCTACTAGAAGAAGAAAGAAGTAGTAGAAAGTGATGTAGGTAATGGCTGGAGGCTGATGGTCATGGTTGCACTATTGGTCACACATGTTACTTCTGATGCCGAGCTCCCCTTTCCTTGAGTTGGCTCTGGCAACTTGCAAAGCTTCCTTGATGTTGGAGGTTTGAGCTAACTCAGACACCTATAAGAAAGTTTCTTGATCTTCTGAACAATCTTTTTAGAGGTTTTGGATAAGGAGATATCCCAACCTTCTTTGGTTTTGGAAGGATCATAGTCATCCCCAAGGATTACCCTAATGGAACTAGATGGTTGTTCCATAAGGTATTCCTTTAGACTATAGCACCAATCTTGAAGCTATGTTCAAGCCTCCTTAAATGTGAAGCAATCCTCAAACATGACCTAGCATATGGTGGTAGGGGCAAAAGTTAGGATCATGGCTTTTGCCCACTTCCTCTCCCCAGGTTTGGGGTAGTAAAATTATTCTTAAAGATCTTCCGATTACCTCCCTCTTAAATGAATAAGGTTTATTAAGTTTATCCAAAAGAGTAGGTGGACCATAGCTACCATGGGTATGTGTACCACTGCTTGATGTGGTGGGGAGGCCGAGTAGGCATGGAGGCTGTGGCGTGGTGCTACCTTAGTGGTGGTAGAGGAGGTGGAAGCGAGGCTAGGTTGTGGTCTCTCTGATCTCTAGTAGTTGCTTCCCATCCACTATCACTTTCCGGCTTCTTCATACCTTCTGTGGCTTTACTTTGGGACTAGTCTTGAAGGAAACTATTTGGCCTCTCTTAGACTAGCCACCTTTTTGATTAATTTCTCAAAGATTTTGATGGTGAAACCCTTAAGCATGAAGGCGATCGGGCCATGGGTATTCTTTAGAAGAATCTCAATGGCATGTTGTTCAGACAGCTGTGGTTTGCACTTCATACTCAGGTTACATCATCTAAGAATGTAGTCAATAAGGGACTCACCTGAGTTCTATTGTGTTACAACGAGATCGCCAACAATAACCCTTTCTTGAGCTCTAGCAAACCTATTGATAAGGAGTTACTCCAACTAAACAAATGTCTTTAATGAACTATTGGGAAGTTCAACATACCAATCAAAAGCTATCCTATTAGCTCTAAAAGAGAATAGTAAAGCAGCCATCGCATTGCAACAACCTAATGCATGTGTTGCCTCGGATTTCCACTATCATCAAAACTCTTGAAGGAAAGTGGCACGAAACCCTTGGGATATTGGATTGCATCAAATTTCTCTAGGTAGCCTGTTGGAACTGATGATCCTCCCCGAGCTTGAGCCAACGCTTCCTTCACCTACTACTCAACCATAGACTTGATATCTTTCTTCTGTATGTAGGTACTATCCACTACCTTCCTATACATGTTGGTGCTACCTTGCTCTAATGGAGGTAAAGTCTTGGCTGGGTCCAAGACATGCACCAACTCTGGCTGACTAGTCTCAGCTGTAGTAGGATGAACTGCTAGGGCTTGCTTCTAAAGTACTAAGACTACTGCTAACAAATCCTCAAGTTGCCTCGCCATCTTATCTATTTGTTCTTCTTTTTATTTTAATTGATATCGAAGGTGTTGGTTTGATTGGGCTATGTCTTCCTACTCAACCTCATCACCTTCCATAGCCTGTTGCACTTTGAGGAGGGATCCTCTGGTATCTACCATGCAAACCCAGCTAGTCTTCCAATAAATCATCTTCGTTGGGATCAAAGCATCTTCTCCATCGACCATCATATCCTAGATCTCCTTCTTTTCCATGAAATAGTGAGCTATGTCATCTAAAATGATCTCAAAAGACAAAATTTTGGCTTGGTGTGGGATCACATCATGTATTGTGAGGGCACTGACCTCCCCTTTCTACTAGAATCAACATGAGGGTACTCACTGGAAAATGCACTCCCTTGACTCAAAGGGTGACACTCCTGGAGGTTCTATGATCATGGGTGCAATTGGGTTGCCACCCTCTCCCTCTATGACTACTGTAACCATCCCCAAATCCTACTATGGTGGAGATGGTGAAGGCATGATCACTATGGTTCGGGGTCACCATTCCTTCCATCACAACTAGGTGAAAGAAGCGAGAGCTGCCTCACCATAGTGGTGTGGATGGAATGGGATCCTTGGCGTCAGGATCACCAATGGGTCCTCTTCTCTGGATGTGGCCTTCATGGCCTTGGGCAGATGGAGATGTGAACATGAGCGGTGATGGTGGATGGGAGGTAGAGGTGTGGTGGAGACACCACTCTCAGAAATAGGGCCCTCCTCACGTGATGGGTCCACAGCAGTAGAATGTATCTATGTGATCGGGGTGGCACATCGTCAGAAAATCAATGAGTGCGAGGGCTCGACCAAACCTGCTCTCTCCGGCTAGTGATATAGTATAGTATCTGCCCTCTCCCATCGTAGATGTTTCCCACCGGGGATACAGATCTCAAGTCAAATTGAGCCCGGACTCAACGTCGTCTCCAACCTGCATAGATCGAATGAGGCGATATGACCTCTCACGATCAGGTAATTGAACCAGGGGAGGTGAAGTAGGATCCTCCTAGCATCCTCTCTATCGACCGAGAGAGATGAAATGGGTTCAATAACTAGGGAAATCAGTGGCAACTCCTCCACAACTACCGTAGTCCTCCATCTCCTGGTGATGTGGTAAGGCTTAATCATGCAATTTTGTTCTCCTCCGAGTCTGGGTGAGTAAGTAAGAACTAGACCCAACCTCAAAAGTAGGCAATCCGGGATCAGGAGCCTTACCCTTGAGTGCTAATGAGTGGGTGCTAGCCACTGCAGGAAATAACCGCGCACCGGCACTCAAGATGCAGACAGCACTATTATAAACTACACCTTCCTCTTTGAGGGATGTCATGGCAAGTCAATGAATGATGACTTCTGCCACCACTATGGTCTCTAACATATGAGGGGAATGCCCTCACGTAATCTCACCTCCTCAAACCTCATCCAAATGAATGGTGGGTGTTGGAAGGTCACGATCCAAGGCCAAGTCCATCATGGGAAAAGTAAACACTACTTGAGCCATTTTGTCAACCAAAATGACCGAATCAACTAAAAAAACTATCTCAACAAGTGAATATTGAAAATAAACTTGGATCAGATTTTAAATTTTGAATTTAGAATTTGAACCCATACTAACATTTTGAAAGTGTTAAGTTGAGTTCAAATGGATTTAGAAAGATTTGAATTTGATTGGAAAGAGGAATTTTTGAATATGAATCCAATTTCAACAAATTTGGGTATGTTGAAAATGGGTTCAAATATTATTTAGGGATGCTTCCATAGGTTCATATGAATTTTAATTTTGATTTGAGGACCCTTTTTTAACAAATTTATGTTAAAGTAAAGGGTTGATTTGTTTTGATTTGATATTTTTTTGAAATTTCACTTAGCAAATTTGGGTATGCTGTAATGTTTGAAAATAATTTTCTTTTGTTTCTTTCTTTTGTGAATCATTTGTGATTTTGAAAATGAATTCCCATTTAGCAAATTTGGGTATGCTAAATGAAGAAATCCAAGTGTTTTTTTTTGAAATTTTGAAAATAGATTCTTAGCAAATTTAAGTATGCTAAAAAATCCTAATGTTATTTTATTTTGATTTGATTTTGAAAAGTAGATCCTTAGCAAATTTAAGTATGCTAAAGAATCCTAATGTTTTTGTTTGATTTGATTTTTTTGAAATGGAGACTTCACTTTAGCAAATATGGTATGCTAAAGAATGAAGTTCAAAAGTGTTTCTTGAATTTTGTGAAATGGAAATTTCACTTAGCAAATTTGAGTATGCTAAATGAAATTTCCAAAAGATGTGTTTCAAATTTTATTTGATTTTGAAAATGGAGACTTCACTTTAGAAAATGGTATGCTAAATGAAGTTCCAAATATGTTTTGAAAATTTTGTGGAATGGATATTTCACTTAGCAAATTTGAGTATGCTAAATGAAATTCCAAAAGTGTGTTTCAAATTTTTGTTTTTGGAAAAAGGAGACTTCATTTTAGCAAATGGGATATGCTAGAATGAAGTTCCAAATGTATTTTGAAAATTTTATTTTTGTTGATTTTGAAAAGAGATATTTCCACTTAACAAAAATGGTTATGTAAGATTGAAAGCAATTATGTTTCATTTTCAAAGATGTATTTTTCGTGTGTGATTTTTTTTTTTTGAAAGAAGAAATCCCAACTTAATCATATATGAAATAAAGTGGCATTTCAAAATAATGTTATTTTATTTGAAATGAAATTTCATTCAATAAATTTGGGTATATTGAATGGAGATATTCATATGTGCTTTTGAAAATTTATTTTGATTTTGTTTTGAAACCTCCATTCAATAAATGTGGGTATATTGAATGGAGAGGTTTCATATGTGCTTTTTGAAAATGTGAAAATTCCAACCTAACACATGTGGAATGTGTTAAGTGGAATTTCAAAGTTATGATTTTGCTTGAAGATGTAATATCCATTCAACACATTTGGATGTATTGAATGGAAAGGCCCATCTTCAAATTTTATGCTTTAAAAATGATTGTTGAAATTTTATTTTGAAAATGAGGTCTTCACCAAAATGAATTGAGTGAAGAAACTCATTTGTTCTTTAGAAAATGTAATTGTTGGAATTTTATTTTTATAAAGATGATCCTACATATAACAATCATGAAGATTGTTAGATGAAGGTGATTTAGGAAAATTTTTTGTGCAAAATATTTTATTATGTGCATTTTGAAAGAGTGCTTTTTGAAAAGCAAGATTTTTATGAAGGATTTATTTTGTCTTTATTATTTTAGAATGAACCTTTCCTTACCATAAAAATGGTAAGGAGGAAGTCTTTAATTTTTTTTTTATTAAATTTTATTTTCACCCATTGGGGAACCCAATGGGGTTTTAAGACCAACACGGAGTGAGGTCCTAAAACCTAAAGATGTTGGCTAGCTTAACTTAAGGATGAAATAAGCTAAGTGCCAATGGAAAAAAAGATAGTCTTGGATTCATACCAAAGTACAAACCCACTATCGATACTTGGAGACAATGATCATTTACCAAAGATGGAGAGAGGAACCATCCCCAGTGGAGTCGCCAAAAAAATCTGTGGTGAAATTTTATATGTTTCAATTTCTAAAGAAGGTATACTTCCATCTTCAATCTATGGGATAAAATGAAGATAGAAATATCTTCTTCTTTTATGCATTTTGACACCATAGATTCAGATGTTCTTATTGAGGGTGATCGGGTATGACATTGAGGTGTACTATCTCTCAAAGATAGTCACACCTTACAATGGACCTAATCAAGGACTAATGGACTGGGTGTGTATGTAGATTCTTCCCTACTTTACATGGAAAAAGTAAGGGTTTATTTTAAATCGAAGTTTGTTGTTCTATGGGCAAGCTCATTACATTTAAGGAATGAGATCCCTTTAGGAATACTCGACAAGGTAAATGATCATTGTTCTAAAGATTTAATGTGGACTATCAATCGATTAGTTTATTTTGTAAGATCAAATGAGATTAATCAAAGAGAGATTTATTATCGAAGCCAAAGGAAGAAATGTAGGAGATGCCCACGATGCTAGGAAACATAGCAAACATCTCAAACTATCCTATAGTTGTGCTTTATATTTTTGAAATTGAATTGTTTAATTGAGTTAAATTTTTATTAAAAGTTTAGGGCTAATAATTCCACAATACAAGGTTATGTAAATGCCTAAGAGGTGAGGATTTATGATTATTATCCATAGAAGGGAGAAGCAACTTCAGAACCTAAATCTAGGGAGCTTTGGCAAGGGCCAAAAGCACAACCTAAATCTAAGGCGAAAATGAATATTTGGTTTGCCTCCATAAGAGAAATCAAACCACATGGACTGACAAGTGCCAACTAACTCCTCCTATGATTTTAAATTCATGTGGGCAAGTCATATGCTTTATGCAAGATAGCTAGGTTGTTATTTATTTTGATAGAGACTAAGTTCTTAAACTCACTCCCTAAGAGACTATATCATGTAAGGGCATGAAAATGACCTAGATTTAATGCAAAACATATTACATGTTATTTTATTTTTTGGATAATTATTTGATTTAGGCTTATAGGATTCATATGCCTAATGCAAGAGAAGTAAGATTATTGACCAAAATTAGCAAGAAGGGAGGAAGTGTGTTTCCACCATGGCTCTCAAAGGTCAATCCAAGTTTCTCTAGCAAAGGTGAAAGTCCTCCAATCAAGACTGTAATAATATGCACAAACCTGAAAGCAAATTGGTTATCCGAGCTCTACCCTTATAGAACCCGGATTAAAAATGAATTAATTTACAACCAAGTAAGGAAAATTCATGTTATGGTGGTCTTCATTTCTTTTTTTTCTTCTTTCTTCTTTTCGTTTCTTCTTTGGTTCCTTATTTTGGATGGTTGGAATGTGAATGCTCCAAAGGCTTCACCTAGGGCATAAGATGAGATCTTATGACCAATGCTCATCCTAATCCCCCATAACATTTATTCCAAAATCCTAATTACAAAAATTACATTAAAAGGAAAAGTAAATCTAACTAACACTTGTAAAATCCAGATTAGCTAAGCAAACTATACAAATCCCAAGCATGTATGTTGAACTTAGCACACCACACATGGGTAACTAGTTAATCCTAAGTTTATATTTTCCCTAAACAAACCTATTCAAAAAGAAAGGCATTTTAAGATTAAGTAAAGTAAATTCACAAAAGACACATCACTTCATTTCTTTCCCAACATGTATAACATGCATATGGATGCATCCTAAGTATATCTATACATATAAATGAGAATGTTTGACACACTTTATGAGGAATGCTAAGTGAGTTACTTAAGAAAATTTGAATCTTTTATGATGCATGATTATCATTAAGTAGAAAAGAGGATTTCTTATCCATTTTTCACATGCACACATGTTTGTATAAAAGGCATACGTGAGTACAACACCATTGTTAACCAGGGTGTAAGGTACAAGCCTTACTTAGGCTATTTAAAGTCTCGCAACCTCGTGGTTGTCCAGACTAATATACCACTTTCCTTAGATACAAGCATATGTAAAAAATAAATAAAGAGAAAAGAAAGATGCAAAAAGTTTGTGTTGGTTGATTTATTTTGTTTATGCAATTTATATGTGCAAGTGTAGATGCCCTTCTTAAGTAATAATATAGGAATGAATAGGAAGGGAATTAGGCAAGTGTTACATTCTTTTCAAATAAACTATACACTTTTCAAATAAACTATACACTTTGCCCTTCAAATCCTATTCAATCCCATACTAAAAGAAGAGAGAAGGAAGGCTACACTATGCATATCTTCATACTTATATCCACATGCAAGCTCATAACTAATCATAAGTTTTCTTTCAGTTTTGGATATTTTGTATAGATTTTAAAAATAGTTTCGAATTTAATAGTTATAATAGCCATTCATATTTTACTTTAGCCAAAACATGCAATTTGACATAAAGAAAACATTTTACTTTCATTTTGATTTTTGAAAAGAATGAATGCATGAAATTCAAATGACATGCAGATTTAGCATGTGAGGAAAGAACTAAAGTGATGAAAACATGTAAACACATTCGCCCTAATTAATTCCTAAAGATAATCTTATGAAATAAGAAAGTTTAAAATAAATCAAGTTATTTTTTTTAGAGAAGGTTTGATTTTGTTTTGAGGTTGATTTAATTTGAGAAATGAGAGGTGAGTTTGTTGTTCCTATCCCATTCCCACATATGTTTATTATTTTAGTTTAATTTTTAGGTGATTAGATCAATTTTATGCTTTAGTTAGGTTAAGGAATGAATTAAATGTTTTAATTACCCCTTACCTATACCACCTTAGCATACTTAATCAAATAATTACAAGCCAATGAGATGAGATAAAACCACACATGGAATTTAAATCAGCAATGCACTTAAAAAAAAAAGCACCTAACGCATTTGGCTCATGATTAATGATTAATTAAACGAAGGGTTTTAATTTTAAGTAATTTCATAACACCACTCACACATGTGAGTTGAGTTTTGATTTCTTTAATGTACTTAGGCTCTTGAACACATAAGCATCTACCCAAGATAGATTAATTGAGTTTTGAAAAGTTTAATAATTTTATGAAATTAATTAAGGTGGGTAATTAGTGAATTAACTCTTAATTAAGGATGGATTAAAGAAGAAAAGGGGGTTTAGGGAATATCTTAAGGAAAGTATCTCAAAATTATTTTCTAAACCCCATATTCACTTAATAAAAACTTAATTGACTCAATCAAAGGGTTAAACCACTAATTATACCCTTAATTAAGCTTAATTACATTAAGGGAGTGATTAAGGAATGAACTAGAAATTTCCCTAATTAAGCCTCCAATAAATCCCAAGAAAATTAGTGGAGGTAGGAATCATCCAACTAATTAAGTGAAAGAAGTTTGGGATTAATCAGTGGAGCAATTAGATAATAATTAGCAAAATAATATTCCCAATAAAACCCAAATTCAGAGAAAAACATTATTCAAAATCCATTGAAATTAATTTTAGAATATTCTATTATCAATTATTTATCCAATAAAATTTATTTAATTTTTTTATTTTTCTAGGCTTAGATATGAATTTAGGAAGTTTCCATATTAGTTAGAATATTTAAATAGCCTAATTAAGTATTTAATCCGTCAATGGCAACCAACTTTCCACATGGCATAACGGGATTAGATCTTTAACTTATCACATCATAGTGTCGCATCAGTGGTGGAACAATGCATTTTCTCCTCAATCGTCCAATCAAGGATCGAACGATTGAGAATAAAGTTGTGATTCTAAAGGATAAATTCATGGGTGCTACGTGTTTCAATCACGGTAGTCCATTCAAAATATGTGGATGGATGGCTAGAGATTCATCCTTGTATTTCCTTTTGAGAGATGGCTACCGTCCACCTTCTAGGTTAAGATTCGAGCTCAATTGAGCTCTAATTGGGCTAAAATTTAGCCCACACCATCGACATGCAATGAAGATCACATCCAACAGCTAGAATTCTATGGGATTAAAATTCCTTTCACAAAGCTCTAAACCACATTGAATTTAAGCTAAAAAAAGTGGCTAACCTTGTTGGAGGTGATCACCAGCACTTGATTCCCTTGGAGAAGCTTCTTCAAGTTGAGATGAAGCTTTGTTGATGTTTGGAGGCCCTGAGATTGGGTAGATGCTTCTAGAGACCAACTCCCCTTTGCCTTGAGCTCAATCTTGATCAAGGTGACTCCTCCCTTAACTTAAGAAGTTAGGAAAGAGCTTAGGCTAGTCCGATCGAGCTCCCTGAGAGTGCTTACAAAGAGAATTAGGTTGATATTGAGTGTAGGCTGAGTTTAATTTTCATGGCTCCTACATTTTACTAGAAATGGGAATTTGGAAATCACTTGAGAGAGCTTGGGGAGGCTGAGGAATGGTTTCTCTGGCTTCCCTAGGTTCAATCAAATTGGAGAGTGATGAAATAAAATCAAATTAAGGGGAGTATATCTCCCCCTTTGGCAATCAGATGGCCGAACATAGCTTTTCCATTTTGATCAATTGAGCTCCTTGAGTGGGTTTTTTAAGTTGTTAGATGAGTCATTGCATTTGCTTTTGGCTAGGGAAGGAGGGGAGGAGGTTGCCATGTGCTTGAAACAAGTGGAGGCATGATTCCCATGTGGCCATTTTCAAGCACATGGTCGATTTTGGGTTTGGATTGGTTTGGCTGACCCAAACCCACTGGGTCATGTGCACTAGGTCCATTAGTGCCACTTGGTCCACTAAGAAGATGCCAGGTGTCCATGCAAAGGAATTGACCAAATTCTAAGTGGTATTGATTTTGGGTTACCGTATGGCCTAAGAGTAAAATGGTTATTTGACCTTAATTTTAGTTTGGGCATGTTTGGTATGATGAGAAAATAGGTTTTGCCAAGTTTCATTGAATTTGGAGTTGGTTTGATATGGTTTGGCTCATGTTGACCCATTTAAGTCAAAATGGGTCAACTTAGATCAAGTTGACCAATTGGCCAAATTGGGTCAAACCAAGGGTTGGGTTAAGTTCATATGACCATTTAAAATATTTTGATAGCTTTGGTTTGGTTCAATTTGGTTTAGGTTTTAATTTGGTTCAATTTAGTTCATTTAGGTCAAATTAGGTTCAAGGTCAAATGGGCTAGGTTACGTCTAGTTGGTCAATTGAGGCTTTGGTCAAGTTCAACAATTATTTTTTGATGAACTTGACCCATTGATTTTAATCAATTTGGCTTAGATCAAGTTTTGACATATTTTGACTTTTTAGGCCAAGTTAGGTCAACCTAGGTCAAGTGGCCAATTGGGCTAGGTTCAGCTCGAATGCTGACTTGGTCACATTCAAACATTGGTCATGAATGAATTTTGATTGACGGTTTCAATCAATTTGGCCTATGATGGATTTTGGCTATGTTAGGTTTCATTTTGGCTAAGTGTTAACTTGGTCAACCGTTAGGTATGACTTGGTTTGACTTAATTTGAGTGATTGATTATCTCATGATGATTGTTGATCATGATGAGAGGCTTAGATGGGCTTAGTTCAATCCAATTTGGTTAGGATTAGAATTTGGCTCATAAGGGTACTTTAGGTCACTTTGGGTCAAGCGAGCATAAGTGGGTCAAATCGCTTGGTCAAAGCTTGATTTGAGTTTGATTGAACTCACATATGGACTTATGATTGAAATATAAATCCAATTCCAAGTTATTTGAAATCAAATGGGTTTTGATTCAATTGACAATTTCAAGTTCAAAGGGGTGAATATGAGTTTGACTTAGGTTTGATTTTTGAATTGAGTTTTGATTTGATGATTGAAGTTTATGTTTATATTTGGATTCATGATTGAAGGACTGATTGAATCATGAAGAAAAAATAACAGTTTTCCTTGATTCGAAATTGATTTGGCTAAGTTCAAGTTTTGACTTGAAAGGCATAGCTTGGATTTTGATTGAATTTGTTTGATTTTTGGAGTTAGTTTTGGTTGTTTTAATTTATATTTCATTTATATATATGAATATAAATGAGAATAAAAATGGGTATGAGAAAATTTCTTGAGTTTGAAGTGATTTGAGCTTGATTTGGGCTAAGTCCTTAAGAGAGAATTAAAGGACTTAGGAAAGATATGGAATTTGAGCATGGTTTTTGGATTTATTTTAATTGATTTTAATTTCTCTAATAAGGGGCTAAGTTAATCATTTCAATTCCCTTATTGATTAGGGGCAACATAATAAAAAATATGTCTCCATGAGAATCCAACAATTTGCTTATATTGATTCTCATTCACTTTAGGAAGCTTCAAAAAAAATCTCCTTATCTTTATTGAATTCAAGAGAAAGCCTTATAATATATTGATTCATGTCAACAAAATAAAAATAAAATAAATTTCCAAATAAAAAGGATAAAAAAAATTTTATTTAAGAAGCACTGGTTGACTTTGGTTCTTACTGCCTAAAGAACTACATAGTCACATGCAAGCTCAAAAAGGTAAAAATTCTCGGGTCAGTAACCTATGATGTCTTCCTAATAGTGAATTAGACATATAACATGGTTATATGTAACTTTAAAGAAACAAAGAAAAGAAAAGAAAGAAAAATGATGAACCTCTATGTTCATGGCATAGTAAATTATTGTGTCCAAATATACCCAAATTCTCCTTCAAAAATAAATTTTAACTCTTTGAAACCTTTTTCACTAAACTTCTTCATGTGTAAGAAGTATTAGTGCAATCAAGAAATGAAAACAAACCTTCCATTATGTTTCATCAAGATAGACTAATCAAGTAAAGATCAAGTCCATTTGACTTTCGCTTATTAGTCAAAACTTTTGACGATTAGGAATTAAGTCCCTTTGAACCCTTTCCTCAGCCATATCATCTATAAGTTAGGAGCAATCCTTTTGTGGCATATTTCCTATATATATATATAGGATAGGAGCAAGCCCTTTATGGCACATTCCTCATGTTTTTCTTTATGAGTTTGGAGTAAGCTTTTATGCACACTTCTCATAAATTTAGAGTAAGCCTTTTATGGCATTAGCTCTTTCTTTCCTAAAGATGGGAGTAAGCCCATTTGTGGCACCCTTATTATAACTTCTCATATGTATGGAGCAAGCCTTTTATGGCACCATTTCTATTATTTACATGATAGGATTAAGTCACTAAGACCCCTTTCATGTCACATAGGCTAATTTGTATAGGAACAAGTCATGAAGACCCCTTTTATATTAGCCAAACTTTTGAGGATTGGATTAAGTCATGAAGACCCCTTTCTTCTCCTTAACTATTTAAGTTGGATTAATCCATTGAAGTCCCCATCTTAATAGCTAATCATATAGTAGTAAGTTCCATCGTAGGCATCCTTTTAAAATGACTAAGGTTAGAATAAATTCTTTAAGACCCCTATCCTTAAGTCAAAACAAAAATGTGAGGTTTAAGAGTCAAGTCATCGAAGACCCCTTTCCTCCACCCAAGATATTTAGGTTGGATTAAGCCATTGAAGGCCCCTTCCTAATAGCTAGCTAGAAAAACATTAGTCTTCTAGTAGGCATTCTTTCTAAAAGATAAGAATAGGAATAAGTCATGAAACCCCCTTTCTTTTCAAATAGGCTACTAAGGTTAGGAATAAGTCATGAAGACCCCTTTCCTATTAGCCAAAATTTGAGGTCTAGGAATAAGTCATTGACACCACTTCCTCATTATGGTTACTCAAGAAGGAATGAAGTCATGAAGACCCTTCTTATTAGCTAATCATAAAGGAATAAGTCCTTTAGTAGGCATCCTTATAAGGATAGGATAAAGTCATGAAGACCCCTTTCCTTTTTGAAGCTACCAAGGTTGGAATTAACCCATTGAAGGCCCCTTCTTGTTAGCTTACTTCATTAGAATAGGATCAGAATCTTTATAATTTTGTTTCTAATAAAAACAACAAAAGAAACTAAGAAATGGAATTAAGCCATTGAAGTCCCCATTTCCTTGAACTACTCAAAGAGAAATCTAGTCCATGTGACCCCTGCTTAGTAGTCAAAATGTTGAGGATTAGGATTAAGCTATTTAAGCTCCTTCTCCCCAGCTTAGCTATTTAGGTTGGAATCAAGTCTCTAAAGACCCCTTCCTAATAGCTAACCAGATAAGAGTAAATCCCTTAGTGGTATCTTTTCTTGGTTAAAACATTATGTAGTATGGAATAGGAGTAAGTATCCACATTGGCATCCTTTCCAACTACTTTTCTCAAACAAGAGTAAGTCCTTTGAAGGCATCTTCTTTGAGCACAGTGATTGCATTAGGATTAGGCCATCCTTTGGGTCCACTCCTAATGGCATCCCAATTAATCTTATAACTTAGTGAATTTAAGTTCTTAAGAGTGAATTAAATTGAAACAAGTATAGGCACACATATGCCTATCTTTCACAATCAAATCCAAAATATAAATTGAAATAAAAATCAAAATAAAAAATGGAAATTTTGTATTTAAACCCTTTCAATCTTATGCTTGTAATGTTGATCAATTAATTGTCTAATGCAATATGATACCGCCAATCCACTATATTGGGGTCCATTTGTTGACCTCATTTTTAGATTAAGTATAATTGAAATCTAAAATTAGTAATTAGGATGTCCTAATCTCAAATAGGAACCTCCTAATTAAATTCTTAGGACACTATACTTAGTGACCTAGTGCACCTTCCTTTGGTTTGATCAAACCTAACTGGCTTAGGTGGAATCAACCTAAATTTTAAATTTGGATTAACTCAATTCAAAACCAAATAAATCAAAATGAAATCAAATTAAAACAAGAAAACTAAATCCAAAGTCAAATCTATTCAGCTCATTTGGCATAGGTTCGACTTAGGTGGGTCCCACCTAGTCAAAGGTCAACCCACCAAGAATTTGACCAAATTAAATCATTCCATATGTCTCAAATGATCAAATAAACATGTTTGATCATGAATCTAAATAAATTAAAATTCATTTAGACCTTAATTGGGTTAATTAGAACACTTAATCTAAAATGAACCTAAATGGGTCCTATTGGGTTCAAACCCAAATCAAATTGAAATCAACTCAATGTGTTTGATCAAAATCATTTGGAAATGATAATCAAACGCCATTCAACCCTCCATTGGGTCTGACTTGGTCAAATTGGTCATTTGACCCAAATCAAACCCAAGCTTAACCCATTAAGCCCACTTTGGGTCAAATGGGTTCAAATTGGAATCCAATTAAAATTAAATGAAATTAATTACTCCAAATCATCTCACATATGTGATCAAGCATGATTGGAGTTCAAACCCAATCCAATTGAGTCAAATTGGTCATTTTAACTCAATTGGAACTGAACTTAACCCATTTAGGCTAATGGGTTGAAACCCAAAATTAATTCAAACTTCGATGAATTAATTAAATCAAAACTCAATAAATCATCAATTAAAGATGATTGAATCCAAAATAAAAAAAAATTAAATTAAAATCAAACACTTTGAATCAATGCACTTGGTTTGGATTCAATTTTCCTGTCTAAGTCAAATTAGGTTTAAATTTGAATCAAATTCATTTGAGTTTGATGTAGGCAGCCACATATTAATCTAAGGATTTTAATAAGCGATGCCTAAAACAAAAAGCAAAGAAAAATCAAAGCAAGGGAGGGAGTGGAAATCTTTGACCAAAAGAAGATTCCTCCCCCTCTCCATCATAAAATAACTTGGATTTATCCAAGTAAGCTTGGAGCTACTTCCCACCTCTTGTCTAAGAGGGAGGAGATGGATATGATCAATTGAAGGCCACCAAACAAAAAAGCAAAGGGAAAATTTGCTTTATCCTTCTCCAAGGGAAGAGGCCAAGTGCAAGAAAAAAAAGAAGGAAAAAAAAAGAAGGTAAAAAAAGGGAAGAAGAAGGGCTCCGCCAAAAAAGAAAATAGCCAAGAAGCCATCCCCCCTTCCAAGTGACCATCCAGGCATATTCACAAGCCCAAGGGGGATTGAATCCATCCCTTAGCTGGCCTTTCCACTACCGGTGGCCGAATTTTGACCATCAAAAATCACAAAATAAAGGTCTTCAGCCAACTATGGAAAGAGGGGAGCAGGAGCATATTCTCTTCCCCTGGCCTCTCGTCGCTAGTACACCGGTGAACGGAAGGAACCCTTTAATGATGAAATCCAAAGGAGGGGGTTTCTCATACAATTGAAACTTCTAACATGTTCTAGAGATCGAGGCGACCTTAAATGAATCGCCACCCCGATCCCTCATTGCTGGTAAGTCAAGAAATGACTAATGCCATAAAAAAAAACTAAGCCAATGTTGGTCTAGGGATCAATCCATGGGGGAGGCAAGCCATCAAACGTTGTCCACACCTTAAGGTGAGGAGAAGCTAATGGAGTCAATCCCATCACAAGTGATCAATGGAATCAAGGTATCCTTCACGAAGCCTCTAGGCCATGAATTTTAGACCTTTTCAAAGGGTTTTTGATCCCTAATTAGATCCAACTGTATAAATGGGTCCTAAATCAATCACTGGTTGATTTGGAATTAAAATTGTGGTGCCATTTGCAGGCAATCACTAGTGATTAAGAAAAAAATATGGAAGGCATCCATCTCTCAATGGCAAATTAATGGATTGAATTCCTGTCATCTGATCCTTCTATTAGGATCAGATGACCTTGATTTAGAAGTACGGTTTGATTTAAACCCTTAAGATCATATATCAATTCGGACGGTCGAGGATCATCCTGTGTGGCACCATTTTTGACGCAGATGTCATGTAGGATTCCCATGGCACTGCATTTGACACAGATGCCATGCAGGATTCATGTGGGCCAATCATGCTGCACCACATGGTAGAGGTGCCACGATGGCTGCCACATCAGCCCGTCGTTACCAAATGGCTAATTCTCTTTAAAAATTAATTAAAAATTATAAAAAATTCAAATATTCGTAGGAAAATAAATAGAAATCTAAAAAAATACAAACTTAGGCTTATGGATTCATCTTGATGAGAGGAATCCATAAAAAATAAAACCCCCATTTAATTTTGGATAATTGAGCCTTAATTTATGTTTAATTGAAATCCATTAAATCTTACTTAATCTCAAACTATTAATCTAATTGAACTGAACTTTAGGGAAATAAATTTGATGCTAAAACACACCTTATGAAAAGTTTTAATGAATTATTGTAATGTAATTTATAAGAAATGAATGTTCAAATCTTAAACCTCCATTTTAATTAAATAAATTAATATAAAATAAAATAATTAATGAAAATGGATCAAATCACCTTAAATCGACTTAATGAACCTTAATGAACATTAAAATACTAATGAAACTCATCCAAACTTAATAAATTACAAATTGGCTTAATTAAAAAATTAAATGAATTAAATAATTTAAATAATTAATGAAACTTAATTAAATCATAATAAATCAACCAAATGTCCAACAATTATGAATGAACTTTCTTTGGAAACATATTTTAGATAGGAATCAATGAAAAATGAAATCCTCAAATAATTTGCATCAAATTAGGCTTAATTTATGTTTTAATGAAATAATTAAAACTTAATTACATCCTAATTACAAATGTAATCAAGATGAAACTTTGGAAACATGAAATTGGCCTGTAACCCCACATGCCATAAAAATTTCAATCTCAATTATTCTTTGGATTGGGAATAATTGAATTTCCAAATTCCTAAGTCAATATTAATCAAATAATAAGTAAAGAAATTTTCTTAATTCATTAAATCATGAAGCAAATTGAAATAACCTTAATCAAACATAAAAAATACTTTATAAGGTTCTCTAAACATCCTACATCATTAGGTCATGGACCTTAAACTTAGGTTATGTCGTTCTGTGATATTTTATGATTCCATGTGATGTGCTTTGATATGATGTGCTTCACATGTCTTTATGGTGTACTGTTTTAGACTGCATGTCTAAGATTGTTTTCCCATTAAACTGGCTAATAGGATGTTCTTTCTAGATGTAACATTGTGTTCTATAGGGGGATATGCTAAAAAGGATTGCTATCATAAATAAAATTAAAAATGTTGTTTCTTGCATGTATGCTTAAATCCTTAAGCATGGCTCATAGGACAAGTGGGTTTGGCAATCAACTAATGCTAAGACCCTATGTTTATGAAATCTAATTATTGTGTGTTGTTTGCATTTTGCTAACATTTCTTTTATAGGGCTTAGGAATTAATTTAAAATCAAAATATAAATTTGAGCTTAGAATTAGGTTAGGATCTATGGGGTCTAGAATTAGTAGGAGCTAACCCTACAAAAAGATAGATGCAATGGTCCCCTGTGAAGCCCAATGGATGTCCCTGAGGAAAGAGACTATCCTAGAAAGAAGACTCATAGATCTAGACTTATAGCTCTAGGTCGGGTTGTATAAGGGCAAAGCTCAACTACCCATTTGCCTTTTCTTCAGTGATGTACAGCGGTACTCAGCCGCATTAGCCTTCTTCTTAAATTAAATTGTCGTGATTTATTTTGGTTGTGCAATAGAATTAACCTTCTTTTCTAAGTTTATTTCTGTGTTGTGCTTTCCTATGAATGAATGCTTGGATGATTAGGCTCATAAAAAAAATAAATTTTATACCCAACCTAAATCTAAACAACTGAAACAAAATTAAAGAAAAATTGAAACCTCATATAAACTAAAGCCTTAGGCAAAACATAAAATCAACTAAAAATAATTAGGTTTTGAAACCATGAAATCATATTGGTCTAATCCTTGAATTGGGAAACTTCACCCATTGCACATAAACGACATCTGACCTGTGAGGATGACCACCTTCTTGGGGAACCCTGCCATCTATATTAATTTTGCCCATAACCATTTCTAATTGTAGGGCATTAGGCATAAAAAATGCATACTCAAGACCTCAAATAAATCTTGAATCAAAATATTTAAAAATCTGAAAGATGTGCATTAGTTAGATGCATTTCATACCATACATGATTCTAGAAATTAAGGATTGAGTCAAAGTTCATAGATTCCTTTTCTAAAAAATGCAACAGCCTAGCCATCTTGCATTCATGAGACTTAGAGTCATGAATTTAAATGTGCTTAGGTGGTGTTAGCTGGCAGCCCTCTTCGGGCAAGTTGTAAGTCTAGAAGAGTCATGGAAATGTTAGTTCCCTCAAGTGAGAGAAGCAACTAATAATTCTCAAAAATAGAACTAGGTCAAGCATCTGACATATGCCAAAAGCACCTAAAGACTAGGTTCCGAAGCATTTTTTCAGGAATAAGTCTTCAACTCTAAGCATTTTTATAGTCTTGTGCTGATAGAATCTAAGGCATAGACTTATAAGAAAATGTCAACTTAAAATTTAAATTAAATTATAAAACATAAAGCACAATTACAAGATAGTTGTAATGTTTACTAGGCATCCTAGTATCAAAAGACATTTCCTACTTCATCCTATTTGGCCTCCAAAAAAACCCTCTCCAATTTGAACCAATCCCAATTGAAATTCCAAAAATGAATCCTTTGAAAGCCAACTTTGAAATCTTTAGAAATAACAACTCATTTCTTTAATCGAGAGTATTCTTAGGAAGAGATCCTTCTTAAGGGATAATGAACTACAGGGGCTTGCCTCTATAGGGAACCATGAACCCAGTTCAAATTAAAATATATTCTACCCTCCATGTAGTTTAGGGGAAAAATCTTTAGTACACGAAAGTCCCATTAGTCTTAGGAGTCTTTTATTAAATGATCGAATCCATTATAGAAAACATGTCTATCTTCTAAGATAATATGTTTATTTCTTAATGACGGATTTGATTATCCAAACAAGAAATTCATAAACTCTATGTGGTGTCATAAATTTTCTCTACAGAGAGCATCAAGTAGTATCTAATGACGCCGCTAGTCTTAGCCACCCCTAGCCCAGCCAAGCTGCTTATACTTTATACTACTGCATTAGATGACTCCCTTAGCACTTTTTTGTCCCAAGCCAATGACGAAGGGAAAGAAAAATGTGCTTTACTATCTCAACCATCGTCTAATCCCTATTGAAGCTAACTATCCACCCATTAAGAAGCATTTCCTAGCTTTAATCTTTGCATCCCAAAAGCTACAGTGTTATAGGATTTCTCATAAAGTAAACTTGATTTCTAAAATCAATCCATTGCAATAACTCATGGCACGATCGATGCTATCTGGACAGTTAGCACGTTGGTCTATGATTTTTTCATAGTTCGATATCACTTTCGTACCCATTCATGCGGTGAAAGGACAAGAACTCACAAATTTCTTAGCAACACACCCGCTTCTTGCTGACTTTCTACTTAGTAATGATCTCCCAAATGAACAAATCATAAACTTAGGGTATACTAGCATTCACCTCTAGAAGATGTATTTTGATGGTGCGGCTTCCTCTCAAAGAGGATAAGAACCACAATCTACTCTTCCAGGAAAGCTAAGGGTAAGAATAGTTCTTCTAACTCTGGACCATGATATGATGAAATTTTCATATCATCTATTTGATCCTTACAACAACAATGAAGCTGAATATGAGGCTTTGATTGCTGGTCTAGAGTTTACCA
This sequence comes from Cymbidium sinense, assembly GCA_021442155.1. Taxonomy (NCBI): domain Eukaryota; kingdom Viridiplantae; phylum Streptophyta; class Magnoliopsida; order Asparagales; family Orchidaceae; genus Cymbidium; species Cymbidium sinense. Next base: position 137,124,718 of record CM038218.1, read on the forward strand.
TCTCGTTGGGCATCTAAAATATCAATATATTTAGAGATTCCCAACTAGTGGTCAACCAAATCGCTGGGTCCTATAAGGTCCTCAAGCCCATACTCCATCACCACCACAAGTACACCATGAAGTTATTGGCCCAAATCCCAGAGGTTACCATCTACAAGATCCCTCGAAGAGAAAATGCTATAGTGGATGCCTTAGCTAAGCTTATTGAGGAGTTAGCGTGTCTGGAAGATGAGTTAATATCAATAGAGGTCCAAAATAGGCAAGTTCTGCCTCTTATTAATACTGAACTCATCAAAAAATACTCTTTTGAAGGGGAGGTTACTGTTGCCAAAAAGTATGAAGAGCTAGATTAGATTCAACCATTCATTGATTACCTAAACAAAGGCAAATTACCTCAAGAGAAGCCCCAAGCACATCAACTGAAGCCCTCATAGATGGTGTCTTATATTGATGATCCTTCAATCATATGTGGTTACATTGTTTAGATAAACATTAATTGAGATACATTCAGGGTTATGCGGAGCTCACCAATCCTATCCTAAGATGAAAGCTAAAATCAAGAGACATTGATACTATTAGTTGTCGATGATCACCAATTGCATGGATGTAGCTAGACATGCCACTAATGCCAAATACACGGTGTGGTCATAAACCAACCACCCAACATCCTACATCCAACTTTGGCCTCATAGTCATTCAAGTGTTGGGGTACTGACATAGTGGGTCTGATTGATCCTCCTTCTTCAAAGGGTCACCGGTCCAACCTTACTGCTACGGACTAATTTTCTAAGTGGGTGGAAGTAATTCCACTCAGGGAAGTCAAAGCTCAGCATGTGTTCCAGTTTTTTAAGAATCATATTATGTATAGATTCAAGGGTACCTCATCGAATTATATCCTGTAATGGTACTACAATCAAGAGCATCAAAATCAATAGATTCGCTAAGAGACACAACATAGATTGGAGATACTCTGCCATCTACTACCCACGGGTGAATGGCTTAGCAAAATCCTTCAATAAAATTTTCATCCAAATACTTAAAAATACACTTGATGATAATAAATGATAATGGCATGAGCAGTTAGTTGAAGCTTTGTGGGCCTACCGCACCACCTATAGAACTCCAACTTAATCTACCTCTTTCTCCGTAGTGTATGGGTTCGAAGCCGTTCTACCATTAGAAGCCCAACTCTAATCTCTAAGGATATTTGTGGGTAGCAAGATAACAACCAAACTAGAATAACTTGAAGGTTTGGAGGAGAGACGCTTCCCAGCATGCTAGAACCTCGAGTTGTACAAAGAAAAAATGATTCAAGCTCACAACAAGTTGGTCCGCCCTAGAGCTTTTCAAGTAGGAAAACTTTTTTTAGTTCTAAGGAGACCAATTGTTTCCCGTCGTAAGATGGGAGGAAAGTTTGAACCCACTTGGGAAAGCCCTTTTCCATAGAAGGGCCTAGGCGTGATTAAACCAACTTATCAACCATAAAGGAGAGTCCTGATGCTTCCAATCAACAGAATTTACCTTAAGGAATATTACCCATAAAATAAATATTTAAAAATAAATTTCATCAATAAATCTCCATTTCAAACCAATTCTCTTCAAATTGAAAGCATTTTCCCTTTGTGGATCTTTGTGGCATGTTTAGGGTAGGTGTAAGAGAACTCGAGCGGCATCTTATCCCTCATTAGCACAACACAAACATAAAATTACACATAAACACAAACAAAATAAATAAAAATCCATTTCTTCGAAATACTTTGAGTTAAGATACTGTGCTAGTGGCCCTCACTTAGTAGCTGCTCTAGGTCGAGTTTGATTAACTACCTGGCTAATGTGTCTCCTAAGTGGGCTCTTGCTTAGGAGGATGTAAGTCCCTGTGCCTTCTTCCTGGCATAACTTCTTGAACTAGCCACCATACAATGATGGGGTCGAGTTTATCTTTGAGGTTTAGGGTATGACCCCAATGGCTCCTTTCCTCCTGACTACTTCAAGTTTGGGTTCAGTCCTTCTTTGTGACTTCCCACTTAGTAGTCACCCCAGCCTAGATGGCCTAGTCGGATGATAGAGTATCCGATGATGCCTCGCTTAATAAGATGTAAGTACCTGATGATTTACTCCTAGATTGATCATCCCACATCAATGGGAACCTTAGGTTCATTGGTGTTCACTTTGCTAATAGCGACCCACTCGTTGGATAACACCATTCAGATAGTTGTAAGCCCCTGCGCTTTCTCCTTGAGCTGGCCACCATATACCTACATGCCTTATCTTTCTCAGGGATCAGGATAATGCCCATAGTGGAACCTCCTCTATGGGCACTCTATTTGGATCACATCCTTTGTGATCCCATTTAGACACTACCAGGTTACTACTGGATTGGATAGTTAACCACCCCTATGGTTAGAAGTTATGTACTACGGATATGCAGACTCTCCCTTGGGCCACTAAATCTGTGATAGGCCGAAGTCCCCATGGTTCCTTCTTAGTGTGGTCCCTCGTAAACCAACAAGGTCCACACAAATAAACAAACAAAATAAAACAAAATTGCTTGTGGATTAAGAGAACACCCTAGAGGCACCTTTTCCCAACTAGACATCTTATCTTTTAGGCAGTGTTAGCAAAACTCCCTATAGGAATCACCTTGACTACTCTTGAGTTGAGATGAGATCCCCAGCGTCATTCACTCAGTAGTCACCCTAGGTTGGGTTCATTTACTATACCATCAACAAGTCACCCCAGCAGCTGATTCCTCTTTGGAAGATGTAAGTCCCCATGCTTTCTTTCTAGTATGGTTGTTGCATATTGAAAGGCAACCGCTTAGATCAGATAGTCCTACCCTTCAGCTGGTAGACTACCCCTTTGGACTGGTAAATCTAAGATAGGCCTAGGCTTACATAGCCCATTCTCAGTGCAGTTCATCACACACCAATAGGATCCAAACCAAAATAAATCAAATTAAAATAAATTAAATCCAAATTTAAACTTACTTCCCAGTGGAGTTAAATCAATCAAATCAAATCAACCAAATAAATCTCCCTAGTGGAGCAAAACCAACTAAATCAAGTAGACCTAATCTTGATCCTCGGTGGATTCAAGCTTATATCCCCAATGGATATGCTTTCATATTAAACCAACAAACCAATTTAAATAAATTCAAATCTATATCCCTATAGGAATCCTTCCAAACTAAATCAAACAAAACCAATCAAATCTCAATCCCCCAGTGGATCCCTCTTCATATCCTTGACATGAAATCAATCAATTCAAACTAAACCTTCTTGACTCTCTCATGCCCTCAACATGAGATGAGTTGTATTGCACTAAGATCACGATTCTGTCAACCTCTTGGTCTAAGTATAGATAGTCTTCGTTAGCGCTTGAAATCCTTTTGGATGCTATTGACCATCTCGATCAAGGCCTATATGGCGGTGTGCATTGTTAGTTACACCACAACTATTGGGGGTCCTTTTGTTGACCTAACTTTTGGAGTGAGGATTCAATCTTCCAATCCTAGACCTAGGAGTCTTCTATACACTAAGACTTCCTTAATCATAAGACACTTCTAGTGGTTAGGTGAACACTTAACCCAAACCTAGAGACTTAGGAGGATTCGCCATAGGATTAGGCTATGACTTAGGACTAAGGAAACATACCTACCCTATGGCCTAACCAATGACTTATGCCTAACCTTAAGTACAAAATCAACTTCAAATCAATACAAAAACAAACCTCAAATCAAACTAATACTAATTGAATCCAATCTCATATCCAAACTCCAAGCCAAAATCAAACCCATCTTAACCTTATGATTCAATCCTATGGATTTGACCACAAAATACCTTCAACCAAACCAAACTCAATTGATTTTATTCAAACCATTCAAAACCCTTATTCCAATCTCTACAATCAAGCCAATCAAACCCATTGCCCAAAATCAATTTAATTAACCCAAGTTAGCCCATTTGAACCCAAAATGTCCAAATGAGCCAAAATCTAAATAAACAAAAACAATTGCAACTAAATCAACCAATGAATCCTAAATCAATTATCAAACTAAACCAAACTCAATTCAACCCAAAATTAACTCAATTGACCAATTAGGATCACTTGACCCAAAGTGACCTAAAGGACCCATTTAAGCTAAATTCCAATCCAACTCAAATTGGATTGAACAAACCTATGCAAAACATCCTACAATAATTATTGATCACCCTTGATTGATCAATTGCAATCAATTAGGTCAAACCAAGTCAATTTGATCATCTGACCCAAGTTAACCCTTTTAGCCTGCATGAGCCAAATGAACCAAATCTCATTCCAATGCAAATAAACTGAAATAAATGATTCCAATCAATCACAAATCAACCTTTGCACATTACTTGACCATCAATTGAGCTAAACCAAGTCCAATTGGCTTATTGACCCAAGTTGACCCAATTTGACCTAAAAGGCCAAATTGGGTCAAATCAAAATTTAATTCAAATTGATTGAAAACAATGACTCAAATCCATTCCAAATTGACCACTGAACATGATCAAAGCCTCCATTGGATCCAATTTGACCAAGTCAACCCAATTGACCCATTTAGCCCAAATTGACCTAAAGGATCAAATTGGTCTAAATTATTCCTAAATCTAAATTGATTGAAATCAAAGCCTACAATCATCTTCTAATGATCAATTGAACCTAGACCAACACATAATCTAAGATAATTTGGCCAATTTGACCAAATTAGACAACTTAGCCCATTTGACCCATATGAACCCATATGAGTCAAATTAAAATCTAATGCAAACCAATTGAACCAAAACATCCCAAATACTCATTTGAACTTGTCTTAACCCATGGGTTGACCAAATTTGACCAATTGGTCAACCTAACCCAACCTAGCCAAATTTGACCTACATGGGTCAAATTGAGCCAAACCAAACCAAATCAACTCCAAACCCATTCAAACTTGGCATGACCCATCCTAAGGTCACCATGGGTCAGCCCAAATCCAACCCAACCCAAGTCCATCCCCATTACACGTTGGGTAAAGCCTTCCTAATGGGACAAACCCCACATTTGGATGGTCAAACCCACTCTCTTTCCTTTGGTAGTCACCCTACGCTCCAAATGGACATAAGGACCACTAGCTCACCTGACCCAAAGCTGATTGGGTTAACCATGAGCAAAGTGGAGGTGAGCTAACCCATATCCTCCCATTGGAACACTTGAAAATGAAGGACAAGCAACCTCAACCTTTTGTAGCAACCTTCCCTCACTCACCCACTCAAATCGAGCCACCTCAGCACCTCCTTGCCACCTACGGCCACTTGCTCTAGCTGGCCACTTGCAAATTGTAGAGAGCATCCTAAGAGTTGGATTGGATGAGGGAGGGGGTATACTCCCCTCATTTTGATTTGAAATGACACATTGAGCATTCTTAGAGCTAGAATGACTGAAGATGACCTCCTCGAGTGCATTCTCAATCTTCTTGAACCTCTCCATCTTCAAAAATGCCAAGCTCAAAATAGGATAGAGCTAATCTCCATCCAACCTCCTCAAAACTCAACCACACCTTCACCAAGCTCCGGTGAAGAGAAATGAATCGATTCTCAATAGATTCGAGCACGAAAGACCACTCCAAGCCCAACTCCGATGATTTTTTTGATGATGCTTAGTTCATAGAGCCATCGATGAGGAGGTAATGCACAAACTTCTTAGTAGGGCTTTGTCCTCGGTCAGTTAACCACTGGTCCTGAGCTCCGATGAGGTAAATTCTAGCAAACCATCATTTTTTCAAATTTTTCTGAGCCTTTACGAAGAAACGTGTGATTGCATGCAAATCCCACCATAGGATCCCTTTAGATCCCCTCCGTGAACAATTTTTGGATCAATCGTAAGCCTAAATGGCTTAATTAAGGAATTAATTAATTAATTAATGGTCAATTCAAATCAAACTAAAATATTTATCACGTTAGATAATTAACATTGATGTGTTCAATAGCATAAAGATCCTTAAAAAAATTATGATTAGCCCATAAGTGTGGGAAGATCATAAAAGTACTTAATTAGATTCATTAACTTAATTAATCTCTAATCATGAGCCAATTGCAGTAGGTCCTTTAGAAGTATTGAACTTTTATTTTTCCTCATGCTCATGTCATTTGTGGCTACTGATTAAATGGTTAATCAAATTAAAGAAGCATAGGAAAGGAGAATTGAATGGATTGTTTAATGATTCACCTTAATTAAACTATAAAAGTTATTTAATTATCTTTCCTTAAACAAATTGAAATCACCAACATGGGAATGGGATGAACAAATGATCTCTCTTCTTTAAGTTTAATTGAAATCCAAAATTAAAATTAATACAAAGCTTTGGTTTTCTTTAAATGGTTTCATTTAATGTGATTGTCTTAAGGAATTAATATAGTTGAATGAATCATATGGTTATGTTGGGCTATTCCTTTTCAATAACTTTAAATGTTGCATGCCATGTGACTTTATGCATTCATATTTTCAAAATTAAATGGAATTTACTTATGTGAAATTGCATGTGTTGGCTTAACTTTTTCATCTGTGTGGCTATTATCACTTATAAATCTAAATTTATATTTTCAAAAGCTATAAGTTGATAGTAATATGTGGAGTAATAGTAGCTATTAATACATATAGGATTTGCATGTGGTTATAGCTTAAGCATGTGAATGTGAAACCTTCTTTCCTATGTTCATATATAGATTAACATAGGTTTGAATGATGACAAGTATATAGTCTGGACATCCTAAGAATATGAGGCTTTAAGTAGCCCCAAGTCATTTGATTACCTCACCTCCCTGGTTTAACAATGTCACATACTTGTATGATTTTATTCCTATGTATGTTTGTATTAGAATTTAGATAGAGATTTAATTCATATGAAAAAATAATTCAATCAAATAAAATACAATATTTTGCATGATTTTCATTCTTTTAATCATGTATACATTCATATGTACTTAAGATAACGAGTATATAGTCTAGACATCCTAAGTATACGAGGACTTAAGTAGCCCCAATGAGGTCATTTGATTACATCACTATCCTGGTTTAACAATGGCACATACTTGTGTACATCTTTTATACATGTGTTTGTGTATTTACTTAGAGAATAAAAATCCTCTTTTCTACTAAAAAGATGCATGCAACCACAACCATTTAAGCATATCAAAATGTATTACATCTAAAGGTAGTGTTTTCTTTCCCATGTTCATATATAGATTTACATATGTCTGAATGATAATAAGTATATAGTCTAGACATCCCCCAAAGGAGGTCATTTGATTACCTCACTTCCTTGGTTTAATAATGGCACATACTTATTTAAGTTCATTCATAAGTACATTTGTACTAGAATTTGGATAGAGATTTAATTTACATGTATAAATAATTTAATCAAGCAAAAACATAATTACCAAATGTATGCATCCAAGATCATTCAAGTGTGCCAAAATATGTTGTATGTACAAATATACTAAGTATCACATAATATGCATGTTATGGCTGATGAAAAAGAATGGTTTAACATGTTCTATGTGATGATAATTCATCCATATTAATCTTAAGATACCTTTCACGTTGAATAAGATTCTTTAAAGTTAACCTAAACTTAAGATTAATAAAACATTTAATAAATCATTCACTTAAGAAACTAAATCATAATAATATGTTTTAGAAACAACTTAAGGTAGGGATGAAAGAAGTTAAGCCATCTTCCTCTCTTTATAACACTTATATGCTAAGTGTAAATCAACTAAAATAAAGCAAAAAATACAAATTAAAACTTGCAAACCTCTAAAACAACTTAATGTCAAACCATCAATCATGTTAAATTGAAATTTTCAAACTTAGAAAAATTATAATTCTAAAGCCTAATGGGGACATACCACACTAAGCCTAAGCACACACATTAGAATGCTAAGCCACCACTTCTAGCTTTAGGTTATGATGGTGCATGTATGGTGTTGTGTTTTGTTTTATGATGTAATGTTTTAGACTGGATGTTAGGAATGTGAATCGTAGAACTTGATGTTAGGCCATTATTACCTTAATTTGTTTTCTGCAGGGGATTGTGCTATAGGGCAGTTGAAAATATAAATATAAATATTTTTCTTACAAGTTGCTTATACCCCTAAGAATAATCCATGTTAGGACAAGTGGACTTGGTTACCCATTTGTAGGGTACTAAGTCCAAATTATAAAATGTAACTACTTGGGAATGTATTTATGTTTAGCTAATATCTATTTTGCAAGTGTAGTTAGATTTACTTTCCATCAAATGTATTTTTTTCAATAAGAATTAGAATTAGTTCTATGGGGATTAGGATGGCAGTGGCTAGAAGGCTTAGTCCTAGGGTGCCTATGATGCCTTGAAGCAAATCAAATCAAGAGAAGGAAGGAAGAAGAAATGAAGAAGTGAAGACCCCCCATAGCATGTACTCAATTTCAATTGTAATTATTATTTTGTAATTCCAGGTTGTATAAGGGTAGAGCTCGACTACCTAACTTTTCTCTTTTCTAGGGTGTACGGGGGTACCCGGCCGTACCGACCTTTTATTCTTTTATAAAATATATTCATGTTTGACTGATGTTATGTTTAGATTGTACAATAGAAATGCATCTTTTTCATAGTTTCTTAAGATTGATGATTAAATGTGTGGCCTATATGTGGTAGGCTCTTAGGATTTAATTAATTTTTCTATCCCAATTAATAACTCATAATAAAATTTTAAACAAATCACAACCTCATCTTAAAGCTTAGGTTGTAATCAAGATAACTAAAAGATTTAGTAACCCCTTAGCTGAATGTTATATGTCTCACATCATGCATGGCATCTTCTATCACGCTTGTACTTTAGGGATCACTTGACCTATGAGATCAACCCCTTATGATGGAGCTTCACAATCTTTCCCTTTTGATTTGGCCAATAACAAAATTTTATCTTTCATTTAGGCATAGAATATCCTAAGATTTGTGTCCAAAATATTATTTCAAAAATAATATAAAATTTGAAAAGATTTATGCATTTAGATTAAGTTATAATTTCATGCTAGTCATGATCTAGTCTCTTAAAGAGTGAGTTTATGACTCTAGTCTCTTTCAAAATTAAATAATAGCTTAACCATCTTGTAATATCATAAGATCGGACTACATGATTTTGAATCATAGGTGGTGTTAGTAGGTAGCCACTCCAAGCAGTTGTGACTCCAGAAGAGTCAAGCAGGGTTATCTTCTCTTATGGAATGGACCCATATGTTCCCTTTCTACTTAGGCCGTGCTTTTAGCTTGTACTATAGCTCCCTAGATTTTGGATCCGAGGTTGCCTATTTCCTTTTGGCTACAAGTATAAATCCTCATCTCTTAGGCATTTCCATAATTTTGTGTTGATGGATTATAAGCCCTATAGATCTAATATAATTTCAACTCAAATAAATAAATCCTCTCTTTTAAGCATATAAAATCTCGCCATAGGATAGATTGGAGTGCTCACTAAGCTTCCTAGTATCATGAGCACTTCCTACTCATCTTCCATTGGATTCAAAAATAAGTCTATCCTATTGAACAATCCTACTTGATTTTCCAAAATAGCCAACTTATTGATAGTCTTAAACTTAAAATATTTAGAGATAATGATTGACTACTTTAATCAAGAGTTTTCTTAGAAAATCTCATTTCCTTGGATGTAATTAACTATGGAGGCTTGCCTCCATAGGGAACTAAAGAACCTGGCATAAAATAAATCCTGCTTTACTTTTTCATGTAAATTAGGGGAATTATCCCTAATATATTTGAAGACCCATCTTCCTTAAGAGTCATTATTAGGTGATTAAGTCCATTATAGGGTGATGTTTTTATCTTTCAAAATAATATATCATATCTCAATTTCATACCCGATCACTTTAATAAATACCCCCTATGATCTGCATGGTGTCCACATGAGCATCTGTAAATAAACACCACCAGTTCAATATCACTTTTATCCTTCTTTGTTTTGTAAAAAGTCAAGTAGTAGTTGACTTCTTAATGGAACATCCTCTTCCTATTCAATCACCTATAAATGATGACCAACTGATGAGTAGGTCATGAGTTTATGATAAGCTAGCATACATCATTAGGAGTTAACTTTGATGGTGCAACATCCTCTCATAAATGAGATGAACCATGGTATGATCTCCTAAGCAAGGTGAGAATTGTGTTGATCTGTAGAACCCCTGTTGACCTTACTTTTAGTGAAGTTGACATCTATCCTCTTTAGATGTAAGTTTTCATCTTGGTGCTAAGACTTTCTCAGTTTGTGTTAGGACACTTCTAGTGATCAAGAGGATAACCAAACTCAAACCCAAATGATTTAGTCAATCCTAGGGTAAGGCTCTGATTGGACTAGTAGGCCTAACTTAGTCAAAACTAACCTAAACCCTTACACACTAAGAAAAATTGATTTCAAACCAATCTTAACCTTAAATAAAAACCAAAACACAAGCCGAACACCCTTGGCTTCAAATGAGTGAACTAGTGCACTTAGCTTAGATTTGCCCATTTAACCCATTTAGGTCCTTTTGACCCAAACATTAATTGAATTCAAATTAATTTCAAATGATTAATCACATGACACCAAAAACACCAATCATAGAGAAATTAATTAAAGTCCAATTTCACCATTTGGCTCAATTGACCCAATTTAACCCATTTAGGCTTAAAGAGGATAAACTTAAAATTAACCCAATCCAATTGATATTAAACCTACCCAAACCATTTGAAACCTTAATGGAATTTGATTAATGCATATTTAAGACCTAATTTAGCTAATCGGCTCACTTAGCTCAAGTTGGCCTAATTGGCCCTTGTCATGCCAAAATTAAATTTAATCCGAATCAAATATAAATTGAACCAAACCAAGTATTTTAAAATATTTTAAATTAATTTTTTAACATAATTTAATAATCAATCGAACTCAAATTGGCTAATTGACTCAACTTAGACTAATTTAACCTACATAAACCATGTTGAGCCAAAATCTAATCCAAGCTAAATTGAATCGAACCATTCACTCTTGCATATTTCAAATTAACATGTGAGCATGATCTAATAATCCCTTAAGACCAATTTGGCTAATCAGTCGACTTTACCCAAACTGATCCAAATCGACCTATATGGGTCATATTGATCTAAAAATAAAATAATTTGAAATTAAATCAATATGATCACTCCAAATCACATAGGGCACTAATTAAAGTCATGACAACCCTCCTTTGGGTAAAATTTATCCAATTTGGCTTATGGACTCAAGTGAACCCAAATTGACATTATTTGGCTAATTTGGCTCAAACCCAAAATAAACTAAATTACTTTCAATCAACCAAACTCAATCACTCTAAACAACTAATTAGAAATAATTGAAGCACAATCTAGACCCAAATTGATTATACCAACTATTTGGCCCAACCCAAACCCAATTAGGTTAACTCAAGCTAACCTAAACTTTAATAAAACTTCTGACCCAAGCCTAACTTAGGCACACCCAACCTCACCCAATCTCTCCATGTATGAGCTTTAAAGTTTGGAGAGAGAGAGAAGAGAAGTCAAAGGTGGGGGAGGAGAAAGAATGAAAAAGTGCAAAGCTCCAAAACTCACCATCTACTCATGTCACTCCATCTTCTTATCTTAGAGTGATTTCAATCACTCAACCACCCACACCACGAATGTTAGGTACCCACAATCAGTGGGCATATACTCATCATCACCTTTCATGGTGATTTTTTGCCATGCTTAAAAATGGGAAGAAAAGAAACTCCAAACCTTTTTTTTTTAGGTAAAAACATCTTCTTCACCTTCTATGATGTAAAACTAACCCAACCCCCCTTCTTTTTCATACATAAAATGCCAAAATCAAGCCTATCTAGGTAAATAGGAAACAACACTTGATTGTTGGGGTAATCTAGGGGCAGACCAATGAGCGAATTAATCAGCTTCATCTCAGCCTAAGGATCACCTCCAAATTGAAATATCCACTCAACATTAGCTTGAGTGTGGTAAATTTCAAATCTCATAGAAAAGTCATAAATTTAATATTTTGTGAAAGGTAATGTGATTCTAAAATTTTTCTCTTAGATTCCCATTGAATTTTATTTATTTTAATCCTCAACATGAAACAAAGCAATTTCTAGCAAAGATCAATGAAAAATCATAAAATCCAATGACTTTTGGGTGGATTTCATCCACCCCTCCCTCTTTGGTCCACTCCCATGAGGAAAACAAGCCTAAGACCACCCATTATACTTTATTACAATATAAAACCATATTAAAATCCTAATTTTTTGATTTATCATTAACCTCTTTTGATATGAAATGTCTGATATAAAAATTGGATGGTCCATATCAAATTATTCTTCAGCCAATCCATGTCATCTTTGAATGGCCCAATCATGTGTCAACATAGATAGAAGAATACAACCTCAACACTTGACTAGCTTAATTAGAAAAATATGTGGATATAGAAAAATTTTGAAAGTTAGTTAAAACATTAAAAAATCATAAAAATTACAATACTCAACCAAAAATTATAAATAAGTCCTCTATGGATTTGTCTTTTGAAGAAGAATTTTCAATGAACCTAATAACATCAAATTTTATTGGGTATTTCAAGATTTGATAGGAAATTATTAAATATTATAACTTATACATTAATCTCAAAATACTAATCCAATATGGCTAAAATGTTCCTAGATTTAAGTTGTTAATCCCCACCTACCTTTTTTATGGTCTAAGAGTAATTAAAATTTGAAGTTCATTAGCTATGTTTTGAATAAATAAATAATTTAAAATTATAACAATTATGTAAATTCATAAAAATGGTTCAAACCACTATAACACAAAATACTTAAGCCATCTAGATTATTTAAAATTTCAAAAAAAATCACTTCATTAGGGTGAATAAGGAATTAAAATTTAAATTAATTGATTTATTTGAACTAGAACAAAATCATAATAAATCAATAACTTAAACAAAAAATGCAAGTAACACCTCAAGGAATGCATATTTAAGAGAGAGATCCAAAAAAAAATTAAAATCCTTATTTTTATTAAATATTTTGATGCTTATATAAAAATTATAAAAAAATAATTTTTTCTTAACAACTCTTAAAATACAAATCAAAATGAATTGAAATTTTAAAGGTAACATATTAGAGAAAATATCTACTAACCATAAAAATTTCAAGTGAATCAGACCTTTAGATCAAAAGATATGATTTTTGAGGCTCTTTTAGTATAATTTTGATATAATAAATAATTTGAAAATGTTAAAATTATAAAAAATTTTAAATAATTATAAACAATTTTAACAACATCAAGAAATCTATAAAAGTGAATTAGTCACTTTGAAGATTATATCACAAAAATCACTTAATTAGGGCTTAAAGGGAATTAAAATAAAATTATTTGAATTAATTAAGCTTAAAGTTCAAAAATTCATAACAAATTTACTTTTAAGCTAAAAATTACAAATGACCCCTCTATCGATATACAGATTTCAGAGATGAATCCAACATAATTTGTAACTCTGAAATTCGCTAAGTGTTCTTGAAATAATGTAGAAATTATAAAAAATGATAATTTATTAATTAATCCTAAGATATATGCTTAATTAACTTGAAATTTTTATGATAGGCTATCATGTCAATGTACACTTCTCAAAAACCTTTCGTGAAATTTGAATGATTGTATCAAAAGTTATAAATTTTAGAGTGCTTAATCACTAAATTTACTTAACAGTTAGTTCAAGAAAATCTAATAAATTACTAAATTTATATTAAAATGCTTAAATACAATCAACAAACATAAAGACACTTAAGAAAAAATTTTATGATCTCTAGTTGTCATTAAAATTGAAAACTACCATTATTTGGATTAATTAATAATTAATAATTAATTACATTATTTCAAACTTAGGAAATGCATAACTAATTATGTAGGTCTCCAAAAATTCTAATTAGCCCTATTTATGCTCAGCTAATAGAGAGATTTTCAATGAAAATAATGCCCCAATTAGTTTAAGGATTTTTAAGTGTAATTGATAATTTAAAATTTTTTACATTTATTTAATTAATCATAAATTATAAACTCAATTGAATTATAATTTTTTAAGATATATTTTATTTATGTTAATGAATTTTCTAATTTTTTTTATATAATTTTATGCGTAATTAAAATTTTGAGGTTCTTTGAGCTTAATTATATTAAATGATTATTAAATCAAAATTAAATCATTAAATTCATTTATCTAACTTTTAAATCACTTAATGACTAGAGAGGGTTGTAAGATAATCTTATTAGGTCTAATCTCTTAAGTTGTATCTAAGTAACCTTAATTCAAATACCTTAAGCAAGAAAGTTAACAAGGTTTACAGGTGTTATGCTTATGTGAATAATCTAAGAATTTATTATTTAAGTAGATTACTTTGTGACACTTAATCATTCCTCTCTATCGACTTTCATATATGTGTTTGACTACATGTTCAATAATTATGTATGTGTGTGTGTGTGTGTGTGTGTATAAAAGTGAAGATGACAAGCAAAAAATGTATATATATATATATATATATATATATATATATATAGTAATCATATGTATCATTAATGAAACTTCGAAAGTATGTAGTCTTGACACTCAGCGATCAAGACTACTAGTCAGAAAGAGGTCTTTAATAATTAAACCCCCTAGTTTAATAATGTTAGATACTTAAAAGAATGCTAAGAAAATGAATATATATATAATTATTTTTTAAAAAACTTATTGATTAGTAAATATTTTTAAAATAGTACATTCATTAGCATACATGTTTATACATACAAATACATAGCTAACAAGTATATCATCTAAACATCCGAGGGTATAGAACTACTAGTCTGAAGGAGGTTTTGATACCTCGCCCTTCTAGTTTAACAATGACATATACTTACAAATGCTTAGTGTATGTGTATATATACATATATACGCAAGAGTTTAGTTTTTTTTACAACATGCATATCCATAAATATAGACATATATTACTTAATTAAATTTCTAATTAATGTAAAAGGTGAAATACACATATATACATACATACATGAGTGAAATATCCCTTAATGATATTTAAACAAATTAAAGAATTTTTCTAATCATAAAAATGAAAATGTTATTTGAAATGAATATATTAAAGTGACGAGGAAACTAGTGTTGTAAAGAGAATCATAATTTATGCTCATTAATCCTAAGATATTTCTCACATCATTTTATTCTCATTTAGACTTAATCCAAACTTAGGACTTAATCATAACTTAATGCTTTATTAAGATGATTAAAAGTCATGAAATTCCTGAATAAAGAAGAGATTGGAGCCCTTGTTGAACCTTTCAAATACACTTTGATTGGAAAATCTATAGCCAAAAAGAATTACATTCTCTGAAGTCAAGACTTTTTTTTATGAACTCAAGCTTCATAAAAACTAGAATGTGGATCTTCTTTACCATAGGCATTTTCTAATCAAAATGTCCAATGAGGATGACTATGCTTAAGTGTTTGCCAAGAGGATATATTACATTAATGATTTGCCTCTAAGGATCTTTAAAGGGACTATTGATTTTAATCTTGAAGCTAAATCTCTTGTTGCCCCAATTTGGATTCAATTTCCTAGTCTTAAAGCCCATTTATTCAATAAATAAATCTTATTTTCAATTGCAGCTATCAATGGAAGGCCTTTGAAGTTAGATATCCCAACTGCTAACCTATCTAGACCTTCAATGGCTTGTGTTCTCATTGAATTTAATGTTACCTCACAATTCAATGAAATAGTATGGATATGCACATTGAAGTCAGGATACTCACAAAAGATCCTTTGAGAAAGCATGCGTAAGTATTGTGTCCATTGTATGAAATTCAACCACTCCCTTGAAATTGCCTAGCCAAGCAACCACATCCTGATAATGTTAACAAATATTTACAAAATAGCCTTTACCTCCAGCTCACACTCACACTTAAGATAATAACATCAACATATTGCCCATATCTTACTAGCTCACATAGGAACCTAGTCCTATTGCACAAATTGACATCCATCTGCCACTCCCAACCAAATTTGGGACAACCATCTTAGGGACGACGCTCTCAATGAGGCTCACCAAATTACACAGCACCATTTTAAAACTAAACTGAACTCATTGGGTGACATAACTCTCAATGAGACACATAACCTCACACAATAAAGGCAACAACATAATTAGAATCCCTTTATCAACAACTCTCAAGATACCATCACCTCTCTCAAATTCCCGAGACAAATAATGAAAGAAAAGAATCAGATGGAGTCCAATGAAGGTAATGCAATCCATAACCCCTATCCAATAGCAAATTTGAAAATTCTACAACAACTGGAACCAGTAACCATTGATGGTTGGATTCATATTAAAAGAAAGGAGTAAGAGAACTTAAAGTATTCCTTAAATATCTACTAATAAAAAATGCAAGGTCAAATAGTGCTAATTCTCTATCAATTCTTTACAGTAGGAACCATTCCAAACTCCTCCATGAACTATCTAATTTGGAATGTTAGGGGCTTTGCTAAGCCCCAATCCAAAGCAAGAATTCACCATCTCATTAACAAACATGATCTGGGCATCATTGAGTTATTGAACCCATGATCTCCAATCCTCAACTAACCAAATTCAAAAAAGATTCAATATGCAAGGCTTCTACTATAACTCCAGTAATAAAATTTGGCTGATGTGGAAGGCACCATATCATGTAAACATCTTCATTGACCATCCCCAATTCATCCATACCAATGTGAATATGGAAACACTTCAGTATTTTCCACTATAGTATATGCTGGTTGCTCCAATAGATAAGAACAAAACTTTCAAACTGACTCATTCAAATTAACAACACTCTCACCCTACCTTGGCTAGTTGGCGGGGACTTTAACATGCTAGCCTTAGTTGAAGAAAAGTGTGGGGGAAGACCTCCCATCACATGACTAATGGCAAAATTTATGGAACATATCCTGTAAGCCAACTTAACTAATGTGGATACATTGGTAGTAAATTCACTTAGATAAGAGGTAGAACACACGAGCTGCTGGATATATTACTTCTAAATACCCCTTGGAAGCTGCAAATTCATGAAACTTACATAACCCACATTTCAAGGGCCACCTCTGATCATTTGCTTTTACTTATCCATATATTAAGTTCCAGGTGGCCTAAAACTTTCTTCTTCAGATTTTATAACATGTGGACACTCCATCTATACTTTATTCCATTCATCTGTAGGTGTTGGAAAACTCATGAAGATAATTTTGGTTGGACCAAGATCCATAAGCTTCTTAATGTGTATTCTATAGAGCTTAGGAAGTGGAATAGAGATTCATTCTTCAATTTGCATACTCAACCGAATCAAGCTAAAGAACAAGTCAAAAATCTTGAAGACCAAATCATATCTAATTTTAATGAAGAATCTAATGAGGCATCTAGTAAAGCCTAAAAGAATCTCGAACAAAAGTTGAAAATGGTGGGACTCCTTATTGACCTAATTTTTGGATGAGGTTAGCATCACTTCTAAAATTATAAATTAGGATACCTAATCCTAGATTAAGAATCTCCTAATTAAACACTTAGGACATTATACCTAATGACCTAGTGCACCTACCTTGGGTTTGATCAAACCTAATGGGTTTAGGTAGACTCAACCCAAATTTCAAACTTAAATTAAATCAAAATAACTCAAAATAAATTCAAATTAAATCAAATGAACAAATCTAAATTCAAATCGAAGTCAATCTAGTCAACCTTTTGACATGGATTTGACATAGGTGGGTCCCATAAAGTTAAAGGTAAACCCACTTGATCAAATGAAAGAATTCCAAATAATCCAAATAATAAAATAAACATGTTTAATCATGAATCTAAGGAAATTTAAATTTATTTAGGCCTTACTTAGATTCATTAGGCCACTTGGTCTAAATGAACCTAAATAGGTCCTATTGGGTTCAAACCCATATCAAATTTAATTCAACTCGATTTGGTTGCCTAAAATCATTTAGAAATGATAGTCAAACATAATCCAACCCATCATTGGGTCCAATTTGGTCAAATTGGTTATTTGACCCAAATGAACCCAAGCTTAAACCATTAAACCCATTTTGGGTCAAATGGGTTCAAGTTGAAATAAAATTGAAATTAAATGAAATTAATCACACCAACACATCTCACCAATGTGATTAGACATGATTAGAATCCAAAAAATTTTAATTAAGTCAAATAGGTCATTTAAACCCAAATGAAATCACGCTTAACCCATTTAAGCCTAAATGAGTTAAGGTAAAATGAAATCCAAAATTAATTCAAATTATTTAAATTAAACTTAATAAATTATCAATTAAATATAATTGAACCCAAAATTAAATGAATCAAATCAAAATAAATAAAATCAAAACACTTTGACTCCAAATGACTTGAACTAGGTTTAAATGTCTAATCCAATTCTAATGGATTTTGATTTAACCTCAAACTGACATTGGGTTTGATTTGGGTGGCTAAACACTAGCCTAAGGATTGTGGTGGTGATGCCAAAAGCCATAAGTAAAGTCAAATGGAGATGAGTTGAGGTTTTGACGAAGTAAAGATGCTTTGTGATTCTTCCTCCTCCCATCATCCAAAATCACTTGGATTTTAAACCAAGTAATCTTTGACCACCTCTTGGAGGATGGTTCTAGGGTTTGGAATCAAGTGGTTAGCTCAAAGGAAGAGAGAAAATTGGCTTCCTTTGTGAGAGCACACAAAAGAAGGAAAAGAGAAATCCATGGAGGCAATTCTCTCGGCCAAGGTAGGAAAGGAGCGAAAATGACTTCCTCCCCTTAAATTTCTTATCCAAATACACTCACAAGGCCAAGGGGGACTAAACCCACCCTCTGGTCGAGCCTCCCACTACCGATGGCCAGAATCTGGCCCCTTAAAAGCTTAAATACATGGCTCTCAACCATGTATGGAAGAAAGGAGAGAGACAATCTTCTCGACCTCATTTCCCCCAATAAAAGCACCTCCATCAAGGACATAAACATTAGTGACAATATATTACTTGCCTAAGAAATGCTTTGGGATCTTAATACTATCACTAACATAGATGAAGCATTTGACACCATCCAATGGGATTTCATTAAGCATATGCAACTTGCCATAAGTTTTACAGTTGAACCCATCAACGACATCATGAAAACTATCACTAACAACTATTATTCAGTATTAGTCAATGGTGTTAAAATAGGCTACTTCAAATCTACTAAGTGATTGAAACAAGGTGATCCTCTTTTACCAACTATATTTATCATTGTAATGGACTATTTATTCAAGATTCTTAATGGCATGATCTGTAACCACCCAACCACAAGATATCTTACAAAGGGTGGTTTCTCTATCTCCCACCTAATCTTTGTTGATGATGTCCTCATTTCCTACAATGGAACCAAAGAATCTATCAAAAAGATTTAACATTCGATCAATAGGTTTGAGGAAGCAAGTGGAATAAAGATCAATAAAGATAAATCATACATTTACCTAAGCAATAAAATCAATAGTAGCCAAGCTAAATGGATATAAGATTCTCTAGGACTTAGAGCTAGACACTTCCCTATCTAATATCTTGGCAACACCATCTATACAAGTAGAACCATGAAGAACTACTTCACTGATATCATATCTAAGCTAAAAAATAGACTGCTATTATGGGAGAATCACTTGCTATCATATGGAGGTAGACTTACTTTAATCCAGAGTATTTTTGCTTCCATACCTTTACACAATCTTTAATCAACCCAAATGGCTATTCATACTCAAAAGAGAATCAAATATATCTTCAACACCTTCTTTTGGAGAGGAAATGGAAGAGGCTATAATCGATAACTTGCAGAAGAACATGTAAGCCTAAGAACTATGGTAGGCTAGGATTCAAATCAATGAAGGACCTCATCAACTACAATTCCATGAAACTCTAGATAAAATTGAGGCAAAATAAAACTCTCTGGATAGATTTATGTTAGTAAAATATTTCCTTAAAGTTCACCGAATGGAAACTGAACTCAAGCCATCAGATTCCCACTTTGGAATAATCTCTTAAGGATCCATAATTCTACTAAACCTTTCATTAGATGGAAGATAAAAGATGGAAATGTTGACATATGGAATGGAATTTATCTATAAGATGTACCACTGGTTACCCATAGACTAAAGCTAACTTTTAAGAAATTGGTTAGAGTTTTTTTTTCTTAACACAGAAGGCTCTATTACATGGAATCATAGCGAGGTGCTTCAATATATTCCTAAGAACATTGTTAAGGACATTATGCACATTCATCTGAATCTGACTACTAGAGTCAAGGTCTTACTTACATTATAGGGAGGGATATCCCTCAGAAGTAGACTTTATAAGACAACCACTAATTCAACCCCTAATTCTTGGGGACAGTTCATATGGAATCCTTACTACAAGCCAACTATTTATTTTCTCTATTGGAGAATTTTTAAAAATGCTTTTACCATTGAGGATGGCCTTAAGAGAAGAGGGATCCACCTAGCCTCTAAATGTCAATTCTGTTCTAAAGAGGAAACTAGAACATATCTATTTTTTCACTGTCATAAAGCCAAGAATATTTGGACTAAAGCCCAATCACACTTTGGTTTGCAAGACATGGTGAAACATCCTAAATATTTCACTCCTCTACTCATGGACTAACTCAGATAAGCTCAAATGCCTCTAGATGCATTTACAATGTCTTCATATCACTTCACTTTGGTATATATGGATGGATAGAAATGAAACCAAGCACAATAATAAACCAAAGACCCCTAAGGCCATTGTCCAACATATACTCTATGACATCTGATAGGCTATCTATTACAAGAAATTACAACAGGAATCTACCAAATCAAAATCTTCTATTGAGCCAAGCTGCCATTCTAGTAATCTAGTTTTTTAAATTAAGCTAAAATCACCTTGGCTTAAAATTAACATTGATGGCTCTTTTCTTCCTCTATCCAATATAGCTAGACTAAGAAGCATCATTAGAGATTGGGAGGGATCTGTCATCTGCATATTTCATAAACATTACAGCCCCATAAGCCCCATGTTTGTTGAAGCTAATGGTTTCATCTTTACTCTCAATATTACTCAAGCATTCCCCAACCCTTTTTGGATTGAAACTAATTCCATCCATCTACTTACCATTATCAATAGAACCACTGAACCTCCATGGAGTATGACTTATCAAATAGCTTCAATATGCCAACTAATCAAACTCAAGGACATCAAACATTCTCACATCCACTGAGATGGGAATAGGCATGCTAATCATCTTAATATGATTGGGGCCTCTAAGCAAAACACATCAATCTTTATTTATATTTGATTTAGCCTTAAACCTTTTATCTTAGGTGACATGCTCAATTTGCCTTTCATTAGGAGAAAATAATGTTTGTTGTAAGTCCATTTGACTAATGCAATCTTTGCCTTCCCATGAAAAAAAGCCTTATAAAATTCACCTCTTTAGATCTAACTTAGGATTAAGAGGTTTAAGGGAATGGGTTCCACCCAAACGAAATCTATAACTTCTCATGCTCTTCAAAACATTAAGACCAAGTTAAATTAAGAGCTAAATCCATAAGGTTAAATCAATTTCTAAAATATTAATCATGTAAATCATGATCATCCTTGCTAATAAACTAAATCTTTGAGTCACATAGCATAACATAAATATTAAAGCATAACTTTATCATACTGCACTAGCCTTAGCACACTTTAGATTGATAGGCTAAAAATTCTAGTATTAAGTTAGGGTGATGCAATACTGTGGATTGATTTTTTATTTTTTGATGTAATAATTTAGACTGGATGTTATGGTGTATCATCGTAGACTAGATGTTGGACAGATATTAGGCTAACATTATTTTTAATAGGGGTTGTGCTAAATAAAATAAGGATGCCATAATAAGTTAATAATTAATAAATTCTATTTGCTACTATTATATCTCACAAGCATAACCCATTAAGACAAGAGGGCTTGGACACTATCTAGTACTAAGCCCCACTATATGGATTATAATTGCTTTAATGTTTATGTGTGTTCTAGCTAATCTTTCTTTTGTAGATGTAGTTAGGATTTTATTTTGATTTTTAACTGAAATTTGTAATAAGATTAAGATTAAAGTCATGGGAATAGATTGAGTAGTGGCTACAGGGATTTGATTTGGAGGCAAGGTGAAACTTAAAGTATCCAATATTTAATGTTAAACATAAGAAAACCTAAAGCACCCATTGGCTTTATTTTATGTAATGTTTAGCTATGCAAGGTAATATAAGGGGAAAGCTCGAGCACCCATTTTTATAGTTTCTTCTAGGTATATAGGGATCCTAGCCTCACTTTCCTTCTTCTTAATTAATTTTTTGTGTTTAGTTTATTTATTTTGGGTGTGGTGCATAATAAAACAACATGCTTCTCATATGTTTCTTTTTTTATTTTTTTGCTAGTGTTATGAAAACCTAGTTTGTATTGTAAGCTCTTAGATAAAACTAATTTTTCTACCCAATATTAATTTATCAAATCATATTAAATTAATACAACTCATTACTCCATTTTCCTAAAGCCATGGGTATAAATACTAAAAGCAACTAACCCCCCCCCTAAAATTTATGAATCATGATTGAATATTTCTTCATTCTTTGTTGAATAGGGTACCTTTTCTTATTACATATAAGGCTATCGACTTGAGGATGATAGTCCTTTCGTGGAAATTCTACTTTCTATGTTGATTTAGCTCATAAACTCCTTCTAACTACATCTCATTATAGGCATAATAACATACCCATATCCTTTAAATAAATTGTATGTATAAAAATACTTAAAAACTAAATTTTATTGTATTAGTTAGAATTGTTCTCATACCTTATGATCTTAGAATCCTAAGGAGTGAGATTACTCTCAAAAATTTCTTTCCAAATAAATAACAGCTTAACCATCTTGCACTAAAGTGTTAGTGGTGTTAGATGACAACCTTTCTAGATGGTTTTATGTCTAGAAGAGTTGAGATAAGTTCATATTCTAGGGTAAGAGTATGCTAATATATCCCACTACCTTGAGTAGAAGTAAGTCAAGCTTTTAGCTAGGGCTGAAGCACTCTAGTTCTAGGATCTAAGGTTACCCATTTCTCTATTATTACAGACATAAGTCCTCACCTCTTAGGCATTTTTACAATCTTATATTATCATGATATAAGTTCTAGTATTCTAATAAATAATTAATTCATAAATAATATATTTCTCTTTAAATATATAAAGCCCAACTGTAGAATGGACTAGTACACTTACTAAGCTATTTGATATCCAAATGCTCCGTATTTAATTCCCTTAGCTTCTAGAAAGAACTATTATTATTTGAGTTTTTAGACTTAATTCTCCAATCTAAGCAATCATTTAATCATAACCATTTAAATCCATAAAAATACTAATTGAATCCTTTAATCAAGTGTTTTTTTAGGATCCTTTATTTTAAAATGTAATTAATTATGGGGCTTGCTTTTCTAGGGAAATTATCCAATTTAAAATAAGCCCCATCTTACTTCATTCGTGTAATATAGGGAAAAAATCTCTTGTACACATAGGCCCATCAGCCTTAACAGTCCTTATTAGATGATTAAATACATTATTAGGTGATCTCTTTATCTTTTGAGATAGTGGTTTATTCCTTGATGACGTAGTTGATCATTTAAATAAGTACCCCCAAAATTTACACGGTGTCTCTATCAAATTTTAATCACCATATTTTTTTTGATAACTTCACTTGAAAAAGTTCATCTTTTCATTTTTAGTAGTTAGTCACCACCTTAATACATCAGTAGTAGGCATATGCCACTCTTAAGCTTAAGGCTACTCTTCTTTCTATTGGATTTCTTCATTTCATCATTAGGCAAGTGTTGCTAACATCTCTCTTCTCGATTTTATAACCTCTTATTTATCACTATCTAATCAGTAGGTTCTAGAGTTCCCCATTGGACACCCTAATGGGTCACATTATTAATTTGAGCAAGAATTCAATTCTTTCCAAAAGACAAACCAAATTCATCAAAAGAAGAACCTAATCATTAGATAAAAAATCACTACTATGGTTTGATTTGAATTGAGAGGTAGAGTTTCCTTCATTGAAGAGGAAATTTATTAAGGTTCCCACTTTACCACTACTGTGTATTATTTTTGCCACTAGTAGAATTTCCAAAATTGAGATGACCCCAAAGAGAGCCTCAGCTTCCAAAGGAAAGGCCAAGATTGAGTAAGGGGTTGTTCCATATACCATCAAGGTTCTTCCTTCCATCTCATTCCTCTCACCAAAACTCAAAGGAGAAATAAGAATAGAAAGTGGAAGTTGAAAAATAAGTGGATTGTGGAGAAAATTTATGATACCACATGGATTTGAAGGGTACTTATTGAGGTGATCAAATGCATCATTCAAGGATAAATATATTATTTCGAAAGATAAGTATATCACCCTATAATGGATTTGATTACTAAATAAGGACTCCTAAAGTTAATGGGTCTTTAATATTCCAAAGAATTTTCTCTTAAACAACATAAGAAAGTAAAACAGAGTTTATTTATTATAGGGTTCATAGTTCCCTATAAGAGAAAGCCCCTATAATTAATTATATTTCAAAAAGAAGGTAATTCCTTCTAAGAATACTCTTGATTAAAGAAACTAACTTTTCTATTTATGGATTTCAAAGCTCAATTTAAAAAATATTGTTAATTTAAAATTTTAAAAGGGAACATTCCAAGGAGGATTAGTTTATTTTAGAAGTCAATTAAAAATAAATAAGAAATGTCTATAGATATTGGAATGTCCAATAAGCATTTTAACTATCCTATCATTGGGCTTTATATTTTTAAAATTGAATTTAGTAATTTAAATTAGTATTTTATTAGGAATCTAGGACTTAGATTCTGACAGCATGATACTGCATAAATGCCAAGTGTTTGAAGACTTAATCTAATAGGATGCTTTAGAACCTAAGTTTATAAATACTTTTGACATAAGTCGAAAGCTTGACCCAATGTAATTTTTGGAAATTCTTAATTTTTTTTTTCATTTAAGAAAATAAACTTATCCCTAACTCTTCTAAACTTACTACCCGCCTAGAAGGGTTGCCATTTAACACCACCTAAGAGATCCATGATTCTAATCTTTTATATGCAAGATGGATGGACAATTGTATTTAGAAAAGAAACTAGGATCCTAAACTCACTCTCTAAACCATAGGATCATGATTGGTATGTTCTGAACTTAACTAATGTAATAATTTTTGTGTTTTATGTATTTTTATCTTACAATTTTATTTTAAGGTTTGGGTATGCAATTTTATGCCTACAATAAGATGTAGTTATAAATTATTATGGGCCAAATCAATATGAGAATGCACACTTCCCCAAGAATGGTTATTATTCTCATAGGTCAGATGCCCCATTATGTGTAATGAGTAAAGCCAACAATTCAAGAATGATGATTAATATACCCATATGGTTCACAAAGTCTAATTATTTCTAGTTGCTTTTAAGTTATTCCTAGGGCTTTATTTATTATGAAATTAAAAATCTTTATTTTTTTATTGACTTATTTAATTTTAATATGGTATAAAATTTAGTTTTCCTAAGAGCCTAATGTTTTCAGGCTTTTCATCACAGAACATGTCAATGAAAGAAACTCTAAAAGGCATATGGTTCTATTATGAACCTCATTATAAATCAGACTAAATTAAACTAATAAAATATGCTAATGCATATGGGTACTGTTGTATACCTTAGATGAAAAGATAAATGGGCAGTCAAGCTCTACGCTTAATAGCCTGGCCTAGAACTAAAAGTTTCTATCTATAAAGGTCTTCATCTAAGATCGTCACCTTCTTTAGGGACCTCCAGGGGCTTCACAAGGTACTGTTGATTGGTAAAGTCAGTTATTGCTATTCCTAGACTCCATTAAACCTAACCTAAATCTTGGATCAAATTACATTTTAAAATTTGAAAATAAAATTCTAATCCTTGCAAAACAAATGTTAAGAAATATATACAACACACTAGTAGTTTATATTTCAAACATAAAGGCTTAGCACCAGTGGTTGCCAAACCCACCTATTCTAGTGGGCAATGCTTAGGAATTTAAGCAGCAAGTACAAGAAACTAAAATTTCTTTTTTATTTATTATTAAAATCCTTTTAAGGATAGCCCTCTTATAGAAAATAATGTTAGCTTAAAAGAATGGCCTAACATCCAGACTAGCAAGCAAATAGTTCCTAGCCATTTAGTCTACCACAAAGAAGAAAAACATCCTTTCACATCACATAATATTACAGATCATCGACCTAACCTAAATCTAGGATCAGTGACCTAACCATCTTATGTGTGAAAGAATGGCTTCCGTGGTATGACTGCACTAGGCCTTTTAAGTTTAAGTTTCAAGTTTTAGGTTTTGCAATTTTACCTTTGGACAATTTAAATTAAAATGATTTAATTGATTTTAGATTCCATTTCAATTTGGTATTTACTTTTATGTTAAATTTAAATTTAGATTTTAAAGAATGATGAATAAAATAAATTATACTTTTGGTAGTACCCATTTCAATCAACATCCTAATCCTAGTAGAATGAAAATTTTATCCTAAGATGAAGATCCATTTTAGAGGTCACACTAAGAGCCTAAGTATCTTAATTAACCCTTTTGAGTTTATTTGATGGATTATTTGAATTAGATTTAACTAATGTTTATGTGATTTGATTACGATAAGTGTTTTATTCCCTTTTTTAAGTTTTATCTTATTAAATTTAATTGACTATTATGTGTTTGTGTTATTTGATTAATTTTATGTCATTAGAATTTAAAGATTTTACTCTTATTTCATTCATATTTCATTTCATTTCATTAATGTATCTTAGTTTAATTAATTTGTGACTTTTAATTAGAGTTTAAAATGATCTCTTAAATTTTAATGGAAAGTTTAATCATTTGGTTGACTGATCTTAATTTAATAATTATTTATTTCAATTTGATCTTTTAATTTGATTTCAAATAATTTAATTTATTTATATTTTATGTTGGTTGTTTAGGATGAGTATTATTAAATGTGATTTTATAGTTTAGGTTTTTATCAATTATATATTTCTTTGATTTGATTAAGATTTAAAATAAAAATAATTATTTGATTTTATATGTTTTAGTTTAATTCATTTGATTTGATTTAATTAACCTTATTCACTAATGTTAATATTTATTAACTTAAATGATCTACATTGTTTTGACTTAGTTTGATTTAAATTAATTTTTATTTTAAGTATGCTTCAAAGGCATCAATTTCATTATTTAAATAGTTCATTTCCTTTACTTTGTGACTTATGATTTTTTTATTAATTTATTTAATTCATTGTTTAGGTTAATTTTAAAGAATATCTTATACTTAAGAGTTCATTATTTAATTAAATTTTTTATAAGAAGTTTTATTTATTGATATTGAATTATTCATTATAATCTAAGAAACCTAAAGGAATGAACAACTTAGGTCCCAAACCTAATCTAGGTCATTCTAATTTTTAGGTTATTTAAGTTAGTTGATTTAGTTAATTATGCATGTTTATTTATAATTAAGATCTTTTTCTTAGTGTGAAGTGAATTTAGATGACTTCAATGTTAATGAACTTTTTATATGAACATGAGATTAATAGATTGTTAAGTTTTAGCTTTTCAACTAAACGATTACTTTGTTCCAACCCTATTAATTTAATAATCTAGGGTTTAATTAACTTCTCATTCTTAATTAATTACATAAACACTAAATATAAGATTTATTAAATTCTTTAATTTCAAAGGGCTAGAAAATGTTTCTAAAGTCTTCTGATGTTTTTTATAATGTTTTGAGTTGACTCCATTAATTTTCATAATTTCTATAATTTTTCCACTTTACTCTTTTATTTAATTTATCCAAGGATTTGAAACTTTCATAACTTCTAATCCATAAGTAATTTGGCTTTAAAATTTTATTGGTAAGTGTGGTTCCTTTCCAGTTTCATTTCCTTAAAAGTAATCAGATATGTATTTTAAGACTAATTAAAGTTTTAATAATTTAAATAAAAATTAAATTAAGCTTAAATTATTATAAATTTCATGGGGGTTTTAATTTTTCTTAATTTCTCCCTAGACAATGAATCCATGGAGGGTTTATTTATGATTTTTGAATTCTTGGTTGATTTAATTTGATTTTGTAAAGATTAGAATTAAATGAATTAATTAATTCAATTAATTATCTAAATAGGCCATTTTGAAGATTAATAGGTTTAACTAAGATTTAATATTTTTCTTGGGTTCATTAAAATGTATTATGATGTTTTAAAGTGATTCCATGATTTTCCTCAATTTTCTTAATTTGTTATTAATTTATTTCAGTAAATTGAGAACTACAGATTGAAAATTTTATATTTATAATGTAATAACCAATAAATCCTATGATTTTAGTTAGATTGACAATTTAAGCTTAATTAAGGTTTAATGTATTTCAATTAAACCCAAATTAGCCTAAAGTGAGGCAATAAAATTTGAGAATTTTTAGTTTAATAGATTCCTGTCACTGAAAAGAATCCATAGAGCCTTATTTGTATCTTTTAGTTAGCCATTCTATTTTATATAATTTTTTAAAATTTTAGCAATTTTTTGCATTTTTTAAATCCAAAAAAATTAGATTTATCTCTTTAAATTAGTCAGCGCCATGTGGTCCTGACACTGTACCGCTTTACTCATGGAGCCAGCTGTTGGGCCATGCAGAATCCATGTGGATCCCATTTTAAATTGGTAGTAGAGACACAAATTTATTAGGATTGTCTAATCAAAGATCGGCAGCCTAGGATCAACCCACAATTTTCTCAAGGGATTCAATTGGTCAATTTGACTAAATCATAGCTGTTCATTCCAAGTAGAAGGAACATATGGCTATGATTCCGTTATTTTATCTATGGCTGTGACCGAGTGCCATCAAAGTTTTAGAGATAATCACTAGTGATCTACACAATTAAATCATGAGATTTTGATTGCAAAATGATCAAGACATGATTTTAAAGGGACCTATATGGTCGATAGTTCCATTGAAGAAGGTTGGATGAAGTTTTTGGAGAAGGAATTAT
This sequence comes from Cymbidium sinense, assembly GCA_021442155.1. NCBI lineage: Eukaryota > Viridiplantae > Streptophyta > Magnoliopsida > Asparagales > Orchidaceae > Cymbidium > Cymbidium sinense. Next base: position 137,153,973 of record CM038218.1, read on the forward strand.
GTTTTGCCTCTCATTGAATCAATGTAGAGATGAATGTTTGCTATTGCTCATTGGATTTTTGTGTTGGAAATGATCAGAGAAGCTTAGGAGGAGGGAGAAGGTACTCTCATGCTCAATTTCACTTAGGAAAGGTGATGGAATGAGCTAAAGCTTGTAATTTGGCTTCTCTTGGGTTGTTATGGTTGGCTAAGAGCTTCCCCATCAGTTTGGAATGGAGGTCACTAGCCATGGGAATTTGAATCCCATGATTGCTATAAAGGTGGTTAAGAGGTCCAAGCAAACATTCAAATCACTTGAGGAAGGTGAGATAGCATGTACGAATGAGCTTCGGAAGAATTGGGGAGGAGGGTGAATCAATTTTAGCTTCTTCTCCTCCATGAAATATTCTTTATCTCTAAACACCTCTTCATGTTATGGAAACACCTCAACCCCTTTAGTAACCTACTGGTTGCCATCTTTGTTTGTGCTAAGATGAGCCATGGATTGGGTTAGAGCTTAATTAGATTGGGTTTGGAGTTAAAGGTTCAAATTGGGTTTCTTTGATTTTGGCTTTCCTTAAGTGGGTTTGATTGTATTCCCTTTAATAATATTTATTTAGATTTAGGTTACAATAAATATTAATTATTCTTCATCTAATTTATAAATTAATTTATCTAAACTATACATGAATTTGGATTAGTTTAGGCTAGCTTGACTCACTTGACCAAAATAGAAAAAATTTGGTTTTTTAGCTTATCTTGTCATCTTAAGATTAAAATTTGTGTTTAATTATTCTCAAAAATGACCATTTGGGATGATTTTTAATAATTTATTTCATTTAATTTGGATTTGAACCTAAATGAACCCATCTTAGAATAAGTTGGGTTTAATTAAGTCAGATGGCTAAATTATACACACACACACACACACACACACACACACACACAAGCATAAACATAAAGGTAGAATTATAAAAGTTTTCTCAAATTTAATTTGAGGGAAAATGATTTATCCTTAACATCAATTCACTATGAATCTTTAAGATGCATGCCATTGTTAAACTAGGAAAGTTAGGTAATCTGACACCTTCTTGGGACTACTTAAAGTCTCATGTTCTTTAGATGTCTAGGCTATATACCTTTCGATTCATAGCCCATATATGTCAGAATTAGAATCAATATTTTAATCATTCATGATCATTTATGTTAATGACTATCTTTTGATTAACTTGAAGAAAATAATTTGAGATTTATTAGTGATAATAGCCACACTACTTATTTTCAAATGCACACAATTAAAACAATCCAATTTCTTATGATTTTATGCTTTTTTTAGACATGGATGCATAAACTTGTGAAATAAAAAATTTATAAAAAACCTTAAGCAAAGCAACTAAACTTCATCAAATAATATATTTGGGTTTATTAATTCCTAAGAGTACTCACATTAAAATAAACACCCTTAAGCTTAATCAAGTTTATTAAATATTACTTTTATGATTTTGAATTATTTATACTAAAAGAGTATACCAAATTATTAAGATTATCCCCAACTTATTTTGTTTATTAATTTATCTAAAGTTTATTTAAGTGACTTTTATGGGTTAATTTACTTTAATTAATCATTTAATCACTTAAACCTTGAAAGAGCCTCTAAATTTAATTAGACCTTAAATATGAGCCCTTAAATTATGATAAAAAGATAGAGATGCATAAACATAAAGTAAACATATTTTAATGATTTCTAATACAATTAGGCTCATAATTAAGGGTTAATTAAATAAAGAAAGGAAAGCTTAAATGATCAATTACACTCAAAATACCTCAATCCCTTAAGAAATCTTGATTTCATTGGACACTTCTATGTTAGCTAAGCACATAAAGGTTTTGATTAAAATTTTTAATTAATCATGCTAATTATTATGATTTTCTAAAATCCTAGATCAATTAATTAGTTTAATTAATTAATTAAAGGGGTTTTAAGGTGATTTTAAGAAATAATTAAAATTAGGTGTCCTAATTAATTCCCTTGATCGACCTTATTATTCTAATGGTTAACTAAACTCCTATGATTAATATCATAATTTTCTTAATTTAAAATAATTAATAAATACAAAAAATAGTTAAATAAGGTTTAATATTTTAGATTTCCTAAACCACTTGGAAAATTGCCTTAAGAAAATTATGGGAGGTAGAGCTCATCCTAAGAAACATTCACACTAAATTCAAAGATAATTGGCTGAGTAATTATAGCTTAATTAAAATAATTAAATGAAATTTTAACTTAATTACTTACTATTTATTGGGAAACTTTTGGGGATTTTATTTTTGCTTAATTCTTCTCTGTTTAAGCTTTTAAAAATATATTTACTTATATTTTTAAAAAATTTCTATAATTAGTTATGATTTTTTTAAAGTTTTAATCAATTTAATCTCATTTTAATCCCTATTTAATTCATTTATACAGTCAACACGACGTGGTGGCTAACCTGATTGTGCTTTCCACCTAAAACCATAGGGTTTATTATTTAAACTGTAACGTGACTACTGACTCAGGGGCAGCGAATGTACTTTCACTTTGGCCATCTAATCATGAATCGAATGATGAATATTAATCTTATGATTTCAGGTAAATAAATCTGATGTGGTTAATCATAATTATCCATTCCAATCACGCGAAATGAACAATCGATGATCTGCCATCTACCAGTGGAGAGAGACGGACATCATCCACTATTCATCACTCTATCCAAGCTCACCTGAGCTCATTCAATAGGAAATTTGATTCCAAAGAGATCAAGAGGAGTTTTAGAGGTATCCTATAGTTGGATTCGCATCACATGCAAATTTATTTCACAAAAAACCAACACCTAATGGTCAGAGCTATGATTTGAAGGAAATAACTTAATGAGCTAAAGACTAGCAGTCCAATGACTAAGGTAGCTTTATCTTGAAAAGGCAAAGCTTTGTTGATAAGATCCTCCCTTGCCTCCTCGCTAGTTGTTCCTGAGGCTAAGCTCTACCACTGCTCCCCAAAGGTTTATTGAACTTGGACTTTCGATGGTCGTATAGATTAGGGATTGAATTATTCTAGTTTTTCAGTGCTGAGGAAATGTGTGGGAAAAAATAATTTTGGTTTGGTGGAGTTTTGATGAGGTTGGATGGTGGGGGTGCTCGGTTTGGATGTAGGGTTGGTCTCACTGGTGATGGGTGCTCGAATTGCTTGAAGGAGGCATAGGACTATTCATGATGCTCTGGTAAATGTCTTTGTGAAATTTGAATGGGAGAGGAGTATACTCTCCTCCCTATGTGAACTAAGCCTTAGGATTAGTTCAGCTTTGGTAGTTGTCCGTCTAGTGTAAGTGGATAGAGATGGTAGGGTGTTCATGATGTGGAGGTGCTTGAGTGGCCTACCATGGAGTGTTCACCTCTTTTGAGGTGGACCAATGGCCAGCAAAGGGGAGAAGGTCCTCTCCTTGGTCATTAGTTGAACCCAATCACTTTGGGTTAGGTAGGGTCAATGGGCTTATGTCCAAAGAGAACCAAAGGTGACTTCCATGAGAAAAAGAGGTGTGTAGGCCTTCCAAATGGGGATTTCATCTTATGTAGAACTCTTGGTTCACTTGGTTTGCATCAAACCAGATTCACCATGGGTTGGGTTCACTTGGGCAGGTCAATTGGGACTTAAAGACAAGTCATGTAAAGTTTGGTTGGGTTTGAACTTGATTTAGATGGATTTGGTTTAATTTAACCCATATAAGTCAATTTGGGTTCAAATGGGTTAGGTTGACCAATTGACCAAATTATGTCAATTGGGATATTGGATTAAGTTTAAATGATCATTTGAAATGTATTGGTGTAATTAGTTTGATTCAATTTAAAGTGGATTTGAATTAGCCTCATATGAGTCCAATTGGGGAAAATAGGTTTAGTTGACCAATTGGTCAAATTGGCCAAATTGGGTTGGATGACGCATTGAGTTATGTTTGATTGATCATTTAAGAATGATTGTAGGCTTTGACTTGATTTGATTTTGATTTGGATAGTTTTTAGCTAAATCTGATCATTTAGGTCAAATTGATCTAGATGGGTCAATTGGGTTGGTTTGACCAAATTAGATTCAATTTATAATTGGTGGGTGCTCAATAATCAAATTATGATTTATTAGAGATATTAGTTGCAATCAATTTGGATTTGAATGAGATTTGGCCCAATTTGACCCTTTAGGTCAAATTAGGTCAACTTGGGTTAAGTGGTCAAATTGCTTAGTTAGGCTCAATTGGTTATAATTGGATGATCAAAGATGGTCAACAATCATTTTTGAAAGAGTTTGGATGGATTGATTTGGTCAAATTGAAGTTAATTTAAGTTTCAATTTAATTTGGTCTTTTGGGCCAAATTGGGTCAAATGAACCAATTTGCTTGATTGGGTTCAATTGAGGTCAATTTGATATTGAGAGATATTCAATGATGGATTTGGAGTTAATTGATTACTTTAATTGCAATCAATTTGAATTAGATTGAATTTTTACTCATTTTGATCTTTTAGGGGTTAATTAGACCAATTTATGGAATTGAATGAGTTGGGATGGATTGAAATGTTTAATTGGGTGTTTGGAGTGATCATGAGGTTTGGATTGATTCAATCTAGTTTAAATCATGTTGAATTGGAATTTGGCCCTATATTATTCAAATGGGTCAACTTGGGCTAAGGGATAAGTTGACTTAGTTTAATTCAATGGATTTAGAATTAGGTTATAATTAAGTTTAATTGAGATTCAAATTATTTTGGATAAATTAGATTGAGTTAATTTTGGATTTAGTCCTCTTAAGCCCTAAATGGGCTAGATTAGGTCAACTTGACCATTTGGCCAAATTGATCATAATGAATCTCATTTAGTTTAGGATTAATTGGTCTTGGTTAAGATTTGATTTGTGGTCAATTGGTTTGAACTTGAATGGTTAGTTCACTATATGGTTTAATCAAGTTTAGGGTTGGTGGGTCCTACCCATCCTATGCTAAAATCTAACCCTAGGATTGAGTCCTATGAGTCTCTAAACTTAGGCTTAGTGTTCTCCTAACCACTAAAAGTGTCTTAAATCTAGGAATAGCATAGTGCTTAGGTAGGTCCTACGTCATAGGAAGAGGTAGTTAACCTCACTCTAAAAGTGCCCTTAACATATATACACAGAGAAAATATTCTATCTTCTCTACTCTTCTTCTTCCCTAAGATAGGTCATACACCTCATAATTGATATTGCATCATTTATATTTGGATCTACTTCTTCATAAGATAGGGGTGTATCATCATGTATCTCTTCAATATTCTCTTCTTCTTCTAAATCATCTAATTCATTGAAGAACATGATTTTTTCCTTACATTTATTTTACATATGACCATTCTTATGACATTTAAAACAAACTATACCTTTTGCATTTTTAAAAGTATTTATTTTATTAGGGTTCTTCTTGGAAGTGTTGTTTGGTATATAAGGATTAGGTTTAATGATAGACTTTTGAGATTGAGATGTAGATGGATATTTAGAAGTAACTTGAGCTTTCATTTTATATCTGGATGCAAGTTTTTATGCTTTCTAAAAGTAAAGCAAAGTGAAAGGCATCCTCTAAAGTCTAGGGATCATGAAGCTCCACTTCATTCCTAATATCTCCTCTTAAACTATTATCAAATTTATAGCTATTTACTACTCTTGACCATTACATTGAGTTCAAGCAACTAAGTGCTTAAATGTGTTCATATATTCTACAACTAAGATTGTCCCTTGCTTAGAGCAGCTACTTATTTGTGAAGTCTTTTATCATGATTTCTAGGACAACATTTTTCCCTTAAGATTTTTTTTCATTTCTACCCATGTCATGAGGTTTCTATCATATCTCTCTTCTTTAGCTATAATGTTATCGAATATATTTTTGAATGACCTACTAGTTCCATTTTAGCAACTATTATTCAATGGTAATCATTAATATGATACCAATCAAAGAAGTCATCCATTTGGGTTAACCAATCTAAAAAGTTATAACGGTCATGAATATCATCATATTTTGGGGCTTCAATTTTAGCTTATTTTGTAGGTTCTTATGATGTTTCATGGATCCTATGATGGTCTAGTCTAAGGGTGTTTCTTAGGTTTGGTATGATGTTAGAAAAATGCAAATATGACACACCAAATAAAATTTTTAAATATATGATGAGTGCACTCAAATTAACACTGATAAGATGCATAAATGTTTTTGAAAATGACTAGCCTTCAATAATCAGAAAGTAATTTATGGATACTACAAAATATTAAGCACACTTAGAAAAGAAATAAACATAAAATCTTTATGGATATGATTTTGATTTTTATATAAGGCTAGTATCTAGGTTAGGCTATTTAGTGAACTCTCCCTTACTCAAGTTATCACTTAAGTATGATGTCTTGGAGTTAAGTTAAGTAAGAAAAAGTTAGGCTTTATAAGTTGGCGGCAATTAGTTGGTAGCAACATAAAAATTCATAAACTTGCCTATCACATATATTTAGCATGCATTTCCAAGTAAAATCACTAATTCTGTAGAAGAAATTACATGAAATCTAAAGTACAAAACTAACATTACTTTGATTTTATATGGATTATCTATGAGTACTTTCTTCATGCCTCCAAACCTTAGGCTCTGATATAAAAATGATGAGGAATGCTCTTATACCAAAAATTGGTGAAGTGTTATCATGGAGAGAAAGGATGTCATTAAGGATGTGGAGAAAGAGAAGTTTCAATCTTCTTCCATACACCAAAGTCAAAGAGAGATGATTTCACTCACCAAAGTGGAAGAAGTATGAAGTTCTACTCACTGAAGTAAAAATTGAATCTCCCAGACGGCCGACCACCAAGTTCCAACCAAAGAGTTTTCACTCTAAATTTTACACAAAAGCTAAAAAGTTCTTTCCTTAGGTAGAATAGTTAGTTTAAATAGTACAGTACTCCAAAGAATGCATTCCTGAGGGAGAAAACCACCAAGAACTGAACAAAAAAAATCTTAACAATCCTTTCGTAGCACCTTAGCACCACGAACTAGCACCGTGGTCCCATCATCCAGTATCGAGTGCCAAGATGCAAGATTCTCGGTCCCCAAACACTATAACCTATAAAGTGTAGTGCCAAGGCACTAAACCTACACCGATGAAATTGAACACATGAGCTCACTTGTTTCCATCCATAACTTTAATACAACACTTACACATGAATAATTACAACCATGACTACATTATACAACACATAAAACATAAATTCACAAAACATAAAGTCTACTAAATGTACTCTTGAGTTCAAGCTTTAGTTTAGGACCATGTGATAAGTCCTTTCCTCTTCTTATGTACTACATGAAAGAGCATACTAAAAAGGACCTTTCTTCATGACTTAGGTGAGTGGATCTTGTGCACCTTCAGGCTCTAGATCTTTAACCTCCAATATTTTTCTTTAAAAGCATGTAATGAATTTTTTTAGTTGATCATCATGCTCTTGTCTCATCTGTAAAAGAGCTTGATAGTTCTTCAATGGTTTTTATGCACTGGCAAATTAAGTTAAAATTATTCTCTTAAATTTGAACCATAAAAAGGCTAACTCTTTGAAGGTAGTGAAGAATAGTGACACCTCATTGCATCATCCAAATCCAGTAGCAATATGATGGATTCAAAGTAGGCTATATGATCAGCTAAGTTAGTCTAACCTTTATAAGATTCTAAATGTGGTATCTTATACTTTTGTGGTGGTCAAACTACTATAATCCTCTTGGAAAAAGCATTGGTGGGATTGATATTCTATTGCTCCTCTCTAGTGTTCTCCTCTTTACTTGCTTGATAAAACTCCTCATCAATGTTGAGTAACCTTTATAGCTCATTCTATCATTGAGCTTCATACTAAATTGAATTTTTAATAAACAAAGAATACCTGAAAAGGCAAACCCATTATCTCTTTGATGTTTTCTCTTTGAGGTTTACACCTTTTATTAAATTTAAAGAGGAAAGTGTAAAATTGATTTGTTTTATTTTTTTACTTTTCACTTAGGGACTAAATTGACTTCTAAACCTACCATTTTTTTTCTTTGATATAGTGGAGTTAGAGTTAAAATGTCCACATACTCATCATTTTTAGATTTGAAATATCAGACTTCACCTTTTAGCTCTTAGACCTAGTCCTTCCATCCTTTCTTTTTTCATTCATTCTTTCTTTATTTCTCTCTATTTTTTTCTTTTTTTGTCAAAATTTTAATAACATTTCAACTCTTTGTAAGACATTACACTTGATAAATTTTTTTTAAATACAATATTTGCTAGGACACTGAACACATTGGACTGTTTATCTAAATATAACATTTGGTACAACATTTTACAAAGTCAATTATTTGATTGATCACATCACATAGTAGACACTACCAGATTCTTTGATTGAATACAAGATTTGGTAAGGCACTAAGCAAATTTTAAAAATTCTTTTTCTTCTTCTCTTTTTATTTTTAGTTTTAAATTTTTAGTTCCTTTATTTTACAAAGTTAATAATTTACATTTTAGATTAACAAAATAAAATGACAATCCTTTGAACTTTAATCTCAAGAATACATAATGAATGTAAATTTCTTTTCATAATGATGCTTTTTTTATTTGGGCTAGATAGGACCATCCAAGAGCCTTAAAGATGTTTTTGAATTCTTACTATTTTACTTCAATGTTTGAATTATCATCCTCAATCAACAATGTGATTGAGATTAAGTTTTCCAAGATTAAACTTTCATTGAGTCTAAAACTCCCTTTCTTTTTTTGATTGAATCTACATGGCACCATTGTATCGAGGTTAGATCCGCATTGGACTTATGTATATTCACTTTCATGTATGTTTGCAATTGATGTTGATCAATGCACCTAGATCAACAAGCATTCTAGAAATTTTTTATGATTTTCCATATTCACTATTATTTGAGATGTTGATTATATTCAATGGTTCCTAGTAGTAGATCTTCACCATAAAAGATAACCCTAGAACTTCTTTATAGTGGAATGCCACAACAAAAAGTTGTTAATAATTAAGGAAGACAAATTATAAAATTATGTAATGACTTAATTAATGATTTTATCATTTTCATTCATTCCATTTTCTTTTTTTTTTTCTCTTTCCTTCCTTTTTTATAGAGAATTATGATGTTGAATTTTGCAAGCAACTTCTTTATAGTGGAATGCCACATCAAAAAGTTGCTAATAATTAAGGAAGACAAATTATAAAATTATGTAATGACTTAATTAATGATTTTATCATTTTCATTCATTCCAATTTATTTTTTTCTCTTTCCTTCATTTTTTATAGAGAATTATGATGTTGAATTTTGCAAGCAATTTCTTTCCATAATGATCTTTTTTTTTTGTTTGGGCTAGATAAGACCATCCAAGAGCCTTAAAGATGTTCCTAAATTCTTAATATTTTACTTCAATGTTTGAATTACCAGCCTCAATCAACAATATGATTGAGATTAAGTTTCCTAAGATTAAACTTTCATTGAGTCTAAAACACCCATTCTTTTTCTGATTGAATCCACATGGCACCATTGTATCAAGGTTAGATCAGCATTGGACTTATGTATATTCACTTTCATGTATGTTTGCAATTGATGTTGATCAATGCACCTAGATCAACAAGCATTCTAGAAATTTTTTATGATTTTCCATATTAACTATTATTTGAGATGTTGATTATATTCAATGGTTCCTAGTAGTAGATCTTCACCATAGAAGATAACCCTAGAACTTCTTTTATAGTGGAATGCCACAACAAAAGTTGTTAATAATTAAGGAAGACAAATTATAAAATTATGTAATGACTTAATTAATGATTTTATCATTTTCATTCATTCCATTTTTTTTCTCTTTCCTTCCTTTTTTTATAGAGAATTATGATGTTGAATTTTGCAAGCAACTTCTCTATGATGGAAATAAAAAGCTATAATCAAAATTTCAAATGAATAGATTTCTATTATTTTCTTTTGTTTATGAATTAGAAAGATAATTTCTTTATGAGAACTCAATGTTTCGATTTGTATTGATGACTTATTTTCCATTTCCTTTCATTGTTATTTAAGATGATAAGACTCTACCATTTTGAGTTTAATTTCATTAATTCCCTTTAATACAAAGGGAGGGAGGGTAGGGCCAACTCTATCCTCTATGAATATTTATGTTCATCTATTGACTTATTAGAGTTAGAGTCTTTAATTTAATATTTTATATTTTCACTCTAAAAGATATAAGTGTTACTATTAAGACCTAATCTATTTAATATCTTAATGTCATAAAATTTAAAAACTATTTTAGAAGGGTTGAAGTCTTCAATGATTTTATCTTTAGATTTTATTCTTAAAATTAATTGAGGCAATCTATGAAATATCAATCATCTAATGGGAGAGGATTCCCATTATAGAAATTAATTTAAATTTATAAGAATAGATTTCATTTATTTTAATTTTATCATGAGAATTAAGTCTTTCTTTGTTGCCTCTCTTTTCTTTTTATTGATTAGTAGCTAAAAAGTAAAGTTTAGTTATATCATTTTTTATTCATGATGTATGTTCATCTTCTCATTTTAACTCTCTCCTAAAATCCTAATAATTCCAGATTTCTTGAGTGTCTAAAATGGGGTCATCTCCAAGTCACTCCTAAGATTTGGCTAATCAGCCTAGACAATTGATTTCCAAGTTTCTGGTGGATGTACAAAGATAATTCTATTTTTTTTATTTATGATTAAGAGTAAAGCTAAATTTCATTTATGTGTATGAAAATTACCTTCTATAGAGGTACAAGGCTCGTATTTGATTTCCTTGGTCGACTTCTGCCTAGGTTCAACAAGACATTCTTTTGGAGTCATAGATATCCCTCTTTTATAAATTTCTTTTAGTTTTTAGAATGCAGCTTAAGCTTCGATCATGATAGTAAGGGGAAATAGTCAAGACTATACCCACTTCCTTTAATTTAATAACTTTTTTTATTTATTTACTATTTATTTGGAAAAATTTGAAAGAAGTCCTATATTTCAATATACATTCTCAAGTGGTTTCTACCTTTGAATTTATTAGAACAAAGGGGTATCAATTTAAAGACCCTACCATGACTCTCTTTAGCTTTTTTAGAAAGCCAAGTTAAAATCAAGGACAAAGTGAACTTTGTTATTTTATTTTCAAAATTCAGAATTTCTTTGTTAGATAATCTTCAAATTTTTTGAAGATGATATTTCTTTTTCACTATGGAATGATATCAAATCAACTTTGACCAAAATAAAGCCTAATAGAAATGACCTTGATTTAATTTATCTTAATAAAAGTTTTTTAAGGGGGTGGTTCTAGGACCCAATAATTTAACTGTGATAAACGATGAGTTCTAGAACCTAAGTTAAGTGTGTTGGATGAGTTGTACCAAAGATAAAATGGAGAGGCATCTAATGAAAGAAAAGCAGTCATGATCCATGAGTATCACAAGTGCATTGTCTATGTATAGAAATAAAAGTCTATTTCTAAAGATGGAGAGAGGAACTATTCCCTAGCAGAGTCGCTAAAATTTATCTTAATATTAAAAAAAAAAATTTAGTGACACCATACAGATATAAGAATTTCTTATTTAGATAATCAAATATGTCATTAAGGAATAAATATATTATCTAAAAAGATAAACATGTCATCATATAATGGATTTGATTAGTGAATAAAGACTCCTAAGCCTAATGGGTCTTCAATATTTTATAGATTAACTCTTGAGCTACATGAAAAAGTAGAACAAGATTTATTTTATGTTGGGTTCATAGTTCCTTATTAGGGTAATCCCCTATAGTTAATTACATCTTAAGAATGATCTCTTCCTAACAATACTCTCAATTAAAAAATAGACTTTTATTTCTATGGATTTCAAAGCTTGTTTTAAAAGGATGGTTAATTTGGAAATTCAATAGGGAACACTTCAAAGGGAAAATAATTCTTTTTAGAGGTCAATCAAGATTAAGTAGAAAATGGTTATAGATACTAGGATACTTAGTAAGAATTTTAACTATCCTACCATTAGGCTTTACATTTTTGAGATCAAGTTTAATAAGATTATGAATTGACATATTATTAGAAATGTAAGATTTAGATTCTAATAACACAAGATTGTAGAAATGCCTAGTGATTGAATACTTTTTCCAATTGGATGCTTCAGAATCTAAGTCGATAATGCTCCTGACATAAGTCAAAGAGATCGACCTAATGTGATTTTTGGGAATTATTAGTTCTTTTTCTCACTTGAGAAATGTAACCATCCCTAACTCTTCTTGCCAACTAACACCACTTAAGCAAATTTTAAAAATCATGATTATAATCTTATGCATGCAAGATGGTGGTGCTGTTGCTTTTTAGGAGGTAATCTAAGAACCTAAGATCACTCCCTATCCCTAGAATAACGTTTGACATGCTATGCATCTAACTAATGCAACAAATTTCTTTTTTTAGGTATTTTAACTCTTGATTCATTTTAAAGCTTACGGTATGCAATTCATGCCTACAATGATATGCAGTTAGAAGTTGTCATGGCCCAAATCAAAATAACAAGGAACATTTCCCCCGAGAAGGGCGGTCATCCTTAAAGGTCAGATGCCTATTTATGTGCAATGGGTAAAGCACTTAATTTAATGAGAATAAATAATATGTTCTCATGGTTTGCAAAAGTTAATTATTTATAGTTACTTTTAAGTTATTCCTGAGGCTTTAATTAATGTGAGATTTTGAATTTTTATTTTTAATTTTATGTTCAAGTTGTTCAAATTTAGATGAGGTATAAAATTTAATTTTCTTAGGAGCCTACATTCAAAGCATTTCATCATAAAAATCATATAATCAAAATGAAACCTAGAAAAAGCATGTCATTTTATTGTGCACCCCAAAATAAATCACACTAAGTTAAAATAATAAAATAGGCCTATGTGGTTGGAGACCGCTGTACACCCTGAAAGAAAAAGAATATGAGCAGTCGGGCTCAGCCCTTATACAACCTAATCTAAAACTAAAAATTTTGATCTATAAGGGTCTTCCTCCAGGATCGTTACATTCTTTAGGTACCTCCATGGACTTCCAAGGTGACCATGAGCTAGTAAAGTCAACTCATGCTATTCCTAAGCCCTATAGATCCTAACCTAATTCTAGACTCAAATTATATTTCAAATTTCTAAAAACAAAATACCATGCATGCAAAATAAATGTTAGAAAATATGTACAATACACCAATAATAATAATACAAACATACGGGCTTAGCACTGGTATTTTCCAAGTGCACCTATCTTATTGGGCTATGCTTAGGGACTTAAGTAACACTTACAAGCAAATTGTGGTTCCTTTTAGCATAACCCCTATAAAAATAGCATTAGTATAAAAAGAACTCCCTAACATCCTGACTAGCGGGAAAATAATCCTAACCATCCATTCCAAAATATTCATGATAAAATAAAAATATCACATCACAGATCATTAGCCTAACCTAATTATAGAGTCAGTGGCCTAATAGTCTAGTGTGTGAAGGAAGGGGCTTGTGTGCTATGACTACACTAGGCCTTGTTTTAATTTAAATTTAGTTTATGTTCAAAATTTATTTAATTTACCATTGGGTGATTTTAATTTAAGTGATTTAATTGATTTATGATTTTATTTCCATTTTTAGTTCATTTTATGTTAAAGTAGAATTTAAATTTTAAAGAATGAAGAATAAAATAAATTACATGTTGAGTGGAACTCATTCTATTCAACATCATAAATCCTAGTAGAATGAGATTTTCATCCTAAGATAACATTGTATTGAATCTTAATCCATTCTAAGGGTCAAACTAAAATCCTAAGTATCTTAATTAACCTCTTTTGAATTGATTTCAAAGATTAATTTTATGTTGGGCTTGATTTGATTAATGTTTTAATTTTCCTTTGAAGGCTTAGAGTTTATTAAACTAATCTTATTAAGATTTGGAGACTTCATTTTTATTTCATTTCTTTTACTCCGATTAATATTTCTTTAGTTTGATTTATTACCTTTAATTAAAATGTGAAGTTACAATTAAAAGTATATGTAATAATAATTAAGTTTAAAGTAATTTTTATTTTAGTTTGATTTTCTTTCAAATAATTTGATTCATTTATATTTTATGATATTTAATTTTTTATAATGTTTTCATAACTTAGCTTTATATTTAATCTTATGCTTCTTTTTATTTGATTAAGTGATCATTTGATATTATGTGTTTTGATTATTTGGTTTAACTATTTTGAATTGATCTCATATATTTATTTCATTAATGTTTATGTTTATGAATTTGGATTAGTTAACTTAATTAGTTTCAATAAATCTTTAAGTAGTTTTGATTTCATCACTTAAGGAATTTATTATACTTTAATTTCATTATTTAAGAGAATTTATTAACTAATGTATTTTTTTAAGTTTATCATTTAGATTAATTTTAATGGAACATTATATATTAAATTTTCATTATTTAGTTTAACCTATTAAGACATAGTTTGGCTTATCAATCATAACCTAGGAAACCTAAGAAATGAGCTACTTTGTGTATCCAACTTAAATCAAGGCCATTTTAATTTTCTAAGTCATTTAAATAAAGTGATTTGATTATTAATTTTTTTCATTTTAAATTGTCATTATTCATTAACATTAAAATTGACTTAAAGTAATTTTAATATTAATGAGTTTTTTTTATTTGGGTATAAAGTTTAGAAGTTGATTAATTTTAATTTTAATTAATTTAATTGATTTAATTTGAATTCTTTAATTTAATGATTTAGGATTTGATTAATTTTACACTTTCTTAATCATTTAACATGTCAAAAGGTTAAGAAATTTTTCTTAAGTATTATGATATTAATAAAAATGTTCTAAGTGAATTTTATAAAATTTTATAATTTTTGTAATTTTTTATTTTTAATTTTATTTAAATTGACCTAGGAATTAGAAATTATATAACTTTTCATTTCGAAGTTATTTGGCCTTGAAATTTGTATGGCAAATGGGGTTCATTGACAATTTAAGTGTCCTAAAATTTCATCTTAATCAAATATATATTTTAAAACTAAGTAAAGTTTTAATTATTTTAATAAAACATAAAATAAGCCCTAATCATTGGAAATTAATTAGAGGTTTTAATTTTACTTGATTCCCCTCTAGATGATGCTTCCGTTGAGAGGTTATTTAGATGTTTTAGGAGATTTGTTGATTTATTATAATTTGTTAATGTTCAAATCAATTAATTAAATTAATTAATTCATCTAATTCCTAATTTAAGTTATTTTGGAGATTATGATGTTTAAGTGAGTTCTAATGATGTTTTTAGATTAAAGTTTATTAAAATGATTTAAATTGATTTTATAGTTTACCATTATTTTATTGCATTAATATTATTTAATTTCATTAAATTAAGATTTATGGCTTTAGAATTTTATATGTTTCATTTTAATTGACAATAAATTCTCAAATTTTTATTTAACACGTATTGCAACGTTAATTTCAATCTCCTAAAGTTTCAAAATGATTGGTTTAATGGTTTTAGTTTGCTTTAGGCATGATTATTTCAATCAAACTCAAATTATCCTAAAAAGACCTAATAAAAATTGAGATTTTTGGATTGAATAGATTCGTCTCACTAAGATGAATCCATAGTGCCCTTCTTTGTATTTTTTTCATTAAGTATTTTATTTTCTATAATTTTTTAATAATTTTTGGATTTTCTTATAATTTTTAAACTCAGAAAACATAAATTTCCTATTTAGCCTAGTTAAGGCCATATGGCGTCGATAGGGTGGCCTTTTTCACTTTTCAATCATAGATTAGTCTATATGGAATTAATGTGGTTCTCATGTCAAGTGGTGGCATAGATGCAAGATTTGATAGAGTTGTTTAATCACAGATCACACAGCCCAAATTCAATCCCAATTTTCTTAAGGGAATTAAATCATTCTGTTCACCTAAATTAGGGCCTTCTATTCCAAATAGAAGGAATAGATAGTAGAGATTATCTCCCTCTTACCTTGTCAAAAGAACAAGAATTGTTCGCCATTAAATGCCAATTTCAGGAGATCTACATAACGGTTCTTCAAGATTTCAATCACAAATCTATCAAGGTGATTTATTATCAATGCATATGAT
Source organism: Cymbidium sinense (assembly GCA_021442155.1). Lineage (NCBI taxonomy): Eukaryota > Viridiplantae > Streptophyta > Magnoliopsida > Asparagales > Orchidaceae > Cymbidium > Cymbidium sinense. The sequence goes on from CM038218.1 coordinate 137,170,149, forward strand.
TTGATCTTGTTTGGGATCAAATTCATTTCATAGAGGACCAAAGTACAATAGAGGGGTGGTCAATTTGATCTCATACCTAATTGATGTTAATCCTCAGCAATAGAAATATTTTGAACACCTTCACCATAACATGATGAAGCTTTGGTAAAGAGATCTTAGCTTGCCTCCCTGTCAATCACTGTGGACACCATTGCTTCATCCCTTACCATCAGGTTTGATCAAACTTTGACTCGACGGTGGTGAGATACTCTAATTAGTGTTGATTCAAGTTCACTGCCATCCAAGGAACATGTAAGAAGCTTCAATCAAGCTTGAGGAGCTCATTTTCCCCATTCCCTTTCTTGGTCGAGAGCTTTGATTTTCTTTGCCACTAGCCATGGCTAATCTCTGGCTTGAAAACATCAAAAGATATAAGTAAGGGCTCAGTTAAGCCCCTCTGGATGATTGGATTCATGAGATGAAGTCTTTTTCCTCTTCTTTTCTTTTTATACTCATGATCTTCCACTATGGAGAAGTTAAGTTGAATTTTTCATGGTGATTTCCACTCTTGGAGGCTAGCTCTACGAGGAGGTTAACTAATTGGAGAGTGTCCAAATCAGTTAAAGTGATGAGGTAGTTGAGGTATGGAGAAGGGAAATAGTATTTGGCTTATTTTCATTGGTTTCCTTGTCTTCTTATCTTATTGTTCTACCTCACCCTTATATTCATGGATTTAGGCTATTTACACTTCATTTGGATTGAAGTGTAATCACTCCTAGCTAGGTTGAAGATGGTCTTTATGTTAGCCTAACTTTATGATGGTTTGGGTTTGGTGATTGTACTTGATTTGATGCCAAATTGATTTATGTTATTTTGATTCTCTTTCTTTTGATTAATTAACATTTAATTTGAATTTCAATCAATGTTGATTGTTCAATAGATAATTTAGTAGCCAAATGATCCATATTAGGTGAGGGTTTGATATGGTTTGAGCTAGGTTTAGCTCTTTTGACCTAAATGGGTCAAGTTGAGTTTAATTAGATCAAATGTCTAATTTAACATAATTAGAATGTATTTTGGTTTCAATTGTGTTTAATTAAGTGTTTGAGATGATTTATATCAATTAATTTTATTTTGTTTGAGGTAAATTTTAAATTCAAATCGCTAACCATCTTTGACCTTCAATTGGATTTAGTTTTAGGTTCACTGTTATTCAACATTGACTTTATGCTTTTTATGTGATTTGATTTTTAATTTATTTTGGTTTTATTTGGAATTCTTTCGGTTTAGGTGATTTTGAGCTTAGGTAGGTTAATTGGGTTAACCTCGCCGATAACTTTGGTATAAAGTCAATTGGATTTTTTATTAGAGCTTAAATATATTTGATTTAATCATTTGTTTAGATTTGAGTTTGGTTTGGGTCAACCTAATCTTATTAGGCTAGGTTAAATCCTAGAAGGATTCACTATGTCACCAAATATAGTATCCTAATTGCTTAATTAGGAGACTCCTAATCTAAGATTTGGTGTCCTGATTACTAGGGTTAGGGCTAAGGCTAATCTCATCTAAAACTGAGGTCAATAATAGTGATTAAATAGATTACTACCATGTTTACTCAAAACAAATTATTCTTGGTCAGGACAGCTACTGTGAAATAACAAAAAGAAAATGAATACAGATTTTAAGTGATCAAGTCTTGTAGACTTGAAATAACTTAGAAAATTTTTTCGCATTGTTTGCATCTAATAAACTAATGAAAATGAAATAAATTAAAATCGAGGAGGTGGTCGCGACAATCATAGTGCCTAGGCATTATCACCATCTTACAGAATCCAAAAACTCAAACTGCCCCCAATGGTTGCCTACTTAAATGACACAGCAATGTGGCACTATGATGCCATCGTCGAGGCACTATCATGATAGCCATCAGTTTTAAAATCAAGAAAATCTCCACTCTTGCCCAACAAGATAACTACATGGGGTGGTTGGAGGGAACTATTATAGAGCATGAAAATGGAAGAACAATCTCTTTCTCCGCTCTTCTTCTTCTTCTTCTTCCTTCTACCCCAGTCTTACTCTAATCCTTTTCACTGTTCTTACTCCTATTTATCTGCATTCCTAATAGTTTGCTTCCCACTGCCATGAGAGTGATCTCCTCATGCAAGAAACAAGATCGAAGCTTATTGTCATCAATTCTAGGTTAAAAAGAAATTCTAGAAATGCTTTGTTTATGTGATTTTCTATTTGAAAATTAAGTTTTCACCATCAATCTTGAATCCAATGAAAAATAAAAAGGCTAATTTCCATTGATCTTGGATCCAAATTTAAGAGATAGCCCCATACCTAAAAATTTTAGAATCTTGAAATATAAACACCTCCGCCATTGAATTTGGTTCTAATATGAGAAGAAAAACCCTCCCTTCATCGATCTAGGATTCAAAAAAGGGAGAAGAGTGTGTTTACACTAAATAAGTAAAAAATTTAGCACTGCTAAGGCATTATGCTATCAAATTTTCACAAAACATCTAATAAATTCTAAAAGAATCTAGTTTAAAAATGGAGTTCTTGCTTCGTGGTGTTCAGGTGTTATAGTCTTCAAAATGAATCTCTTGGTTATTAATCCCATAGCACCGTGGTGCCAGATATACTACACCATGATGCTAAGCTCTTGGGTTTCGATATAATTCTTACGGCACCATGGCACTGTAATGCAGCACCGTACGCTAAGCTTTCATGTTCCATATCTTTAAAATGGCATCGAAACATCATTTTTTAGCACAAATGTGTTGTACCTTCCACCATTGAACTTGGTTCCAATGTAAAATAAAATCCTCCCTCCATCGATCTTGGATCCAGAATAAGGGAGAAGGGTGTAAATGCATTAAAAAAAAAAAATCTAGTACTACTAAATCATTAAGCTTCCAAAATTCTATTTTTTTAAATTATTAAATTTTAAGCATTGATGAGATAATGCCTAGGTGCTATGGATCCAACGCAAGTGTTGAGCCCTCAGATCATCCAGGAAAAGTATTTTAATAGCATTGTAGTACTGAACCTCAAGCACCATAACAATAGAGTAATTTCTTGATTTTGAAACACTTGGAATACTGACTCCAATAAATTCTTAGTCTAAGCCTTAACTACCTAACACCACAATGCTGCATATTGACTATTGTGATGCTAATCTATTAGGTAGATTGGCATGAAATTGCTATCTTAGGAGCACCACAGCGCTGCAATGCTGACTCCTCAGGAAAAGCAATATGAAATGGCTATCTTATGAGCACCACAGTGTTGTGCCCTCGAGTAAAATGAAAAAAATAGCTATCTTAGGAGTGCCACAACACTGTATATTGAGTGTCATAGAGTTGACGCTCGAGTAAAAATGAGAAGAAATTTCTATCTTAAGAGAGTTGTAGTGCTAGGCTCTCAGGTAGTATGACAAGGATTTCTATCTTAAAGAGTACTACAATGTCGCATATAGAGCATCATAGTGCTAAAATCTCAGGTTTTAAGCTTCTGTCCTATAAGCTAATAGTGCCTAGGCACTATAGTCTCAATGTCAAGGTGTTATTACTACAATATCATTTTTAAGTTAAAAATTGTTTATTATTTTAAAACTTGGAGCTTTCAAATAATAAATAGAAAGACATATGCATAGAAATACATAAAAATATGAAATAATAATATATTTATTAAAAATAAAAAATGATTGCATAAATTATACAAAAAGAAGAAGAAAATACAAAAATAAAAGAAAATTGGGGAAATGAGTAGTCATATTCATCACCCTCCTCCCCTTTTTCTTCTTCTTCTGATGCCGATGGGGTGCTCACGTAAGGTGGATATTTAAGGCACTATAGGAAAAGAGGCCTGAACTAGACCTGCAAAGCCATAATTTCCAAACATATGGATTAAGGCTGAATGAAGCTAAGCCATGTAAGAAAACTATTTCTGCTGCTAATCCATATGATAATCAAATTTCTTATCTAAGGCTTCTTACCTATAGCTACTCTCACCAACTTGTTTCCTCAAATTTAACACTTCTCCTCCAATTTCTAGGAGTTGCTTGTTTAAGGTTTTGGAAGATTAGGAGCAAGGTTGTGAGGCTCAAGGAGCATGTGTGCATTCCCCTACCTCAAACCTCAAACCAAATACCACAATTATCCTCTTCATTAGAGGAGCCTTCTAAATAAGAACTTCTTCATCAGGCTCCACTAAATGCACATGCCACAGTACATAAGCAATAAATATGAGAAGGATGATTGTATCCTACAGTAGTACTGCCCCTAAGTATATTACAAATAGAATTATAAATAATCTTCCCTATATCAATTATAATGACCTTTTGAATAGCAAAATTAAAAATGGCCCTGTCCTTAGTCTCCTCATTTATATTAGCATTGGGCATTAGCTTGGTTGAAATAAAATAGTGCCAAGCCTTAGATTTAGTCATTAGATCAGTGGCATAAAAAGTTGATAATCTTTTCCTCCCACCGTCTCAACTGAATGTTCACATTTTTGTTGGGCAAAAAACCAAGGACTTTATAAAAATCAGAATGATTGTTATAGTAGAAAGTATATTTATCATACACTACATTTTGCAAACCGTAATATGCATTAATGGCAGTACTATCAAAACTCCATAGTTTCCCCTAAATAAAAAATCTATTGTCCTGGTGCTCTTCACGTTGGCAAAGAACTCCCACACCACAAGAATGATGCAAGGGATACTTTCATAATCCATATTCTCCCACCTTTTATCGATGATGATCCTCTCCATGCTTCTACCTTAAATATGAAAACTCCTCTCTGGAATGAGGTGCTCATGGATGAGGGCATGTTCATACCTCTCCTTTGCTTCCACTCAAACAAACATGTTAGCTTCACTTGAAGTTGTTGTTCTCTTACTACCAAGCATCTTGAGCAGCATGATTATCTTCCTAGTGAGAAAAAGCTAAGGAAAAGAAAACTCAAAGAACGCCTATAGCAAGGAGACAACATAATAAAAATTTGTAGCCTAAAGGGGCCTATTTATAAACCAAGTCTAGTGCCACTGACTATGGAAGAAACATAAAAATGCTCACCTCTCGAGTTCTAGAAAAAAAATAATCCACGCCATGGTGCTACAATAACAATGTTGAAGTGTTATCCTCTCGGGTTCTGAAATAAGTAACCAGAGCAACAATGCTTGCATGCAGTGCCTTGGTTCCAATCATTTGGTAAAAATGGTAATTATGATAGTCAAAAAGAGTACTTATTATAATTAATTTCATGATCGATCAAAATAGAAAAGTGTGTTAAAAATTGATGTGGTGTCACGACACTCTGACACCATGCTGCAGCATTAGTCAAAAAGTTTATCCCATTTAATAAATGCACCAACCAATCTGTCAGTCTGTTTGAATGGACTTTTGATTAGCATTGAGGGGCTACATATTCAGCACTCAGGTGCTAGTCATATGCCATCCTACTTTCAAATGTCCTTTATAAAACCTATAGTGTCATGGTGCTGAGTATTTAGCGTTGAGGCGTCATAATCAATAGCACCAAGGAGCTACCCTTCATAGCACCTAAGCATCATACTTCTAGGGCTGACACACCATCCCCAAAAATCAACTTATTTATGTTTTTTTATGCAAACATCTTATAATTCTTTCACCATGTGAACACATATATATTTCTAGCATTCTAAAGTGATGTAAGTCCAATCTATTAGATTTCAAGTTGACGTAAGTCTGACCCATACTTATAATGCAAGCACAACCCAAAACTTGCTGGCATCTTAAAGGAATGTAAGACTAGTCATCTATATGTTTTCATACAAATAACCCCAAACCATATAATTCATTCACCATGTGAACACACCCATAATGTTGGCATTCCAAAGGGGTGTAAGTCCAACCATTACATTCACTATGCGAAACATCTTATAATTCATTCACCATGTGAACACCTATATAATGCTAGCATTCTAAGGGAATGTAAGTCCATCCTAACCACTTTCTAATTGATGTAAGCCTACCCCATACTTGCGATGTAAGCATAACTAAATCTAACACTGACATTCACCATGTAAACACCCATACACTTAATCTCTAGGCTACTAAGGATATCTGAGATGAGGCAACCCATGGCTGCTATTCATACTCCATGGACATTATAGCTAGCCCTTTGATCTTGATAGACTAGAATAATATTATCTCAGGATGACAGAACCATAGGATCTTGATTGGGACTAATCTCTTATTTCCCAGGAAGACATGATTGTTTCCAATTTGAATTGAGAGTACTCTCTTAATACGATAAGAGGGGTAGTTAACTATAAAAGCTTATGTTCATGGGAAGTAGAACCCAAATCTAAATAAACCTTAAGATAATGTTATGGGAAATCTAGTTGAATATATATCAATATGCCCCATGACAAAATATGCTCCTACCTAAATAAAGATATGATTGTTTCCAACTTTAATTAAGAGTACTCTCTTAATATGATAAGAGGGGTAGTTAACTATGAAGGCTTGTGTTCATAGGAAGTAGAACCCAGATTTAAATAAACCCTAACATAATGTTAGGGGAAATCTAATTGAATATATATCAATATGCCCCATGAGAAAAGATACTCCTACCAATGTCAATAAAGATAACGGAGAGCATCCTCAACGGTGTTCTTTTTAGAGCAATCACACTTGAAAAATGACACAAGAAAAATTAAATATTCCTTTCTAAAACATGGTAATCAAATTATTGAATACATATTTAAATTTATTTTAACTGTTATTTTTTTATTATTTTTTCTCAAAAAATTTGATATGTTTATTTTTTAAATGTTTGAATAAATAAACTACATGTTTCTTGAAATAATGAAAATACCAATAACTTTTATTTAATCTTATGAGGAAAAGAAGCTTAACTCAATTAACCTTTTCCTAGTGCTAATTAAATCAGCCTTCTTGGACCAAAATTGAACCTTCATACAACTTCAAGCTATATAGTATCATACCAAAATTATTTGTTTTCAATCTTGTCAACCATAATTCTTTATGCTTCTCAAATCAAAATACTACAAAATAAAAAGGGAGAGCTTATCATTCTTTCTTTTTTTTAATTTTGAGGAAAAATAACTTTGTCGATAAAAGAAATATGCATAATCATATTTGTGCAAATTCTTAGTTTGAAACCCCAAAAACATGAAAGCAGTAAGCTTCTCGTTGTTGATACTTTATCTCTAGTTTTCTTATCAAATATCAAATATATCCAAATTTAGATTTTAAATAGAAAAATAAAAAGAAATTTCTTTATCACCTAGGCAAACATCTTTCAACATAGCTCCTCTACCTTAAAATGGTAGAATTACATCATTGCATTACTTGACAAAGCCTAAATCCTCCCTTATGAGTCATTTGGTTGCTTTTAATAGTGTTGTCATTGAAACTAAAGATTTTATTCTATTTTTCTAATTCTACATGTGAAATGAGATAATCACATTTGATGAGTTTTGAAAGTGATTGTAGACTTTGAAAACCAATTCTAAATACTTCCAATTAAAATGATAAAATCAAATAAATTCATCATCTTTTTAGTAATTCTTTCTATCCTTAAATGGAAAATAGTTAAAATTTGAAGAATGAAAATCAATCACATGAAAACGCAATATAAGATTCCTTATAGACACATATGTTCATATAGAAATGCAAGAAAATAATCCCATCATTGATGACGGCTTTCCATATAACTTCAACAATGAAGAACTCATTTATAAAAAAAAAAGGTGAAAAAGGGGAAGCCTAAATTAAAAGCTTTAATACATCATTAAGGAGAAAGTGAATAAGTTGTTGTCACCTCACAAAATTAAGGGGAGAAAGAAATGAAGCAAGTGAACAATAAATATAATTATCTTGAATAGAATACTACTTCTGTGTAGGGAAGGAAAGGAAGAGCATATGTGATGCACTAAAGGAACAAAACCATTGACCAAGTAGTGGTGGAACTAAGGAATGTCTATGGGGATTTGCCAATTTAGAATAAATCCTTTAATATTATATGCTATGTTAAATATTTTGCCCCTCCAATATTTGAAAATGTTAATTTATAAATCATGTATGGAAGATTACCACTATGAATTACATAATACATAATACACTCAATAACCATTATAAATTAACTCATTTAGAAATTTCTACAACTTTCTTATCATAAAGACTTAAATCCTCAAGTCAATAAAATCGCAGAACATGATTTTGGGAAAATCTTTTAGCAACTCAAAAGGATGACTAGCATGTCAATGAAGACAAATTTTTACTTCATTGAAATCTCCTTATCAACTAGCTTAGAGACCTCAAAACAAATAATTTCTTATATGAAAGATTTATGTTGCCATTAAAAATGTTGATAGAACATTAATCTCATGTCCTTCTTAAATGCCAAAGCCCCAACTAAAACCTAACAATTTTTGTGGATGGACTTAATAAAACATCAGGAAGAACTAATATTAGAGGATAACCTATAGATTTTTTTCTATTTTATAATTTAAACTTTAATCAGTCCTAAGGTAGGCCTCTTTTAGTACTTGAACTCAATCATTCCTTGGTAGATATAAATATTAAAATCACGTAATTAATCTATCCCATTAATTTAATTATTTATATAATGGATCATTAGACTTTGAGGATTTATTTAACCATCCTAAAAATTAATATAGAAAATTTCACATTTGGTTAAGTCAAAGGTATCCACCTATCCTTACCTTATTTAGGTTATTAATCAAGTGACCACATCACTTTGCTAATTTGGCCAAAAATCTTATAGATTTAACTACTAATTTTTTTTAGTATAGTAATAAATAAAATAATTATTATACCCCTTTGATATCCCTGATTAACCTAAGATCCAAGTAGAAGTCAAACCACATGAACTTTTAATTGACTACCCCACCCATATAAATCAATAAATGAATCAAACATTAAAATTATTCAAATAAAAAAAATTTTGATTCATCAAGTGATCCAAATTTATCCAATTGGACTAATTATATCGAATTAGTTATAATAACAAATTGATTATTAGAGTAACTAGACTTGTAAAATTTTAAAATTTTTTAAAGATGGCCTAAATCGCATCAAACTCAATTACCCTTTAACCCAACCTAAATTAGCCAAAAAGAGTCTATTAACTCTTTACTACCACAATTTTGAAGGATGATTGAACTACTGTAGCCATGATATTCAATTAATTTCTTGAGAAAAATTATATCCATGGTTGTCATTAATAAATTCTTAATTTAACCCATATTGATTTGACTCTCCTAAGATGGTTAATTTAGTAGAATGAGCCAAAAAAATTTATTTTGGGCAAAAATGGAAACACCCATATTTATAATGTAATTAAACTGATCATATGGCTAAACCACATCAAACCCATAAGAATTTTAGTCGTGTGTATTGGAAACATATTCTAGTTTAACCCAAATAAATGTAACCACTCCAATTGGATCAAATTGACCTAATGGGTTAATATATAACATTTACGTCAATATGGGGCAAAATAATAATTTCACCAAGAAAATCTTCATATGTTTAGAAAATTTATTTTAATAATATTTATCATGAAAGAGATATTTAGACCCTTAGCTTCCTTAGCTTGCTATATGATGGTTTATATAAAATTTTAGTAGAATAAGAAGTAAAATTAATGTAGTTGATAATTTCCAAAGACAAATTACTATTTTCTATCTCTTATAGCTATTATGTTTGTCTCTTAATTAGCTACACTAATAGCAAAAGTTATAGATGGTTGAGAGGAGTTAGACATGGATTAAGACGTGGTTAACCCTTGGTGTCTTTCAGCCACCATAGCTTTAAGTAACATTCAATATTCCAAAATAGAAAAAAATATAGAAAAATTTTTCAAATCTCCCAAAAAATCTTATCACAAGCTCACTAAGTCAAATTAGCTGTCATTGTCAACAAATGAGAGCTCGAGCTTTGTACACACATAGAGAAAGTTAAGCTAATTTTAATTAGAAGATTGCTTAACTTACTCTCATTAATCCCCAAGATTAATCTCACCAACTATTGTGAACCCCACTGGTAACCATTTAAACTTACCCCCAACATCTCAGCATAGTCTTTAAATAAGTCTAGTTGACAACAAGGCTAAGTCTGGTCTATTATAGAAACCTTTAGATCTTATCAGACATTATTATAAAAGAATATTTATGGGGTGCACTAGAGAGGGAAATTAAGTGGGTAAGGCTGAGGTCTGGTTTGATTTTAATGTAAACTTGAAGATGATCCCATAAATAATAGGTCTATTTCAATAAAATCCAACAATTTAGTTCAAGTCAAAATGTGGCTAGATTTATTTAATGTAATTAATAACTATCTTAAACTCCATAAATTTAAAGTTCTAATTTATAATTTTGAAAAAAATTAATTAATTCAAAACTAAAGCAATAATATTAGTTAATGTTTACTTCAATTTTTTTTTTTGATTGAGATTAAAATTTATCCGTAAAATATTTATTAGAGTACCCATGCTTTAAACTAGGAACTTATGTTCTATAATACTATCATATTATTTCTTAAACATAATCTATTAATTTAACATGTTCTCATATAGGTTGACTATATTAAGTGAACATATATACACTTATATTTTGTGTACACTAATTAATTACTTAAGTAGAAAAGTTAACATGGTGGGGAACACACATATTAGGGCTAGCTAACATATCTACTTAGGGCTTCGATTAGCTTCTAGCTATTTTAGTAGCTCGTATCATCAAAATCATGCATGTCATTCTATCTCCTTAAGTTAATTTTATTACTTGATATGGCTCTCATTATCAAGTTTCTAATATTTTGTTAATCCTACTGCTAATCCTATTTATATTGGTATATATATCTTGAAAAATATTTCATTTTATCACTTTAACATACCTACTTAATTTAGAAATTTAGAATTCTTATATATATATATATATATATATATATATATATATATATATATATATATATATATATATATATATATATATATATATATATATATATATATATATATATATATCGTGTGTGTGTGTGTATTGTGTAGAGAGAGAGAGAGAGTGAGAGAAAGAGAGAGGACTTGATCTAACCATAATATAATTACAACACTCATGCAACTCAATTGATCCCCTTTTTTGATTTGATAATCTTTTTTTAAAATTTAAGTTTGGCCAATACCTTATTTGTTTAAACTTTCACCAGGTTAATCCAGATAATTTTGATGAAGTCATTCTATAGTTCGGCCACACCCAACCCATGATTAAACACCCTTAATTCCTAGTATAATCTATACATAGTTCCCTTCTTTCTTTTTCTAAATAAAGGATTTTTATTCAAAACTTTATCATATACTTTGAGTAATTTAGATAATTCTTTATATATATATATATATATATATATATATATAATATTTATTTTGAGTGCTCATATGCCATTTAACCACTTGAATCCTATATTTGTTTATTTGTTTATTGATGATTTCAATTATATTTATCATATTGATACTTTTGTAAGAATATAAAATGATAAGAGAACTTTAGGTTAAGACACATCTTATTATGTCTATGAGTTAACTATAATGGTAGTTCATCTAATAGTAAAATTCTCTTAATCATAATTTTACCTTATATAATCATCTAATTAGTTAATGAACCAAAAATTTATTATTTTAATTGATACTAAATTGATAAGCCTTCATATAATCATAATTCTATAAATGACATAGTTTAAGTAAGTCATCATGATCATATGAGTTTAACCCTAGGCTACATAAAGTTAACTTTTATGCACACTTAAATGTTGTGATAGTTTATCACCTCTTAGCTTCTTAATATAGGAAGGATTTAATTGTTCTAATCTAAAAATGATGAAATTAAAAAAAGTTAAATGTCTCAGCCTATAGTGCCATGGTGCAACAATCGCAGCGCCTAGGCACTACCAACCACCTTATAGTATCTAGAAGCCCAAACTACTTCCAATGGTTGCCTGATCAAATAATGCAGCATTGTGATGCTAAAATGATAGTGTCGAGGTGCTATCATGATGTATTTTAGTTTTAAAATAAAGAAAATTATCGTTCCCGCTCCATGAGCACTAACTACCTAATTGGGAGCGGGGGGTGGGAATGGTTATGGGGCTAAAAACCACCATATTAGTGGAAAAATCTATATAAAAAGGGGGAAAATTGCTCACCCTTGGGTTTTTTCCTCTCATCTATCACTTACTCTCTGGTTCTTGCTAAGTTCTTGCTCCCACTGATCGATTCCTTCTATAAGCATGCTCCCCACTGCTCTAAGAAGGCTCGTCTGTCCACTCCAAGTAAATGACTTTTAGAATATACTTATTTTGCTATTTATTTCCTAAAAATCAAGCTTTAAATAAATTTATACCATTGATCTTGGATCCGGTGAGAAATGGAAGAGTGCAACTCCATTGATCTTTGATCCAGAGTAAAAAAGAATGCTCCCTAAGACATAAAAATATTAGAACCTTGAATGTTGAAGACCTCCACCATTCAATTTAATTCTAGAATGAGAACACCCTCTCTCCATCAATATTAAATTTGGAATAAAGGAGAAGAGTGCTTAGCACTAAAATATGTAAAAATCTAGCATTGCTAAGTCATTATGCCATCAAATTTCTATAAAAGTTCATTAAAATATTCAGGAATTCGATTCAAAACATGCATTTCCATCCCACAGTATCGTGACGCCAAGCTCATGGGAAATAAATCTTGAACATTTTGTCCAGAGTGTCGAGGTACCAAAAATAAGGCACTGTGGTGCCAAGCTCTCAAGTAAACACATTCTCTTAGCACCAAGGTGCCTAACATCAGGCATCGCAATCCAAAGCTTTCGGGTTCACTATCTCTTATACTGATCTTGCAACACTATTTCGTTGAGTCTAAGGCAACATACCTTCCACCATTGAACTTAGTTTCAGTGTAAAATGAAATCCTCCCTCTATCAATCTTAGTTCTTCAACAAGGGAGAAGAGTGGTTTTCACTAATGTATGTGAAATCTAGCATTGAAAAAGCGTTAAGCTGACAAAATTTTAAATTTTAGGCACAAATAAAACAACACCTAGTCATTATAGTCGTAGTGCTGAGGTGCCATGCTCTCAGGTTGATTAAAATAATTCATTTAATAGGGCCCCAATGCTATCCCTCAAGCACCATAATGATGGAGTTATTTCATGATTTTTTTTAAAATACATAGAATACTGAACTTAAAAATCATAAGTCTGAGTCTTGTCTATAACCATGTTATAATGCCACTTCTTATGTGTCGAGGCACTAGAAACTTAGGTAGAATGATAAAAATTATGGTCTTAAACTGTCATGGTGCTCCAATATCAGTGCCAAGGCACTAACCTCTTGGGTTCTAGAATAGTAGTCAAGTGCCATGATGACATATGATTAATGCCAAGGCCCTGATCAACAAGTCAACCTAAATAAATTAAAATAGATACTATCCAATCATAAATGCTATGACATTGTATATATAGTGCTGAGGTGTTGATCCTTTGCTCTTAAAATACAAATACCTACCTTAGGATGTTATAGTGCTACCCATGATAGTGCCAAGATGGTACATGTTCAGAGCCACGATGCTATCATAAAAATGAATTAAATTTGAATTTTTTGCATGGGCCCTGGCATAATAATAATTTCCTAAGTCTACTACTTGAGGATGCTTCATGGAATAATTTTCTGGTTAGGTCTTATGACTTGGCCCAGGTTAGCAAAACCTACTCATTCCATGATGACTGCTGTGTAAAATTTATTTGGAGGGGATATGTTTAAATTGGATGAAATTCATCATAACTTAAAGTAAACAAACATCCACCCATCTATCATTATTTATAAATGATGATAAACCAAGAAAACATTTGCTCATAACGGATGTGAAATTAAATTTTTCATTAAATGATGTCATATGAAATGCGGATATGACTAAAACCCTCTGACCGAGTGGCTTGGCCTATATATAGCTCCATTATATTTTGATCATGATAGTAGTCGTATGTTCCCTAATAACTTTTCTCTTTAAGCATGAATTATAAAATATATTTAATTGAAAAAAAGCTTTATATTAGCTAAATCTAACTTAAATTTATCACCTTAGATAAATATCACCTCTAGCCTACAAGGATACCTTAGACAATGCAACCTATGGCTGCTGACAAGGATTCTTCGGTCAGGAACTATTTTCTCTTGCTTAGTTGACTAAGGACCATGACAACCTAGAATGATGGAACCATGAGATCTTGATCGAGCATGTCATCATCCCCCCAAATATATACTTTAAGTTAAATGACAGTCATTTATGTCATAGTATGTACCGCTAGACACCAATTCTTATAAGATAATATATGTTTGTTTTCCAACTTTAATCCATAGTGCTCTCTTACTATAGTAAGAAGGGTAATTAACTATGAAGTCTTGCATTCATAGAATGTGGAATCTAGATCTAAATAAACCTTAATGTAATGTTAGGGGAAATCTGGTTGAATATATACTAATCTACCTAACAAAAAAAATATACTTCTACCCATCTCAATAATGATGAGGAGAGCATCCTCAAAGGTGTTTTTCAAACTGATTAAATTTCTGGAGACTCCGCTGAGGATCACACCTCTCTCCATCTCTAGTTGGAAATTTTAAAATATATGGTGTCAACATAAACTGTAATATCAAAGTATATTATTTTGTAAAAGGCTTATGTTCTTAAAGCCTAATAGAACCAAACTTTAGATCTATGACCAAATGTGTCAAATGACAAGCATCAAGAATATGATGATTGTTAAGCTTGATGAGGAATCCACAGTAAGGTTCCCTCAAGTCTTAATCTAAAAGCTTAGGTTCCACTATGGCTACTCTTCAGTTCGGAATAATTTTGAGGTTGTTCACTTTCTACCAACTGGACTTGTCAAGGGTGCAAGAAGGCCAAAGGCATTCAACAAGGAAAAGAGGTTGAATGTGATCATTTTGAATGAGCATAAGCTAAAGCCCTAAACTAAAAAAGAGGTTCCATCTTTGATAGACTTTCAAAGGCAATGCCAACTACTTCTGTTGAGGATAAGATGACTGTCAGGCCCAAGTTGAAATCCATTATCTTCAATCCATTTAGTAGTGCATCAGGGGAACATACTACATTACAAGATGCTACCTTTGCTCCAAATAATCACGATCGCAAAGCTTTTTTCTTTGGCCCTAAAATGTCTAGGAGGGCTCATATAAAATATAATGATGTTTGTACAGCTACTGGACTGCTTGTTTATGTTGAACAATAACATGACCCACAGCTAGAAGTAAATATACCCACCAACAATAACTTTGATGTGCTCTAATGGGTCAAAAGAAGTAGCTCAGGAGAAACTATAAAGAAATCATTCTGGGATAGACATACATATCACAGTCTAAAAAGTCAACCACAGAAGAAGGAGATTGTTTCCTCCAAAATCTACAAAATTTTGAAGGTTGTTAAAAATAGAAACCTTTAGGGAAGAATCAAGAAGTTGGTGAGCTAGGTCACTAACCCAATAAATTCTTACCCTAAAGGAGGTGGGATCAAAAATATCATGCCCATTTATAGCAAGACTCAAAATCCATAGGTACTATAGTAAGTGAACACTGACAACCAACCCTTTGACACAAAGATATTAAGTGGTCATTTATTGGAAGGTTCCAGCAACCACCACAGAAATTTGGTGAACACTACAGAGTGATAATTGGGATATATTCTAGAGATCCACTACAATAAGGTCCTAATTTATTTGGGTACCCAAAGAATCTTAAGTAATCAATGATAAGCCAACCTTACTAGATAAGAAAGGAATAGTTTCTCATATCATCAACTAGAAATGTCAGTCTGAAAAGAGTCGGCCAGTGGACGATGACATGGATGACCAACTTTTCTGGGAAGATGAAGATCTCATAACCAATGAAGAACAACAAAATTTTGATCTCCAAAATAATTAAGATATTGATTACATGGTGATCGAAGTTGTTCGTATGGTTGACACTCATCTATGGAGTAAAGGCATGGTACCTGAACAACAAAATCAAAAAGAGCATCAAGGAAACCAAGACACCAAGAACCTAAAAGTGAAGCTCAAGTAGAACTAGAAGTGACAAAAGAGTAGATACCTCCAAAAAATTCTCTAGAAATAAATAATCCAACAATTGAAATGGGAAGCATCAAAACGCTTTGCCTAATCTACCAACAACTACAACACAAAGGTAGGAACCTCCAAGAGAAGCTATAGTGAACACTTATCAAGAAGCTGATGTTATCACTAAATCCCAAATGGAAGATCTCATTAATCAAAAGGTCAAAGTAGTGATAGCTTCAGAAACTGCTGAGCTATTAATTGAAAATGGTCGACCATATTTGGTCGATTATGACCAAGTACACCTTCAAGGGTATGTTGTACCGAAGTTTAATATTACCTTTTCAAGCATAGAAAACTCATGGCAACACTGAGCCGCATGTGGAAATACCGGAGGAAATGATGCCCAACTACTATGACAATTTGGTAGCACATAGCTTTTGATTGGTATGCTGAGTTATCTAATGACTCAATAAAAACCTTCGCTGAGCTAGAAACACTTTTCATCAAGAGATTTATAGGAGCAACAAAGAAAGTAATAATTGCACATCTCACCTTGAAAAAGAGAAGGAAAGAGGAGAGTGTTACCCATTATATTACTAGATGGAGAAATCTAAGCATGAGATATGACCAACAACTCACAAAAAGCTTGCAGTAGAACTCCTTATGGGGAATATTGATGATCAAATGGTCACCTATCTAGCTATGGATACCATTAACACATTCTAAGAATTATTGAATTGTATAGGTAAGTTTAAAAGGTTGCCCAAACAAAAAAAAGCTTAATATTGGTTATAATAATAACAACCCTTTTGGAAAAAGAAAACAACTAATATCTAGTGACTCAAAAAAGAATGATGTGAATACAACGTACACATTCACAATGGACAAGAAGGAAAATGGAGGTATGCCATCCTCACAACAAGTAGCTTCCTCATGACCAATAGCAAAGCCAACAAAGGAAAAGAAAAAAAGACTCACCCTTCAAGAGAAAATGACTAAATAGTACTCATTCAAAAGAGAATGTACTGGAAAAAATTTTAATAACACCTTAAAGCTGAGGTTATAATTGTTAAAGCCATGAAGGCCAGACTAAGTGGACAAAGTTGTTAATCCTAACTATTTTCTATTTCACAAGCTCATAAGCCACCCAATTGAAGATTGTTTTATATTCAATGATTTGGTAGAAAAGAGGTATCATAATGGAGAACTCATCTTATCACACACTATACTAATATATCCTAAAAAAGAAAAGCTGAGAGTTGTTACAACATACCCAATCCAGGATGCAAAAGGCAAAAGTACTGAGCTAGTTGGAACTTAGAACATAAAAATGATAAGGGTAAAGCCCACCAAACACAAGAAGAAGAGGGAGGTGGTTGGGAGACATTCATCTTAAAAAATACTAAAAGAATGATCAATATTTTTTCTAGCAATAGAAGGTATTCAATGGAAGAATTCTTTAGAGCCTGAACTCGATCCAAGAATGCTCTTCCCCAACTGGTGGCAATTTTAATAAAATATGATGAAACAGTTAAAAATTGATCAGCTTTCTTCATTGAAACCCTATAAATCAAGGAAGAAAAGAAGGACTCAAAAGCTAAAGGCTAAAACTCAAAAGATGATTAACTCTTTAGAGAAATATGAACAATCTCCTCGAAGACCAGTTAAGCTAGAAGAAATACATGGCCCATTTAAATCTCAACATGGAAGAATCTGAAAAGAAATTTTAAAAGAAATGTGCCTTGTCATAAATGTGATCAGAACTTTAACTTACTTTGAGGAAGAATTATGCTTTCCCAAAGAAAATCCTATAAAAAAAAGTGAAGTTAGGCTCAAAGAAATTATATCCTAAATTAGGCAATAGTTCTAAAAGTCCTCAAAGCTCTAAAAATTCTAAGAGGGCACAAGATTTAAAGACTTCTTTTGATAAAGAATATCAAATAGAAGAAGTGACACTAGTCCAATTAAAGAGTAAAAAATTCACCACTTCCATAACAAAAAGTCAGTAATAAAGGTAAAGAAATTCAAATTAAAGAAAAACACCTTACCCCCATCACTGGCTAATCCTTAAAATTCTACCAAAATAGGAGTAAACAATAATGTTCTAGTGTATTTACACAAGCTCCCTACTTTACTAAGTATATATGATGTTGTCATGTTGTCCAAAGATATACATGAGATATTAATCAAAGATTTCCAAAACCAAGAACAATATGAAGTGTTTTTTGCTTAAGAAAAAATAAAAGAGGACTTAACCTCTCAAAATATAGTAACCAACACATTCAGTTAGAATGACCTACTATTAAAGATAATTGAACATAATTGACCTCTTTATGTTACAGCTGAATGTAGTGCCATTCAAATAAAAAGGATGTCAATTGATCCAAGAACTTTAGCCAATCTTATAATAGTTAAAATGCTATGAGCACTAGCTTTAAATGGTCGCTACTTTGATAAAAGTACAATATTCCTACAAGGATTTAATGAACAAGGAAAATAAGCTTTGGGGTCTCTTATTCTACCCATATGCTTCAGGAAATTATACATAGAAGCTAAATTCTATGTGATTGAAGCCTAAGTTGCTAACAAAGAACTCCTTGGTAAGCCATGGATTTATGAATATGGCATTGTGCCTTCAACTCTTCATCGATGTATGAACTATATTCAAAATAGTGAAGAGCATTGAATTGATGGTGACATGAATCTATTCTTGATACTTGAAATCATGATCTATGATGATGCCAAGTACTTCATGCTTAAGAAGGTAGTGGAAGTCAAAGCTCAAAAATAAGTGACTCCATAATTAAACTAATACTGAAAGGCGATCACTAGATGGGTAAAAGTACCAGTGAATCAAAGAGGTCTAAAGTAATTCCTCATCTTGCCAGTGATATTGAACATGATGAAGATGAGTTGATACTTTATCAACCTAAGCTAAACTCAGCAAGCCCAAGGATAGAAGAAACTAGCACTAGTAAGGTGATAAAGTAATTAGAAGAAACTCATGTTTCTCTAATAGGGGTACTTGAATCCCAAATCTTCAACAGAGCTATGAAAATAACTACAGTGCCAAAGGAACACATAAAAGGCTTAACAGCTTCAAGAAATGAGAAAATAGAACAACTGAAAACTTTCTATGTCCCTCCTAGAAGAGGCCATAATGAACATGGAATTCTCATTTATATGTTAGAAGAGTGAACCCCAAATCCTACACAAAAGTTGTTGGGAGAAGAAGATTTTGAGAAAGAAGATATTTCAACAATATTGCCTCAATACTTCTTGTCAGCTCTAAAGAAGCTGATTAAAAACAACATCCAACCTACACAATGAAGCATATAAGCTTGATTATTTAGGAGGCCTTAGCAAGGGGCTAATGCTCGAAATCTCATAAGATATGAAAATTTTACCACATGAGGATTAGGATATATTACTTTGGCATCTCCCTCAATGAACTCATGCTATGCCATATCCTACAAAGAAGAACCCCCTATGGAAACTCTTAAAAAAAATAATGTTTTAAATGAGAATATACTTGAAGAAGAACTAATCATTGACCTTAAGGATACTCCAAAAGAATTCAAGGAAGGCAATGAAGCCACTATTGATGAACTCCAAAAATTCAAAAAAAAATAAAAGAATGTTTTAAATAAGAATATACTTGAAGAAGAACTAATCATTGACCTTAAGGATACTCGAAAAGAATTCAAGGAAGGCAATGAAACCACTGTTGATGAACTCCATAAAATTAACCTGGGTACTAAAGAAGAGCCTAGGCTGACCTTTGTTTGTGCTAACCTCAAACTAGAAAGACTAGAGAAAATAAGAGCACTACTCTATCAATAGAAAGATTATTTTGTAATGAATTATAGCGAAATGGTAGGCATATTGCTAAATATGGTGTTACATAAACTTGCCATTAAGCCTGATGTACAACCTATAAAGCAAGCACCAAGGTGAATGCAATTAGAAATTGAAGAGCATGTAATCACTGAAACTAAAATGCTCATCAAAGCAGGATTTATTTTGGAACAGAAATACACTAATTGGATTGCCAATATTATCCTAGTAAGGGAAAAAGAATGGACAAATCCATGTTTACGTTGATTTCTGGGACTTAAATAAGGCATGGCCAAAAGATGATTTTTGATTGCCCAATGTGGAGCTCATAGTGGATAATACTTCCAATTATGACATGTTCTCCTTCATGGATGGATCATTGGGCTATAATAAAACTAAAATAGCTCAAGAGGATGAAAAGTATACATCCTTTCGCACACTAATTGGCATATATTCCTATAAAGTGATGTCATTTGGCTTGAAAAATACCGGTGCTACATTCCAAAGGGCAATGACCAGAATCTTCAATTACCTCAGACATAGATATGTGGAATGTTATGTCGATGATTTAATTATCAAAATGAAAAATTAAAGCAAGCACATAAACAACTTAAGAGTTGTATTTAATATAATTCTAAGTTTCAACTTACAGATGAATCCATGAAATGTGTTTTTGGTGTAACTTTCAAAAAATTCCTAGGCTTTATTGTGCACCATAGATGGATTGAAATTAATCCTGCTAAAATAAAAGTAATAATAGAAATGCTAGTGCCTAAGACTTTAAAGCATCTACTCTCACTACAAGGTAAATTGGCTTACATTAGAAGCTTTATGTCTAATCTTTTGGGGAGATGATAACTTTTTGCTAAACTAATGAGAAAAGATGCACCTTTTATATGGGATGATACTTGTCAAGAGGCATTTAATAGCCTAAAATAAAATCTATTGCATCCCCTAATTCTCGTAGCACCAATAATAAGAAAGTCATTAATATTGTATACAATAGTCCTAGAAGAATCATTAAGAGCTCTGCTAGCACAAAATAAATAAAAAGAAAAGGAAAATGTCCTATACTATATAAGATGACAAAATAAATAAAATTATTTAAGGTTAACCAAAGTTGTTATGAGAATCAATTTTGGATTTGAATTATTAATTTTAAAGAGGAGAAATGATATTTGTTTTTTTAACCACATCCCACATTAGTTACTTAATGTGTTAAAGGAAAAGTAACTAAGTGAATTTTATGGATTAATTAAGTTCAAACCATTAAGCAATCCATTTAATTTTCCTTTCCAATGCTTCCTTAATTTAATTAACTATTTAATCATGAGACTCTAATGATATGCAAATGAGAAATTAAAATTTGCAATGCTCCTAAAGGGACCTAATGCAATTAGGTTCATGCTTAAGGGTTAATTATATTAAGGAAATTGCTAATTAAGTAATCATATAGTTTTCCTGTACCCTTGGGTTAACCATATATTTCATATGGTTCTCTATGTTATTAACCACATAAAGAGGATCCCATGAATTCAAATTGAATTATCTGATCTAAATATAATTTGAATTTGAATTAATTTTATCATTAAATTACTTAATTAAACCTTACTTAATCCACACATTAATTAATCCTCCACTAAAATGGATTTAGGAAAATAATTAAGAAAGATGTCCTAATCATTCTCCCTTATCATTTCATTATTAACAATGATTAATCATTCTTAATTACATAATTTTTATTATTTGGCATTTTTAATTATTATTAAATTACTTAAAGAGGGTAATTAAGATTTTAATTTCAAATTCTCCCAATTACATGGTCAATAAATCCAAAGAAAATTCTGAGAGGGGGAGGACATCCCATAGAAGTAACCCACCAAATTTAGGGTCAATTGGCTAAGTAATTAAGCCTTAATTTGGATAATTAGCCTAAACTTAATATCCTAATTAAGTACTATTTATTAATCAAACCATAGGGATTTAATTTTTATTAAATTCTCCTCTATTTACCCTTTCTAAAATAGGTTTACTTATTTTTTAGATTTTTCTACAATTAGTTATAAATTTTTGAAGTTCTAGCTAATTAATCACATTTTAAACACTTAATTAACCTCCTAACCCATCAACGCCACGTGGAAGCTGACCGACAGTGCTTTCCACATGATACCACTGGATAGGTTACTTAAAATGTCCCCCATGGCGATTGAGTCAATAACGGCAAACAGGGTTTCATCCCTGCCATCAGATATGATCCAAATGGTGGATATTAATCAAGTGGTTCCTATTGAATTAAATCATCATCGTCCATTCTAATCATACAGAATGGATGGCAGATGATCCTTTGTTCCCTGAGTGCTAGAAGATGGACACCATCCGCCTTCTATCACTTGATCTGAGCTAGCCGAAGGTTGTGGGACATCAAGATCGACTCTGCAAGGAAGAGATCTAAGAGATCCTATTGTGAAAATCACATGAAATCACAAAATCTTTCATGAAGGACCAACACCCAGGGGATTTTCTATGGATTGCCATTTTACCTGGTTTAAGGCTTGATTGGTAGCTTCATCTTAAAGAGACAAATCCCTATTGAGAAGCTCTTGAGTTACCTCCCCATCAATAACTCTATGGACTAAATTCCATTGTGAAGCTCACTGGAGTTTCCTAGAAGTGTCTTTCAATGATTGAATCGATTAGGAATCAAATCGTTTAAACTCACCGGAGCTAGGGGAAGGTGTACAAAGAGTTAATTGAAGTTTGGTGGAGTTTATGTGAGGTTGGATGGACAAGGGGCTCAGTTTCATTCAACTTAGGTCCCGCTGGCTATAGGGAGCATGAGGGGATTTGGAGAAGCTCTAGGGATGCTCATAATCACTCAAGGAAAACACGCTATGTCATTTGAATTGGATGAGGAGGAGTATACCCTCCTCTCCAAGTGATATGATGGCTGGGATGATTTTGGCTTTTGCCAGTCATCTAGCCGGGGTAAGTGGCTGGAGATGTTAGTGAGGGGTTGAGGTGGAGGCTCTTGAGGAGTTGAGGCAGCTATAAGGGCTGGCAAGGTGTGTACCTCCTCCTCTAAGTGTTCTAATGGGGAACCCTTAAAGAACTTAGTCTCTTGACCCAGGGCTGAACCCAACAGCCTTGAGTTAGGTGGGTCAATGGTCCTAGTGTCCAAAATGAGCTAAGGTTGGCTACCATGGGGTTGTGAGTAGGTGAGACTATCTAAATGAGAAATTTGTCTAATTTAGATGTATTGGTCCACTGGGTTTTGACCTAAATTGGGTCCACCATGGGTTGAGTTCATTTGGACTAACTTATGGTGACCCAAGGATGGGTCATGCAAAGTTTGGTTGGGTTTGGACTTAGTTTGGATGGGTTTGGCTCAATTTGACACATATGAGTCAAATTAGGTGGCCTTAGGTTGGGTTGACCAATTGGTCAAATTGGGTCAAACTAGTGGATTGCATAAGTTCAAATGATCATTTGGAATATTTTGGTTCAATTGGTTTGGTTTAATTTGAAGTGGATTTGGTTTGGCTCAAATGGCTTCATATGGGTCAAATGGGCTAAATTGACCAATTTGGTCAATTTGACTAAATTGGCTTGGGTGGAGGGTTGATTTAGGTTCAATTTATGATTTGAGAATAATTGTAGGTGTTGTTTAATTTAATTTTAATTTGTCACTAATTTGATTCAATTTGTCTCTTTTGGTCAATTTGGGATAAATGGGTCAATTGGGTTAGTTTGATCAAATTAGGTTTAATTGAAGGTTGGATAATATTCAATAATTAATTTATAATTAATTAGAGGCATTAGTTTCAATCAATTTATTTTAAGATTTGATTTGTCTCAATTTAGCCCATTAGGCCCAATTGGGTCAACTTGGGTCAAGAGGCCAAATTGGCTTGGTTTGATTCAATTGGTTGCAAATGGACAATCGAGGATGATCAACAATCATTATAGAAGAGATCTGATAGGTTGATTCAATTCAATTTGGGTTGGAATAAAGTTTGAATCAATTTGGTCATTTAGGTTGCTTTCGATCAAGCGAACCAAGGTTGATTGGGTTGAATTAGATTGAATTGGGTGTTGAGAAGAGTTCAATGATGGATTTAGAGTTGATTGATGGCTTTGATTGCAATTTATTTGGATTTAAATGGATTTTGGCTTATTTGGACCCTTTAGGTTAAATGGGCTAACTTGGGTTGATTGGATTAGTTTGGTTATGAGTCTTGGAAGGATTTGAAATAAAGTTTTGAATGGTTGGAGTGCTCTTATGAAAATCAAGTAGATTTAGTTCAATTGAATGGGCTTTGGGTTAGATCCAAAGGAGGATGGCGGACTTGATTTAGGTTAAGTGTTAAGTTAATTTGGCTTGGATCTTAGGTGTAAAACAAAATCCAGTTGTAGGTTGGTTATGTTGGCTTAAAGTTGGTTTTGGGTGAATGGATAAGAATAGGTTATGGTTTAGTCCACGGGATAGGTAAAACCTATTTTTCCTAAGGCACATCCTAAGCTTAGGGTATACCTTCCTAAGTTCCTAGGCTTGGGTTTAGTGTTCCCTTAATCACTAGAAGTGTCCTATGATTAGGGAGATCCTAGTGCTTAGAAGACTCCTAGGTTTAAGATGGGAAGGATGAGTCCTCACTCCAAAAGTGACATAAACATGAGCCATACATAGAATTTGAGATAAATGCCACGAGCCAGCTCTAGGTAAGCCTTATTTTAGCTCATGAATGTATTGAACTGCATAATTTGATGACAGGGAGTCTCCTTTCTCATTTTGTTCCTTGGTCATGAGTTTCCTACATTGAAGATGCAAATTTGTTTTTTCCATGGTGAATTCCACCCTTGGAGGCTAGCTCCAAGGGTGATCAACTGATTAGGATTAGCCCAAATCAGTTAGGATAAAGGGGTATATGAGGTATATGGGAGAGAAATGAGATTTTTCTTCTTTGCATGGATTTCCCACCCTCTTACCATTGCTACACCTCATCACTTATTATTTCACCTCACATGGCCTCTCTTGGCTTTTAGCACCACCACAACAATTATTTGGGTTAGGGGTTGGTTGGCCAAATCAAACCAAGATGAATCATGGGTCAAACTCAAGTCTCTTTAAGTTAGATTTTGTGATTGGACTTAGTTTAATGTAATTTGGATTTAAATTGATTTAAAGTGACTTAATTATATTCCTTTTGATTAATTTATTTTAGATTTAAGTTTTTATTTGTGTTGATAATCCAATGGATAATTTGGAAGTCAATTGACTCATACCATGTGAGGTTTAATGTGATTTGAACAAAGTTTATCTCTTTTGATCTAAATAGGTTAAGTTAAATTTTTTAGTTTATATGATATTTTAAGATTTAAATTTAGATTCAACTATGTTATTTGATGATTTATGATGTTATAAATTGATTGATTTCTTTGGATTTTATTTCAACGTGACACATTTTGACTTAAATGGGTTAAATTGAGTCCAACTAAGTTAAATGACCAATTTGACTTAATTATGGTATGTTTAGACTCTAATAATATTTAATCACATGCGTGAAATGATTTAGAGTGATTAATTTCAATTGGTTAGAAGTACTTCAATTTTGACCAGTTTAACCCAAAATGGGCTTAATTCATTAAGTTGGACTCCATTGGGTCAAATGATCAAATTGGTCAAATTAAACTTAAAGATTGGTTGTATTGTGTTTAATTATGATTTTTAAATGATTTTGGATATTTTATTGGGATTAATTTTAATTTAATTTGAAATTTGATCATAATAAGATTTATTTAGGTTTATTTAGATCAAATAATTTAATTAGACCAAATAAGTTGTTATTGGGTTAAGATTCATTTAATTCAAGTTTAAACATGTTTATTTTATGATTTTGAGTTTTTAATATGACTTCATTTGGTTAATTTTTGGTGGGTTGACCTTTGAGTTGGTGGGACCCACATAAGTCAATTCTATATCAAATGGTTGATCAACTTTGACCTTCATTTAGATTTAGTTTTAATTCTATTTTTATTTATGGAATGACTTTATGATTCTCAATTGATTTAATATTAATTTGTTTGGAATTTATTTGAATTCCTTTTAGTTTAAGTTATTTTGAGCTTAAGTAGGATAATTGTGTTAATCACTTTAATTATCTTATTTTAAACTCAAATGGATTTAGATTTCAATTGGAATGTGTTTGATTCAATTAATTGTTCAAATTTGGGTTGGGTTTAGATCCACCTAATACCATTAGGTTAGATCAAACCCTAGGAGAATACATTAGGTCACTAAGCATAGTGTCCTAAGTGCATAATCAAGAGGCTCCTAATCTAAGATTAGGTATCCCAATTACTAATGTTAACCTCATCCGAAAATGAGGCCAATAGGAGGCTGCTTGTTTCTCTTTTGCTACAAGCATATATTTTCATCTCTTAAGTGTTTTCATAATCTTGTATTATTGGAATCTAAGCCCTAAAATTCTAATAAAATTTTAACTTAAATCAATATAAATTTTCTCCTTCAAAAATATAAAGCCTCACTATAGGGTAGATTGGAGTACTCACTAGGCCTCCTAATATCTTCCGTGCTTCCTGCCTATTCTCCCTTGGGGTCCAAAAAGTAGTCTTTCCATTTTTGAAGTTTCCCAATTGACTGCCAAAGATTACTAATTCTTTGCTAGCAAACTTCAAAATCTTTTGAGACATGGATTAACTATTTTAATCAAGAGTATTCTTGAAAAATTTTTATTTCCTAGGATCTAATAAATAATGGGGGTTTTCCTCCATATGGAACTGAAGAATCCAACTTAAAATAAACTCTACTTTTCTTATCCATGTAAAGTGATGGAAATATCACTAATATATACGTAGATCCATCTATCTTAGAAGTCCTTATAAGGTGATTGAGTCCATTGTAAGTGATGTTTTTATCTTTCGAGATAGTACATCATCCCTTAATGTCGCATTTGATTATTTCAATAAGTACCCCCTAAGATTTGTGTGGTGTCCCTATGAACAATCCAAACTAAATCACCACAATGGAGGAGCTTATGAATAATATATAAGAAATAGTTAATACCAAAATATCAAAATTGAACCCAATGTTAAGCCATTACTTTGTTATCTATAATTTATTGTGTCTTACATAATTAGTGTGTGAATGTTTAAAAATAACTAAGCACACACACCTAAGAGAATTAAAAATATGAATGATCTTTAAAAATTAATTTTTTTGGAATTCATATTATTTGATTCAAGTCATATTAAATGATTTTCCATTTTTATTAAAAAATATTAGTTACCATAATGAAGTTGGTCACATCTAAAATTTTCAAAATTTATCTAATCATTTTGTATGGTCTCTAATCGTACTATAATTTTTTTTATTTTGTGAACTAATTACAATCATTAGGATTAAGTAAAATAATTACAATTTTGCTAATATTTTCTAACACATGGAACAATGTATATCATATAGTATAAATTTATCGGTTAATTACCTAAATTGAATTCAAAATTTATGAGATTTAATGAAATATTTTTTCCTTACTAAATTCATACTATAAGATGTGATCATACAAGATGAACAAATATAGAGCTATGTTTTTAAATTATATTATTCATACAATTTTGGCCTTTGGTCATACAGTATGATCATGATAGTTGTTGGGACAATCATATTGTCCAGTGTCCATAAACCTTAAAAAATTGAATTAATCATACCTTATGATAGATTATCATACAATATGATTGGGTTAATTTTGATAAAAAATAATTTTCCAATTCCTTTTGACTCTTCTGTATGAATACCTTTTTTGTGGATCCTAACTTGTTAACTTGAATGTAAGAGAGCTTAAAGGAGTCTTAGAGGAGAACATCCTCTTAGAGAAAAATGGATGGATTCTCCCTTTTTTCTTCCAGAGATACTCTATTGGTTATGTTACACTTTATTTAGTTGTTCTTTTTCATTTACTTTTTTAATGAGAATTGAGTTTTGACTTAAGATATTGTTCTTTTAGAGAACTTGTGTTAGATTTTATTTTGTTGAGATAAGTTTCTATGTACCTTAGAGAAAGAGTGGCATCCTTTTGGCCTTGAATGAGAAGGGGAGCGGTGTAGGGTTCTCCATTACACACTAAGGAGAGAGTGCATCTCTACCTTGGCTTCTTGAGCGAAAGGAGGGATTGTGGAACTTTTAGAGTAGAATTTTAGAGTCAATGTAAGTCCATTAGGTTGAACCAATGTAAATTGTTTTGCCTCACTTTTTCTTCTTCTTATTATTTTCCTACTGCTCTTTTCCTTTATGTTGTTTTATTAGAGTGGATTACTTGTTTAAAAGTCTAATAACTACAGGAAAATTTGATTATGTCACACATAGGGAATCAAACACCATATAAGAGTACTTTATTAATCAACTTCCCTTAATGATATTCCTTTTTGATATTTAAAAATTAGCACATCTACTTTTATTCAATCAATTGATATAATAGAGGTAAGGTAGTCACCACCACATGTAGTTATCAATGGCAAACATGTTGAAACTCCTATTAATTTATAGTTAACTAAAGATAACCAACTAGCATAATTGAATTCTAAATTGTTTTTACATTTTGAAGACTATGTCTGTGTTTCTACTAGGAAATTTTGAAAAGAAATTTGGAAAAAAGAAGAAGCTATTAAGGTTAAACAATCTCATATCAACATTCTTTTATATGATTAAAAACTCTTTTCTATGTTACCTCGTGAGTTTATTTTTGACTTGTACACATATTTTAGAGAACTCACCACTTCACTACAAACATTAGCAAGAATGCTAAAAGAGTCATAAAAAGTAGATATTATTTGAGTAAATCTTGACATGCCAAGGTTATCGCTAGTTTTGAATCGAAAGAATTATTTATATAATCAATTGTTCATTTGCTTGGTTCTCTTATTCCTTATGAATAAAAAGTTTGGCCAAGAAATATTGACATAGGTGATAGGAGAATTGAAAGAAAAATGGCTGCTCTAAAGTGAATACATCTAATTGTTGTTAGGAGGAAAGTAGTACTATAGATGATGATGTAGCACTCATAACTAAGAAGTTCAAAAACTTGATGAAAGATAAGAAGAAAAGATTCAACCAATAAAATGTCAAAGTTAAGGCCAAAAACTCATTAAAGGTTATTGATCTTATTTATTATGATTATAAGAAACTAAGTCACATCAAATGGGAGTGTCCTTCACTCAGGAACAATAATTAAAAGTACAAACATAATGGAAATTGTGATTTAAAGAAGGAAAAAAAAGACTTAACATCCTTTCTACATTTTTTTTGATGAAAAGGAAAATTTCATTGATCCAATTTAAAGTATAGTTAATCCAAGAAAAAAAAAAGAGTAACTAAGACTTACAAGTTGATAGTTCTAGTGTAAGGTAACTTAATGTTGTCACTATCTCTATGAATTTTCAATTATGGATCAATAAAATGTGAAATGCAAAAGGATTGTGTCATTGGCCAACATATTAGTAGGATGGCTTCCCTCTCTTTGGATATGTGAGATGTATGCATTGAACTTTTCAGCATCTCCTTCAATCTTTTAATTTCATTAGTTAAGTACCATGGTGTGTTGTCATTTCCCTCCTTGATAATGTAGATAAGTGTTTTAGAATCAATTTCCATCCAATAATGTACCAAAGGGTGGATGGAGGCCATCCGGATAGCATGGTTGGAAGTAGCCACTTTAGCATGAAGAGGTGAATAACTAGCCAATGGCATTGAAAAGTGGAGAAGATGATCCCTTTTGTGACCTCCAAAAATGCTTCCAACTCTTGCAATACCCCATATTGTAATCATAGCTACCATCGATATTAATCTTGATTCTTCCATGTGTTAGCATCAGCTCCTAGCTTTCCTATTTCTTTTTTCACCCCCACTTGGTTTGCTAATGCTCAACATTCTACCATTGGATTGTGAATTCCTTACAGTTCTGTAGCTAATTATCTTCCTCAAATAGGATTTTGTATTTATGATGATAGTATGTGCTATTATTTTGGCACTTTCTTCATGCCCTCATTCTATCCAACCAAATAAACCATAGTGTAATTCGAGATGCGACCAAAGAGATGTTGACCTGCTATGTTTCTATAGTTTTTCTAATTTTGAAGTAATTCTTGTAGGGAGTTTGAATTATAATTCATGTCTAAATAGAGTAGATCAGCAAATTCATTCCATACCTTCTTGCTGAAATTGTAATGGATAAAATAATGTGGTATGTTTTCTTGCTCATTTCTATAGAGTAGCCAGATTGAAGGTAACTTTGATCCCTTAAGTTTGAGAATAACATCCATTGAGATTAAGTTATTCCTTAGTCTCCAACAAAAGAATAAAATGGAGGGTTTATTATTAGAATTTCATATCACATTACCCCATGGAAAAGTTCTTTCATTCTGTCACCAACTATTATATATCAATTTAGATATTGAAACATGGTTGGCTTTACCTTTAATAACTAATTTATTCTTATTGGAGGCATCAATTTGTATATAGTAGATTTCATTACAAATCTATAAAGGAAGATGATCCCTTAATGTTGTATCGTTCCATTTAAGATCCTGCTAGAAATTAACCACTCATTGAGAATTAAATTTTCCTTCCTTTAACATTCATTTTAAATGAGCGTCATACCCCCCTCCCTTCAATGGTCATTCTGGAAGTCAATCATACTTTCACCCAAATCCCACAAAATAAGGTCTTCAGCTTCATCTCTATGTTTCAGCATGTTCTTCTATAATGAGGAATTTGAATTCCTTGGATTAGTGACCATAGGATATGAATGTTGGCAATATTTATTATACATGAAATTTGCAGATAGAGAATTCCTTTCTTTGAATCATAAACATAACTTGATTGTGTTGCATTTGTTGTTATCCCTAAGAGATTTAAGACCAAAACCCCTAATACTAGTAGGCTTACAAACTTTTTTCCAGCTGGACCAATTGATGGATTTGTGCTTGGGACTCAATATGAATTTGTTCAAAATTCTCTCAATCCTTATTTGAATGATTTTGGAAATTTGTTGAACTTGGGTGGTATATAGAGGAATTGGATTGAGGATGCTTTTAACTAATGTAATTCTTCCCCCAAATGTTAGAAATGATTTTTTTCAAGATTGAATTTTCTTTTGAATTTTGTCAATGAGTGCATAGAAAAGAGATGTAGTGAGTTTCCCTTTATAAAGTTGAATACCAAGATAGAAAAAGGGAAAAGAGGACTGATAAAAACCAATCCTTTCCCTAATCCATTTAATCTTGCTACCGTTGATTCCTTTTCCTATAATAAAAAAGAGGATTCTTATAATTTTAATGATATGTGGGTAATTAATCTCAGTTACAATATACTCTCAAACTTTTGTAATGAATTACATGTTGTATTCTTGTCATTCAAAAACACAATATTTAACTCTAAATAAAATTTTCTCTACTTTAGAATAAAGTTATAGCATATTTTTGCATGATAATGAAAAATTTAAAAATGATTATAAATAGCCAAAAAATAAAAATCCAAAAATAAACATGACTTATTTGAATGAACTAGCTATCTTGTATGTGCTACTAAAACTTGACCAAAAAGTAAAAATTATAAAGGGAATTTACTGATTTAGACAAAAAAAAATTTAAAAATATTAACATCATGTATTCCTTCCCTAAAGTTCAATGCCTTTTTTGTGGCATGCCTGGACACATTACTAATCTATGTAGACACCATTCGCTTTGAAACCCAACATATGGATAGATTTTATAAACTTTAAATAGTTTTCAAAGCTCTTTTATTTCTAAATGTATAGAACCCAAAAAAGTCTTGGTCCCCAAACAACTAACCTAAATCTATTTTGTTAATATGCCTTCACTTAGGGACCTGGATGGTTGAAGTGGTGAAATGGATTTGGCCTTTTGTGTGATAGAAAACTACTACTTAAACTTAAAGGAAAATTTTCTGGGAAGACCTACTGTAAAATTTTGGCTAGTAGAAGAGAAGCATAAAATTAAGTTAAGTGTTGTAGAGATGAGGATGCCCAGGTGGATGTGTAGCTTTACTCTAAGAGATAAAATTCAAAATGAATATATTCATGAAAAGGTTGGAGTAGCTCCACTAGAATATAAGATTATAGTGAGTCACCATAGATGGTTTGGTCATATAAGGCATTGGACGTATGATGACCCAATTAAGAGAGTAGATGTATTAGATTTTCTTTATGTTAAGAAAGGTAGAGGTAGACCTAAAAAATACTTTATTAGGATGTATAAAAAATGGCCTTAGTTTATTATAATTAATTAAGAATTTGACACTTAATTTGACACATTAGAGAATAAAGATTCTTGTAGCTGACTCCACATAGTGAAATTAAGGCTTATTGTTATTGTTGCCTTCCTTCAAAGTGGAGGCATGTGGTACTAGATAATGGGTGCATGCAACTCATAAAAGGAAATAAAAGCAAATTAATCTCATTGTAAAACAAAAGTAGATGAAAAGGTCACCCATGGAGACAACACAACTTGTAAAATACTCAATCCATGCACCATTGATATAAAAAATTCTTTATTTGTGAAAAAGACTTTCTTATTGATGGTCCAAAACATAATTTACTTAGCATTAGTTAATTATGTGATAAGAGTTTTAAAGTATAATTTCCTAATTATAAATGCTTAACTTATTTAATTTGTAAAATTATATTGATAGTGTATACCCAAAGTAGCGGATAGTCCTAAATGAGCTTATAAGTCAAGATAAAAACACTCACATGAAGGGTACTCTATAACTTGGAATAAGAATCCTTGCTGGCGGGAGCACTTGATGAGAGATGAAATGTCTGACTCAATGAGACAAAAACATGGAGTGTGATAACTCAAAGGCAAGAGCTAATTCAACAGACCAGCATCTGGCAACAAAGCTGAGGAATGATGCAGTTACTCCCCTTCACCTCATACTTGCCCACATGAATCATACTTGCTCACTACCATAAGCTTAGATAGAAATTTTTGTATTAAACCTACCTTATATGATTTTTCTATGTATGACTATCCTTTGATGTGATAAAAGGCGTATTTCCTTTTTACACGGGGACTTTTTGGCTGATAGTCCAGACCCTTATATTCTGTACTTGCATTTTGGGCCTCTTAAGCATTAAAAATACATTTTCTTCACTATGCATATGTTCCTGTCTTCCTGCTTTTAATCCATTTTCTTAACCCCCTTTTTAGGCATCTAAGAAGGTTCTTCCTCCATCTATGATTAGATTTAGATTCAAAATCTTTTTAGGCGTGGTAAGTGTCATTGAGGATGAGAACCATAAGTTAGATATAAAGTGAAGTAGGACCCTCCACACAAGATCACTTTGCAAACATGGAGCAAAATGTCCGAATTTATGACTCAACAAGAATTTTGTGACATGGATGATAAGATCACTCCCGGTGTAGGTGGCCATTAGAAAACCACACTATAGAGAGCTTAAGCTAAAGGAGAATGAACTATCCACGGGATCAGCTACTTGGCAAGCTTGGTGAGAGAGAAGATACTAGTCTAAAGACACTAATGCTCAGTAACCCAAATTCTCAAATTTTAAAGACTACTCCTATGACACAAGTGAAGAAGGTGTGTCAAAGAAATAGGAAAAACCAAGAAATGCTTTCTCTGTGAGGATTATTGAAGCTTTCTCTCTTCATAGGTTTAAGATCCTACATCTTGAATCTTACAAAAATTAGATGGACCCCATCAACCACATAGTCTATTTTGAGTCAACCGCATCGTTAATATAGTTAGATGACATAATAAAATGCTAACTTTTCTTTACCACCTTTAAAGAGTTGGCCCTTAGGTGGTTCTCACACCTTCCTGCAGGAGTCATTACATCATTCACTGACTTCAAGAGGATGTTTGTTACATAATTTATTAGCAGTCAAAAGCCACTAAAGAGTTGTCAAGCTTTCCTGTAGATGAGGTAGAAGTCTAGCGAGTCCTTAAAAAAGTTCATCAATCACTTCCAATGGGAAATGTTGAAAGTCAATGATCTAAAGCCTATATTCATCCCAACAGAACTCTCCCATGGTCTAAACCATAGTCTAAAGGAGGGGTCTTTCATGTATGCTTAGGGCTCCAATAGCCAATGGCGCTTCCTGAACTATTGGTGCTAACTAACAACCATGTCAATGTTAAAGAGTACAATGAAGTGGTCCACCCAAAATCATAGATGGAAGCAAATGAATCATTGAAGAGGCCTTCAATGTGACTATCCAAGAAAAAACATCAGAGGTGGAGAGTAGATAAAAGGAGGTGGTAGAAGTATCAAGGTGAGGCTTTAGATACTCAACTACTCATTATGAGAGTGGCGACTATGCACATCCTACCTTAGTGACTCCTTTGAGGGTATCTATAGTAAAGCTTGTAGAGACTATCCAAAAAAAGATTATTTCAAATGACTATCACCCATGAAGATTTACAGAGTAGGTGATCGATAAAGGTATTGTGGTTATTATCATGCTCATGGACATGACATCTAAGAGTATTTCCATTTAAAAGGTCTAGTGAAAGAATTAATAAAAGTAGCGAAAGATAAGGAGTTCATCAAGAGAAAAGATAAAGAGGTCATTGAAACTAAAAATGAACCTATGCTTTTGCATATGGTCCATATTGTAGGAGTCATACCAACTATCTTCAAAGGTTATAGAGAGTCTTCTACAAAGTCAATCATGAGAAGATTATGATCTATAGAAGTAAACTTAGACTCTATGATGTAAGAACCATTTACTATCATCATACTAATAAGTTTTTTAATATGGGATAAACCCCCTATTGAGAATTCATATAATGACATAGTTGTAGTGATAACCCTGATTTCTAACTATTAAGTAGGGAGCATCTTAATTAACATGAGGAGCTTGATAAATATTATTTTTAAATGAATCTCAATCACTTTCAGAGAGGGAAAAAAGTAGTTCATGACCTTAGTAGACTTCGTCATAGTGGAAGCCCCGCTTTCTACAATGTTATCATCAGATGGTCTCTACTTAACATGTTTAGAGTGGTGGTATTGATGTATCATGTGGCCATGAAATTCCCTGCTAGAGGGGAAAAAATTACCATCATATGGAATGTCAACCAATCCCGAGCATGCTAGTTGAGAGCTGTTGGTAGGTCAACTAAGGAAGATGAAGTGACGGTGGTGGTGATCGCTCAGAAAAAAAACAATTTTGAGGATGCTCTCTGCCATCTTTATTGAGATGGTTAGGAGTATATTTTTTCTTGAATCTGATTAGCAGCTATGGGTTGCCTCATCTTAGATATCTTGAGTAAACCAAAGGTTTAGTATAGGGGTGCTCGCATGGTGAACATATGTGTTGAATTTAAGTTATGCTTGCATTGAAATCATAGGGCGACTTACATCTCTTTTAGAATGCCATATTTATATAGGTGTTCTTATGGTGAAAAAATTACAAGATGTTCACATAGAAAATATATAGGAGGTTGGGTTTACATCCCTTTGGAAAGCCATATGATATAGGTGTTCACATGGCGAACAAATTATAAGATGTTTGCATGGTGAATGCATAGGTTGATAGGGTGTTTACATGGTAACATCAATATTATTTTACTATGGGACAACACCTTGGCACTAGAAACATAGCGCCTCAGTGCTTGGTAGTACTGTGGCACTGTTAAATTCACACCATAGCATCGAGTGATTAGTATTGTAGCATTCAGGGGCATCTATTCATATTCATCAATTGACTAGCACGTAGGCACTGATCATATCTCACCATAGTGCTAATTAGAGTTCGGTTTAGAAAAGTTGGCAGACAAACAGATGCTTTAAATGAAAAGGATAAACTTTTTCACCAACACTAAGACATTGAGTCAAAGCACCGCGGTGCTACATAGATGCATGACATGCTTTTTAGTTACAAAATTAAAGATAATAAATGCTCTTTTTAAATAGTAACTAACTTGACATGCTAATCAGGACCTATGAACTACATGTGAGCTTCACAGCATTGGTTCCTTGCTCGGGAACCCAAGAGCCTAGTACCTTGGCACCTAGATATGGCACTACAACACTATGTCTAGCTTATAAATAAATGCCTATGGTTGTAAAAAAAATTTATTCTATGGTTCTTCCCTTTAAAGATCCCTTAGCTCTATTTTTCTCTTAGCTTTCTCTTAAGTCAAAGAAATAATGTCACACAAGAGGCTCATTAGCAATAGAAGGGTAATTTTGAGTGAGGCTAATAGGTCTATTATGGAAACTAAAGAGAGATATTAGCCCTCACCCAAAAGTACTCTATCCTAGAAAAGAGCTTCTAGAACCCAGTGGGAGAGTAGAAGGGGTGATAAGTGAATGCGACTAGGCAAAGCTAGTTTACGAGAGTAGCTCTGGCATCATCCTCATGGTGCGAGAGTTCATAGCTAATGTGGAAGAGCACCAGAATAATAAAGTCTTTGATCTAGGGAAACTAGTAAATTTTGATAGCACTGCATCAATGTTACAAATTATAAAATGCAACATATGATCAATATCTTTTCTATTATAATGAGCACCCAAATTTTGATGAAATCACTGGTTTTCTCACTAAAAGAAATGAAGACATCTAGTGGAAATTATAGGAGGAAAGGACTATTAACTTTCCTACCATCGGCCTACCGACAGTGTCTAAAGCTTGGCACTATTTTACTTCTCCCAAGTTGATGCCCACTAATAATATCAATGAGGTAACCAAGGATAGGGCCATTTAGAATATTATTATTCAAAAGGGTTTTATAATAGATATAGGGAATATTATTTATTTGTAATATGCTTAGGGGTAGTACTATTGTTGGGTTTGATCATTCCTCTCTTATTTATAGTTTGTGCACTACGGCTAGTACATTAGGGTAGCTTAATGAAGAGAACCTTACTCAAAAAGCTCATTTAACGAAAAGACTTATTGGGGGTTTGGTTTGATGTATGAAGTGAGGGAGAGCTCATGTGCCCCAAAACTTCGACCCCATTCTGCTAAACCCTTAAATGGTCAAATATCAAATTTAAGGAGAGAGGTGGGTGGGAGTAGCTGTATGTAGCGACCTTTAGAAAAATTTTTTTGATTATCACATGGATCATCAACAAAATAGTTTTCTTATGTGGCATAATTTGATATGGAACTGGTTCATATGTTTGAAAATTATGTCTTTAAGGATCCAAGTTAGGCTTCTTTTTCTGTGGCACCTTAATACCCCTTATGTATTTACCTACCAGAGCCAAAAAAAAAATAGAAGATGAGGGAAATGATTATGACTACTACTTTTCTATTTTTTTCTTTTATTTTGTAATTTATTTATTTCTATTTTATTTTTATTTTTCATTATAATAATTTTTGTAATAGGATTTTTTTATTCAATAAAGATGTGTCTTTCTTTATTTCTACTCCTTTATGTTTGACACTATTGAATGCTCTAGGATTTAAAATTTTTAAGACTAAAAATTTTATGTTCAACATTAGGGCTTAGCACCTCAGTACTAATGAACTAATGCCTTGGTGCTATTAAGCTAGAAATGATTAATTTAGAGCTTAAGAGCTCAATGTCTTGATGGTACATTTGTAGCACCATGATACTGTGGGTAAAATTTGTATAATGACATGAATGCTTATTAATATTATCATTTGGGCGTCCATTCTAAAAAACATAACACTTCAACACTAAGATATCAGCATCATGGCACTATGAGATGCTTGCCTAAGCTTAATTCACCAAGAATGCAGTGCCTCGATAATATATTTATAATGTCATGTCATTGAGGGTATAATTTAAATTATGATATGAATCCCTTAAAATTATAAATTGGGTGTAAATTCTGAGAACATAACACCTCGGCACTGGGATACTAGTGCCATGACATTTTGAGATGCTTATCTAAGATTAATTTTCTTGAGGAATCAGTGCCTCAATGTTGGCCCTATAATGCCATGATGTTGTTTCACTGATGTCTAAGATTGAATAGTTTTTTCAAAATATTCAAAACTTTTGGTATCAAAATGCCTTAACAATCCTAGATTTTTACATTTCTTTGTATAAATGCACTCTTCTCCCTTGTTCTGAATCAAAGATCAATAGAGGGAGGGTGTTCTTCTCACACTGGAACTAAGTTCAATGGCAATGGTTTTCAAAATTCAAGATTTTAGAAATTTTAGTCTTAAGGGCATTCTTTATACTCTAAATAAAAAACTGATGCCCAAACCCTTTTAACTTTACTTTTTAAAAAGAAAATTTACATAAAAGAAATACTTCCAAAAA
Organism: Cymbidium sinense; assembly: GCA_021442155.1. NCBI lineage: Eukaryota > Viridiplantae > Streptophyta > Magnoliopsida > Asparagales > Orchidaceae > Cymbidium > Cymbidium sinense. Next base: position 137,208,433 of record CM038218.1, read on the forward strand.
TCTTTTACTTGTAGTAAATGGAAGAATTCTCTTATAGCAGTAGAACATGTGCTTGAAGAAGGTGTAAATGCTCGAGAAGCAAGAACGAGGCAAGAGGACTGGACAGAGTGAGTGGAAAAGAGAGAAGAAAATTTTAGGCAGAATACTCTCTCCTTTTATAAATATTTTCTCTTTTTATGAGGTAATTTTTACACTTTGTAATCATTTCCCCTGATCCCCTAGGCGTTATTGCTGTTGGGGTGGGGATAGTAGCTTTCTTGAATTTAAAAATTGAAGATCACCATGATAGCACCTAAGTAAGCAACCATCACGGTGTTGTATCACTTAAGTAAGCAACCATCAGGGGTTGTTTGAGCTTCTATATTTTTTAAGGTAGCAATAGTGCCTAGGCATTGTGATTGTAGTGTTGTGGTGATCCAAACTAGGATGTCCAATTTTCATCATTTTTCCTTTATTTTTTTAAATGCAAATAAAATTGACCCCTAGTGAATGTATCTTATTAATTAGAAATGATGAATTCATTAACTTTTTATTTATTTAATTATGATTATATGCAATAATATAATGAGAAGTGAGAACATATAATCTTTTAAAAATGTCTAATCACTTTTTATTAATCATATATAATAGTGAAATATAGAGTTTGTAACTACAAATGTTTAGCCTAGATTTCTCTAATACAAATAGAGGTTGTATGGGCCCTATAAGTGATAGTAGAATACCTCTTTCTAGCTTCATGTAAATACTAAAGGGTGGCTTCTTGATCATGGACTAGTGAATAAAGAAGCTGCTCAAGTTCAATCTCCTGAGCATCTATTTATGAGTAGTTCTCTTTTATAGTTGTGATAGCTTATCTGACCATTAATTTTTTTTTCTAATAGATACTATCTTCTCATCTCTAATTCCCTTAAATCTATAGATATGTGAAGGTACTCAATTTGTGCTCTAGATCACTTTTTCTCGAAGGATCTTAAGACTCTGAGATTGTGCTCGAGATCTTGGCAAACTAAAGAGACTAATTGTGAAGTGGAGCTAAGTGAGGTATTTGTAATAGTGATTGTATCTGACAAGATCTCCTTACAAGATTGTGTAATGAGAATATTCCAAACTCAAAATCTCTACATAGGTATTCCCAAAGTTGTAGCTCCCTTAGTTCAAGACCCACATGAGAGCAAAATCTAATAAAAAATTTTCCTCCACGTTGAAACTAGAAAGCTCAGACAAGACTTCTGAATTAACACTCAAAAGAAGATGGTGTAATGCCATAACTATATGACATATGCTCTTTAAATAGCTATAGTGTAATAAATCTGAGGGCTTGGGGTGTACCCTAGAGATGAAGCATGAGATCTCTACACTAGATATCCTTTGAGTTGTATCTCTCAAAGTAGAAATATGAGAACTCTCTACACAATAATCAATATCTGGGGAATCATCCTAAGTGGCACTCACTATCACCTAAGTTGAATTAGATAAAAGTAGCTCATGGCTAATCATTAGAGTGTTAGATTCCTCTGTATGTGGGTCTTCTTCAATATGCATATGGTTGCTACTAATAGGCTTAGTATATGTTGGGGAAGCAGTACTAGTGTCTATCAATAATACTAGTGTGACATCACTATCCAACTATCATATAGGTGGCTCAGTTGCGACTAGTGGGACGGGAATATAAGTACGCTCATCTATCCTAGCTACTCCCATGTCATGACCAGCTATTATAGGATTGTGAATATTTCTATCATTTCTTTCCTGAGCTGATGAAAACTTTCATCATTTCTTCCTACAGTTGCCCATCTCATTTGATGATCTTTTAGGAGCATTAGTCACGTGTACCAGTCTAGCCCTTCCAAATCAGTTAATGTATATATGAAAGCCTAGCTCCAAGAAGAAAGAGTATGTATGGCAGATCTATAGTAAATAGGTCACTAACACTTATGTAAGTCTTCTATGAAGTTACATAGAAACTTGAACCTATCCCAAGGCATAGTAAGAAAGCTCGTGCTATAGATGCTACTACTAATTGAACAGGTAGTAGGAGCATCTCCATAGAAAGAGTGTATGTAATATATGATATCTATGGAAGCATTTATACTAGCATAGCCTGAGTGAAGCAATAATATCTATCCACCCTGTTGGGATTGTATCCCTGTAATATCATGGACTCATGCATCGATAGCAAAGCCAAGTAAGTCTCAGCCTAATGAGGTATTCTGCTATGCATTTGTGTCCCGACCTTGATACTAGCAATGGTTTCCCTCTATTAGTGACAAAATCTATGTATCTCTGTCCCAAGCTCTAATTAGAAAAGCTATGAAAGGGTGATCTATGAATGATCTAAAAGTGATCTATCATGCATGATGGAGTAAAAAAAATGGTTCGAATATGATCTCTATCTAAGGCAACTATAGCCCTACTCAACTGCATGATCATAGAAAAATGCTTCTCTCTAAAATAAGATGGCATCTTATGACAATTGAAAGCTCATAATATATGTGCATGAATTCATCCATGTAAGTAGTGCCAAGGAGCATCTACATCATAGGACCATGAATCATCACACCACTATACCTAATCCATAATATATGTAGGCTAATGATGTTATCACTAGTGTTATCCTCTCATTATGAACAAGGAAGCTATCCATCAAAAGAGTGAAAGGATGAAAAATTCTGTTGTATCCTAGAAATATGAAATAAAATAGCCAAGTGGCAATGAAAACCATTAAAGATAGCTCCTTGTCGACATCCTATTCTGAGATTTGCCAAAAGTGACTCTTCTTTTTGGCTTAAATCTAGCACTGAATGACTTCTTAGTTGAATGAAATCTCATATCAAATGGATTCTCTAATTGTGTGAAATGAGCCAAACATACTACTAAATCAAGGAAACTCGGACCATATGTCAGAGTAACTATACCCCATTGCTAAGAGCTAATATATGCTCCTAAATAATCTCTAATGAGAGTTAAAGTATGATGGAGACACGAGGAGTATACATGATTGCCTCCCTATGCTAACAAGCGGCTAATGAAAGAGCTCATGATGAGTCACACTCCTCAGGGAATTATAATAGGCGATCTACTATATCGCATGTTAGCCAAAGTAATCATCATCCCATGTAGACCAATCAATAAGTATTAGTGATCCTGTCCCAATGTTTTGTTATGCTTTGGATCCAAGTAAATGGAAGGTAGATATAGTCCAAAAGTGATGTGTATACTATATAATATATACCAACCATCTTGAGGATACCATAATGAATTTATAGGTGATGGCATGTCTAATATAAATAACCAGTAATAGTTGATAATGGTGTGCCAAATACAGACTTTGGGTCCTAATCTTTTGCTCATAGTGTAATATGTGGTAACCCAAATGTCTGACCATTCTTGTAGAATGTGCAGTATCTATAACTGGCTAAAGTACATCTTAATTCTCAAAGCTAGGAAAATCTATGACCGTCTCTAAAGAAACATCATGATTATGTCTCAGTTATAGATTGATCACCCAACAAAGAAGATCATGACCTCATGGAAGCTCTTAATTAATAGGTAAAATGTGTGATGATCAAGCAAATGAATCCATTAAAATATCTTTGTCCATCAACATATCTTGATGCCATAATAGCCAATCCTATAAACTTTATGTACATGGTGTGATATTCATCACATGAAGAGGAATGAAATTTTCAAAGTGATTTTATCAATGACTTATGCTATGGGAAAAATTGGACTCAATTTAAAGAGTCCATTAATTTTGTCAAAGACCTTAAAAATTAGAAAACCTACATCAGACTAAGCATGTCAAACTAAGTGCTTATTCGGAGGCAACCCAATATATATGTTTAAAATTTATTAGAAAACCTACTTTGGGTTAAGGATATTAAACTAAGTGCTTTTTGATTGGCAACCCAATATTTTTGTTTAACATTTATTAGTATTATGTTTAGTGTTTATTGCAGATTATAAGTTAAGAAGATTATTAGAAGAATTGGATTAAATTATTTCTAGAGAGACTAAAATTAGATTAAGAAAAACTCTTATATATATATTTTTTTGAGTTATATATATATAGAATGGTATATATATATAAGATATATATATAATATATATATATATATATATATATGATATAATATATATATATATAGAAAAAGATATTATGATAAAGAATATGATTCATTGACCAAATGCCTAGGCACTATCAAAGTGGCGTAACCCAAATAAAAAAGGTATTTAAAATGTTGATAGTTTGACACACTCATTTAACCTAAAAAATAAAAATTTATACTAGCTCTTCAGCACTATGCCCAATGCCTAGGTGCTACATAAATACCTAAGATGATTTTTATACACTATCAATTACATAATAACGATCATAACTATACCATTTAACAGGAGCAAGAACCACTTTGACTAATTGAACAACACCTAGGCTCTATATGAAAAGCTTTGTGGTGCTATACCTAGCAACTTAAAATAGAATAGCTAGCATCATGGTGCTTGACCTTATCTATAAATAGGACCCCTAGGTAGTCATTTTTTTTTATTCCAAGCCCTGTTCTTTAGATTGTTATGCACTCTTTCTCCTTAGCATTTCCCCACTCTCTAAAATCAAAATTTCTATCAAGTACATGAATAAGAATAAGAAGAGTGTGTCCACGAGTGACTTTGGTCACTTTATCAGTGCCAAGGAGAGGTACCAACATGCTTGCATTCACAAATATCTCATTCCAGAGAGGGGATTCCATAATCCAGGTGGAAGCATAGAAAGATTTATCAACGAGAGAGGCTAGTAATATTTTGTCTACGAGTCCCTATGGGGTGGAAGTTGTTTATTATAAATTACAAAATTATAAAATGGGTAATTTTCTATGAGGGAAAAATGGATAAGTTTTGATAATATTACCATTAATGCATATTATAAATTACAAAATTATGCACATGATGAATATCTTTCCTATCATAATACCCATCTAAATTTTGATGAAATTCTTAGATTCTCACTATTAGAAATGTTAATATTCAATGGAAACAATGGGAGAAAAATATTATCAATTTTCGTGTCACTAGCATGACCACCAATGCTAAAGTTTGGCATTACTTTAGTTTTGTTAAGCTGATGTCCACCAATAATATCAGTGAGGTAACTAAAGAGGGACATTTTGAATTATACAATTCAAAAGGTTTTTTGTTTACAGATATATAAAATAGAATTTATAATTCAACTTATAATATGATTAAATGAAGTACTATAGTAGGTTTTTGTCACCCTCTCTCATTTATGCTTTATGTATTTTGGCTTTTTTGATAGGGGAGCCAGATGAGAAGATTCTTATACAATGGCCTCCCTCACTCTAAAGATGATTGAAGGATTGGGATAAAAATGGAGCTAAAAAAAGCTCATGTGCTTCTCAATCTAGATCTTAGTCCTCCAAATCTTTAGAATCCTCCATGAAATCGGAGAAGAAGTCTCGATTTAAGAAAAAGGGTTAATGAAAGTAGCTTGCGACAATGGGAATTTGAAAGAAAATTTGTTCATCATATGGATTAGCAACAACATCATTTTTCTTATATTGTTGAGTATAACTCAACACTCATTCGCATGTTCAAAAATTTCAACTTTAATGTTGGCCCAAACTAAATTTCTTTTCCTATAGCACCACAATACTAATCATATGTCATCAACCATCTAGAGCTAGAAGAAAAAGAAGAAGAAGAAGAAGAAGAAGAAGAAGAAGAAGAAGAAGAAGAAGTGGAGGAGGAGGTGAAGGATTATTAGGAAAGTTTTTATTTTTATGTATTTTTATATTTTTTTCATTTTGTGTATTTTTTGTATTTTTATTTGTAATAATTTTTAAGCTTGTATTAATATTTGTATTTGCTCAAGTAATTTCAATGTTAAATATTCATTTCTCATATGTGTTGTATTTAACTGTGACGTTTGCATACATATTAGTTAGTAACCCCAAACTTTAATTATTAAACCTCTATAAATTGATATATTTGCATTTAGAACCTGAGATAAGTTTAAAAAATATTAGAAAATTATTGGAAGCTAAAATTAATTAAATAAAATTTCAACTCAAAAATACCAATTTACATTTAAGGTTTTATTTAATCATTGAATTGATTTCAAACTAATAATAACCTAATATCTAAGAAAACTAGTAATTTTTATTAAGTTAAAAGTTTATCTTTAAACACACACATCACACATAAGAGATTCTTAATCAATTTAATGAATTGATTTTAAAATAAATAATATATAATAAAAAATAACATAATTTAAACTATTATTAATTAAAAATTATGAAGCCTTTTAAGTAAATAAGATCATATTGAATTGAGTCAAGATTATAGCATATTTATTATGAGCAATGGTGTACTTCTAAATAAAAATATATGTGAATTGTTAATCATAAAAAAAGAGAAGAAAAGAAGAAAAATAATTAGAGGGTGTCACTTGAGGCTGAGTATCATGATTGAACTTTAAATTATTGCTATCTAAATCAATTCAATGAAATTATGAACAATAATGATCATAATTTCAATTGAGAATGTAAAAATTATGCTTATTTTTATTATATGAATAACTATTTATTAAAAATTAATTTATTCATCTTCATAAGAATCAACTATGATACTATGCCCTAAGAAAGTTTAGCTTGAGGAAAAATATTGGTTAATAATATGTATGTGGAATATTATAGTTTGGAATGATGAAATGAAAGAATAAATAGTAAAATATAAGCTCTATTTTTAGTAATAAATTTAATTTAATTATTTTAGACTTCCAAAAATCTATATTATCTACTAACTCAAAGTATCAACATATAGGAAAATGTATCAAATTAGTTGAGGACAAGAGTTTATGGTACTTGACAAGTGTTAAAATTATAAAAATTTGATATAATTATAATGTTGTTACCATTTTTTATAAATGTATTTATTTTAAGTATATTGTCATAGGAAAATAAGAAAATTGAAAAAAATTTAGGTTGATAAGGCTAAAAAAATGGAAATTTGTAATTTATAGATTTAGAATACTACTACAACAATGGCACTATAACAGGAAAAGTATGAATGATAAGCATAGATCTAACAATTACTTTACAACTAAAATAGATTCATGATGGTTTAACATTTAGCTTCAGGTAGGTATAGTAGAAAAAAAACCAACCTATATTTTATGCTATATAATATTTCTAAAAGGACATTTTTATGATTTCAAGATAATCTATATAAGTGTGTGAATTTATTAAAGGACTTAGAAAATAAGTTTGAGTGTTCTTGTATTATAAAATTTCTCTAACCAGATGGAGAAAAAGAATAATCAATGATAATCAATATTTATATTTCCATGTGCAAGTATAATAGCAAAAGGGTTGACTTAAGGCTTACTGATGTTCTTTTTTCCTTTCTTTAGTTATTTTTGGTTTAAAATGTTAAATATTTGTTCTTCTTCTTACTATGAATCATATTCAAAGTGCTTAAATTTATGTATTATTTGTGTTGTGTTAGTCTATTTTTTATTAATTAGAAATAAATTATTAATGCATTTAATGAATATGTATTTTATTCTCCATGATTACATTTATTGTAATGTCAGATTACAAAGTTATAATCAACTGTGATCTAGAGATATCAATGTAGTCCTAGAAGAATAAATAGGAAAATGACAAATGAATGAACTAAATAAAAATTAATTTGTTAGATAGTCCTATGCTAAAAGCCATTAAACATATGCTTATTTTTATGATTTATAATCATTAAAAGGGAAATATGGATAATACAATCAATCAAAATTTACTTGGCACTATGTTATGTGCATTCAAATATTCCCTTTACTTTCATTGCTAGCCCCCTTCATAATCAAAATTTATTAATTTCATAGTATATCCAATTTTTTAAAAAAATTAGAAGTATTGTCTTAGTTCATTTCGCTCTTTTTTTTTTCTAGCTTGGGTTGAGCGATGCATGTATTGATTTTTTTCTATAATTAGTATTTGCTTAATTATGCTATGTGATTTGAATCACCTTCCCTTCATTGCTTTGACTAGCCGCATGAAAATGAATCTTCATTGATTCAATTTCAAGTCCAAGGTATGTTGAAATTCAAATACTAAATTCTTTCTTTAAGTAATTTCCCTCTCATTCTCTCTTTATTTGGCTAAACCCTTCACGATTTTAAATCTATTTAAAAAGTTTCCTTCATGACTTATTTTTTTCTTACAAATATCACCTTTGGCTAAATTCTAACAAATATTTTTCTTGGAGTACATTCTTTGAATCTAGTGCTAAACTCTCTCCTCTCTTGCTCTCCTCGTCAATCACACTCAAAGGCGAGACCTTGTTCATCTTCTTCAAGCTAGCTTGAAACTTTGGAGGAGTCTTCTTCAAGTCTTGTGTCCATAAATTTATACATTCAAAAGACTTGAGTAAGAGTATTTCAACTTACAATTAATCAATTTGTTCATCATTTTCATAGTATTTGATTAAAAGAATTGCAACTTATCTTATCTTATTAAAGGATTTATTAATTCTTTTCACTAAAATTCAAGACAATAGAAAGGTTTACTACTTCATTTGATTAGATTTTGAATTGTGAAATCACTTCTCTAAAGTTTTATAATAATTATCTTTTAGAGTTTCTACATTCAAAATTTTTGTAATTTACTTTATGTAAGTGTTTTAAAAGTTAATTTACTTTATACATTTGGTTTTAAGTTTATTCAAATTCATGTCTTTGCATATTTTAAAATCATGAAGTACTAAAATATATTGAACTCTTCTTTTATCTATTTTATTATTTTTTAGTGAGGTTAAGTTCAAAATTTGTTTAAAATTTGAGGGATAAATATTCATAATGGTACTTCTTTTATTCTTGTTTTTTAAACATGTTGGAGATGTGCTTGCCTGTGTAAGATAGTACATTGCTTGTTTGGGGTTTTACTTGCCCTATGTAAGAAAGTATGTTGTTGGGGTTATGCTTGGCTAGTGTAGGAGAGTACATGAGATTCTTTGTAATCTTATTTTAATTAGTGAATTTATAATCAAGGTGCCTAGGTGTGGATGTAGGCTAGTTTTTGATTTTGGTCAAACCTCATAAAAATTTTTGTGCCTCTTGTCTCTTGATTTAAGTTGTTTTAACTTTTCTACATTTATCTTTATTTATTATTGTGATTCCTAATATTTATATTTGTTTTCATTAACTTTTTTACAAATCTTAAAGTTAAGTTTTAATTTAAAAATTGTTTAAATACCTAATTTAATTCCTACCCCCTCTTGGGTTGCAAATCCTCTTACTTATTGGTATCAGAGCCTTGGCTCAATTTGTTGCTTAACATTTATGAGTTGGTCATTATGGCAGGATTTTTAAGATTGCACAACCTAAAAGGACAATCTATACAAAGACCACCTCTACTTGATAATGTATCATTTGATTACTAGAGAAATTATACTAGTACTTTTCTTCATGGCTTAGATGGTCATATGTGGCATATGTGGCATATGTTAATACATTAATATTGCACACCCACACTATATATAATTGATATGATTATTGAAAAATATTTTGATGATTGTACTTCATATAAAAATAACTAGATTAATTAAATGCAAAAGAATGTCAAAGTAATAATACAAATTCAAGTTTTGAGGTCCATCGTAATGAAATATCTTTCATTTTCAAAGACTATGTAAAATGCTCAGAAAGAAAATGCAAGGTATGAAAAATCTAAATTTCATTAATTATCATTTGTTGCATCTCCAAAAACTTGTAGATATAAAAGGAGATTATTAAAAATTACCTTTGCAAACTAAAAGAAATAGAAGAATGTTGAAAAGACACTGAAAAAAAGAAAAGGAGATCACTAGGGGAAATTCAGGACTTAGAAGATTCATGTGATGCCACCTCTAAAGAAGAAGCCAACATACATCTTATGGCAGACATAGACACTTCAAATAAGAAATATGAAGAAATATCTTATGAAGAGTTAGATGATGATTTTAATAAATTAGCTGGGGAATATAAACAATTAAAGAGAAAATATAATGCTTTAGAAAAAAATAGTTAGGAATTACATATGTTATCTCTAAAAGATTAATTTAAAGACTTATGAATTAAAAATAATTCTTTAATTGATCAATTTTTTATTATAGAAAAATTTAAAAGAGAAAATATTTTGTTAAATGCAAGATTAAATACATGTTGTACCTCACATTCTAACATAAAAATAATTTCCAAAACATATTCAAATTATTTATTTAGTATTTTGCATTTTCTTTATATTTTATTTGCATCTTTTTATTTCATTTTTCTTAAAATTATCCTTTTTGGATAATTTGACTACTTGCATAAGTTTAAGCCTTATCCCTTGCATCTTAAAGTGAGTTGAGTTTTATACTTTATTTAAAAGTTTTCAAGCTTAGATAAACCTTTATCCATTTATTTTAGCATGAGAAATTAAGAATTTCAATTATATTCTCTCTTATCATTAATTTTATTTGATTTCTACTTTATTTTATATTTGATCGATTTTTTATGTTATGTAGATTTAGTGGAATTTATTTATTTTAATTCCATATTATTTATCCTCATTTAATCAATTTTAATTTAAAATTTATTTGAACTTTTCAATTTAATTAATTTCAAATTTCAAATTGCTTAAATTGCTTCCAAATGTATTTTATTCATTTATGGCATGATTTAGTGGGCCCCAAATGTGTTTTAAATAATTATATTTGATTTAATTTGAGTTAGTTCATATTTGAATTCAAATTAGCCTCACTTTAATATATTTAACATTTTTGTATTTCTTATTTTGGAAATTAGCTTGGCCGACCCTCCTAAAATTGATTCTAATTTACTTAAATCATGTCTTTGATTCAATAGCTTTTTAATTAATCTCCAATGATATAAAATGGATGGATTTAATTAATTGAAGATTAGTTTATTTACAGAATAGTTTTGGCCAAATCTACACACATTTTTTCCTTTGATATATTTTAATTAGATATATTTCTCTTGGCTTGGTTTATTTATTTGCATATGATAAGTTATTTAATATCTTATATCTAATGCATTGATTCATGATTGAAATCTATTTAGAAAGCCTTGGCCTTGACATACATGATGATTTGTTGGCTTTATTTTAATTCAATTTAATTCAAAACCTTTCTTTATTAAATCCCAACTTAATTAACAAGTGCATTAATCCACTTCCCTCATCTTACATGGTTGACCTCATTGAATTTGAAATAACTTGAATTCAAATGTTAAAGAATATGTTCAATTATACAAAATTCAAATACTTTCCCTAATAATTTTTCCTCTTAAATTAATTTATCCTTGACTAAACCATGCATGGCTCAGTTTATTAATTAGGTTGTTTAATTATGTTAAGTAATTGTCCTCTCTCTTCCATGCCTTGAACAACCACTAATATTTGTGATTTAAATTTATTTGAATTCAAATCAAAATAAATGAAATTTCAATTCTTAAATTCTTTCATACTTTAATTTCCTTCTTCTTCCTCTCTTGCTTTGGTTGAACCCTTTCTTAATCTATTTAAAGCAGTGCTCTTAGCTAAAACCCTATTGGAAAAACTCAACTTGCATGAACACTTGCAAATTGATTTCTTGAAGTGTACTTGAGGACTCAACTGTTAAAGCTCTTCAATCTTGATCATCCTTTCAAAACAACTTCAAAGAGAAGATATTCCTAAACTTCTTAAAGTTTCCTTCAAGATTTTGGAGAAACCTTCATCAAGTCTAAGTTCAGATTCTCACACATTCAAAGGACTTGAGTAAGGATTTATGATTTGTTTAAATCACTTATTTTTTTTTATGTTGATGGTTTGATTGAATTGAAAATATTTGTGGTTTCATTGTTCAAGAAGTTTCAAAGTTTTATTGTGTATTGCTTCATGAATTTTTTCACTTAAAGGTTTTTTTTGAAACTATTATTTTGCATAAGTGCTCATTTTCAAAATATTTTTATTTCACTTTATCTAACTATTTTAAACGTTGATTCTTGCATTTATGTTTTATAATTTATTTAAATTGAGGTCATCCTTTAAGATTTTTATAGTTACTTGATTGATCAATGTTCTTATTTCATAATTCATTGATTTACTACTTTGCAAGTGATTTTAAAGTCAAATTAATTTAAGCATCTTGTAGTAAGGTGATATTAAGTTTACATTTTCAAATCATTATTTCACTTCGTGAAAATACTTTTTAAATATAAATTTCTTTCATTCTCTTTACATCAACTTCATGGCATTGCATGATTTATCATAAAAAGAACAAATAAACATGGAGCTCTCTTTCTTGTTGGTCATATTATTATTTAGTGGGCTTGAGTGAAAATTATTTTAAAGTTGAAAGAAATATATTCACTTCTTATTTTCTTTTCTTTTTTTTTGTTTCTTAAACTTATTAAGGTTATACTTTTCCCATATAAAAAATACATTATTGGGGTTGGACTTTCCTAGTGTAGGAAAGTATGAGAGATTTGTTGTAATGTTATTTTGATTAGTGAATTCTAGTTAGGGTGACTAGGCATGTAGGTTTTGGATTTGGCCAAATTATGTAAAATCTTTTGCATGTCTTTACTTTTTTATATTTATATTTTTGCACTTGGTTTAATTTGTTGCTTTGCTCTTTCATAAGAAACAAATTTATATTGTGAACTAACTTTTCTATAAATTGTGCTTTAGAAGTTGAGATAGAGGAACACTTCTTTTAATTTTCAATAAGAAAGGCATAGCAAAATGCTTCTTCAAGATTTTCAGTGTCTTACAACTCAACCACATTTCCAATATCCATCCAAAAGCTTATGAAAAGTTTATTAATAAGTTGCAAATCATTATCATTGCACTTGATTCTAACCACTAAATCTTCAAATGTGTTCAAGTATATGGTTACTATCATGTCCTCTTACATAAGGGTCACCAACTATCTATGAAGCTTCTTATCATGATATCTTAGTCAATACTTAGACCTATGCATATTTGTTTAATTTAATCCAAGTGAGAACTACTCTAGTTAATCTTTCTTCTTTAGCAAAACACATTAGACAAATAAATGTTCCTATAGCCCACAAGCATCATTTTTGCAAAAGCATCCCTCTAAAATTTTCTATATTGAATTAATCAATGAAATCATCTATTTGGCTCTAATTAAAAATATGTTGGGATCATGGACCCCATCAAAAGTAAGAGCTTTATCATTGACAATTTTAGCTAGATCCTCAATCTCAGTCATATTCTTTATGTGATTGTCTTGATGAGGCACCATATTAAGGTTCTTTGATTATAGTTACGAGAAAGAGATAAAGATTAGACATAAAAGCCCTATCAAAAGGAGCAAATGAAATATAGAGTGATTTGAAGTTTGATTCTTAAAGACCACTTGCAAAACTTTTAGATGTGTGATGTAAATTGCATTGTGTAATGTATATCATTATGTTAAATGTAATGCAAATGTTGTGGTTGTAATTATGTAACTTTCATATATTATTGTTTGTAAGTGTCTATTTTTCACCTAGGTACTACAAATATAGTGCTAACTTCAAAAGATTTAAGCTTAATGATAGAGAAGATGGTGCTATGGCACTACCTTTCACATTGTCATAGCACTACAAATTAACAAATTTACTTTCAAGTAGTTTTAATGTCAATTAAGGGAGTTATTCCAAAGAAATTAATAATGACTTTTATAATGAATTTTTATTCATGTTTTAATGAAGAATAAGTTATGTCTAGTGAAGAGAATAGTATGAAAAAACTCATTAATTGGAGCTTGATGTTCAACCAAGAAAATAGATTTGGTGATTGACTTCAAACACTACTTTAGTGATCGATTGCTTTTCCTTTATTTATTTTATCTTATGTTTTATGTTATTTTTCATTTGGCAATCCATTATGATTTTGTTTTATTATTATTTTTCCCTACTTACAAAAATTATAAAACTTAAAACATTGTCTCAAAAAACTTTGTACAATCCAAGAGTTGGAGAGATTCTAATTTTTCCATGGCCTTGCTTTTAATTTTCTTGCGTTAAGCCATCCAAACCTCCATTAAAAATTACTTTAGATCATTATCCCATTTAGCTTTTTACAAAATTCATGTGTTAATTAAGTCATGTTCTTCAATGATTTCTAGAGTTTAATCCACCTAAAGTCCAATCTAGCCTACTGCCAAAATATGTCTTCAAAGTTATCATTATAGAGACAATTTTAGAAAAAAAATTTATTGAATATGATTTTAGCTATGGGTCAAGTAGAACATACTTGAGGCTTCATGAGAACAAAACTATCCTAGCTATTGGAGTAATAAGGTGGGAGGTAGAGTGTAGAATCTATGGGATCTTTATTATAACAATAAATCAAAGTACAAGTAGCCTTCTTGTCTTGAGGAAATGTTTTTATGCATGGAAAAGATGAACAATTAGTGGGGAGGAGGAAATATACGAAAACCTCATGGATTGGGCCCATTGTCCCCCTTATAAAATGTTCTTGGATCCCCTTTTATAGAGTTTGGATGGAGAATCCTTACAAGAACATATATGAAAGTGTTGAGTAAATAAGTAAAAGTAGGACTTGCCTTTGATCCGTGAGTTCACCACTATTTGGTGGTGAGTTCCCTTGATCAAGAATTCTGAAGTCTTAAAGATTAATCTATCCACTACATGTTTGGAGTGCCTACTCACCTACCAATGAGTGAACTTCTAGATAAGATGGTGAGTTCTAACCAATCGGCTGGACATATCTCTTTTTTCTCATCAACATGGGGGTGAGTTTAACCTCTATAGTGGATATGTGCATTTTAGCTATCGAGGTACTCGTACTGCATGGGGAAAATCCCTAGTTCATGGGTAGGTTTTTGCATTCTAGTTATCTTGGTTTAGATAATCTCAAGATTACCTAGCTTATGAGATGTTTTATGGGTATATATTTAGCTCTATGGTTATTCTGCTTCTTGTAGAGGAAACTAACACAATGAATAGAATAATAAAAAATTAATTAATTATAAATCCTCACTATTAATGAATGATTGGTAATTTTCTTATAATTATCATGATATCACCTTTTTATGCTTTTATTTTATAGGATATAAAAGGAACAACCTAGTGTTAGAGCTTCCTTGCCTAATTCTCATGCATAATGGATATTACTCTTCCTTTGCCAAATTTGCTTGATTGTATCTTGATCTATCTTAATAAACCTTGTCATTTCCTAGACTCAATCGATATTAAGGAAAGCATTTGGAATGCAAAGAAGATAAAGAAAGTGGAAATTTTTGAGCTTCTTCTCCAATAAGATTGAGCACCACGATGACTCCTATTCAAGTTGATGTAGCAACTCCAACCAAGTGTGATGGTGACGACTTGCAAGAAGGTGCAAATTTCCATTTCTATTTATGGCTGAGATGGGTTTGTCAACTATAATAGAGACATCTTTTGAGCCACCTTTGGTAGAAATGGTAGATTTACACAAAAGGGAGGAAGGTGAATGTTCCCTCCTATAATGGATGATGGTGAAGGTAAGAAGCTTGGTGAGGAATACCTCTATGCAAAAAAGTAATGAAAGAGTTTCTCACTAAGGTAGGATTTGTCCTTGTATTTGATAATTTGATAGCTTTTAGTGCCTTGAGCTTTTCATCTATTTTGTTGCAGGCTAGCATGATGAGTGTTCAGGAATCATGGAGTGAGAAGAACACTTATCGCTACCTAGGGTTCTCACTCTAGATTCTATAGATTATTTTGAGAAAGAATTTCTTTGACCATATATGAGCTATTGGGGAATCATTCAAATGAGAAGGAAGTTTGCATGCTTCAAAGTGGCATCTCAAGAATTGTCCTTTTAGTAGATCCTCATCGAAATTTCTTTATCATTATTTGACACTTTTGTTTTTGGTCATCCAGAGCTAAATTTGGCTTCTTAAAATTCCCTCCTTATGGAATTAAATCATTCTATTTAAATGGAGTTTGAACCCTAGAGGAAAGATGCAACTGCCTATGCCCAATCGATAGTCGTAATAGTAGGCTTTACTTTAGTTGACATCAAGGAGAAGCTGACAAGCTTCCATTAATCTATTTGCAATAATAATGGTGAGTCAAAGATAGAAGTGTCTCCTCACCTCAAAGGAGGAGATGTTGAACGGGAGTAGAGGTTATGCTTCTACTCTTCTAGTTCCACCTCCTTACAAAAGAGGATGGCTTCTCTCAAAGAAAGACTGAGCCCATTGAGGCAAGAGTCAAGCTATTGATCGATGGAGTCCAAGTTGAATCATGGCTTGGAAGCTGAAGTGGAGTCATAATGCAATATGGTGATTATGGAGACCAAGTTGAGCTCACTTTGGCATCATATTGAGTTAAGTGAGTCGCTCTCTTTATAGAGCACCAACTTCATGTTTACCTATTTTTTATAGAAGGAACACTTGCTAATGAGTGGTATTCAGATCCCATTTTAAAGCATTTCAACATATAATGTATAAGGGGATTTATTAGTGAGTGCATTTGTAAAAAAAATTAAAATGATAATAAAACATATTTTATGAAAGTGATTGCATTTGTTACCCATTCTTTTTTTGGTGAGTCATCTTGCAAGCTTTATAAGAAGGCAAGTAGATACCTTGATTATTTTTTTTTGTCAAAGGTGTGCACTACTTGGGGCTTCCTTGGGGTTTGAAAAAGATTTTGTTATTAATGGTTGATACAACATTCATGTTACTAAGTACTTCATATATAAATTATTATTTATTATGATTAGTTTAGTTTTTATTTATTTTCTTTCTATTTTCCCTCAAGTAAGCAATCTCTTATCATCTAAGTCATCTTATTATTTGCATGCTTTCTTCCTCTTTGATCATAAAAAATGTATGGTGATGGCAACTCCAAAAAAAGCACCCAAGAGGTTCATGCACAAGGATGCCAATGATGCCCCAACTCCAACCATTAATCAATTCATATATTTTCTAGGATTATTGTTAAGGCAACCCAGCCAAGAAGGATGAGGGACTAAACACCATTTTTGCTGATGAGATGTGCATTATTTTTAGCTTAGAGTGGTTTTTACTTTCCTCTTCTCCATGAGTGGCTAAAAATTCTTACTTTTTATGGGGTAGTGCCCACCCAAGTCTTATGAAACTTCGCTAAGCATCACAACTTTTTTTTTGTTTTCTTAAGAAAGGAGGGCTTCAAATGGAGCTTGACTCTCTTCTATCATGTATTTGAGGTTAATGGGTAGCTAGATGTCATCATGCACTTTATGATAGTGTTGATGAAGACTATTGGCTTGCTAAATAAGGTCTGGAGATGGCAAAAGAAATTATGCTTCTTCATGAGCCTAATGAGTTAGACAATGCTAATTGATCTTATCCCCTTCTTAGAGGGTAAGGTGAAAACCCTAGAGGTAAGTCCTCCTGAAGAGGAGATATTTGATAAGTTGTTTAATAGAGTCTTGGACATTTGTTATTATCTTCTACATGGCAATATTCATGAATTTCTTTATAGTAAGTGTCCCTTATATTCTTCTTTTTTTTATAATATTTTGGTGTTGTTGTTGAGTTGATGAATCTGATCTTTATGTAGATTTGTTTATAGACTATAATAACTTAGTGCCCCTCCCTATTGATACCAAGTTTATTAATTTTCTAGGTAAGCATGAGGGGGTCTATGTCTAGTCAGCTTTAGTTGAGGTCACTTTCTAAGAATCGATTCATGATTCTAGGAAACATTCTCTTATCGCATCTAGGAAGGGAGTCAAGTGCCTAGCTCCTCAAGTTCACCTCAAAAAGAGAAGTGAGTCTGGCAAGGAATACGAGGAGAATGTTATGAGCAACTTTACCCCTAACTTAGGCAACTAATGAGTGAGGCCTTTGAGTTAGGATGACATATATATTCTGAGTCATTGGACTTTCTTCTTGAAAATCTCCCTACCGAGTGACTGCTATACTCCATGATGAATACCCATGCAATTGTTTGGTAGTCAATGTAGGAAGCTTTTAGTCAATTCCTCTTTTAGAGGAAGGACCTATCAGAGGTCAATGCATACCACAATTAAGGGTGAACTCAAGGTTTCCCAAGAAAAGCTTGTTATATTTTATGAGGAAGTGAGGCACATGTGACTAAGATGAAGCGACACATCTTTAAGTTGACCAGCCTGGAAGTAAAGTAGAGAGAGCTGGATGAGGATATGTCTTGTTGCATTAAATAATTCTAGTGAAAGGTTGAGTTCTCCAACTTCCAAGGCTCAAATGAGCACCAACTTCTACTACAAAAAAGTTTGGGGAGGGCACTAGGTGTGTCATTGCCAAGCTGAAGAGGTATGACCAACTGGATGCTTAATTCCTAAACTTCAACAACATACTCACCTTGTTGGAATCTGATGAGAGAAACTAAGGGAGCTCTAGTTGATTTCTCTCTCTCTCTCTCTCTCTCTCTCTTATTTTTGTAAGTTAAACAAAATGTACTCACATAACTTATAAAAAATGTATTATTTCTCTCTTTTGGGTAAATATTGAGTGTGACATACTATTTTGATAGGAATAGGTGATGAGTTTTTGTTGAAGCTTGCCAAACAAGTATTCATCCCTTTTGGCCTCATTTTATTATGAGCTCTGAAACCTTCCATCATAGACATAAGACTTTTCTTAGACTTTAAGGGATCCTTAGTCTTAAGACACATGTAGTGATTAGGTGGACACTCAACCTAGCCCTAGAGACTTAGAAAGTTAGCCATAGGAATAGGTCATGCCTTAGGGGTGTTAAGAAATTTGCCTACCCTTAGCTTGAACCATTACTCACCTTCCTTCCTTCAAGTCAAACTCCAAAATCAGTCTTATTTGATTTTCTCTAAACTCAAATCAACTCCATATGATTGAAATCCATGATTGAAATCCTTGATTAAAATCCACAAATTCAAACTTCAAACTCCAAAAATCTTATAAGTCCTTAATTCCCTCCTAAGGACTTGTTCAAAATCATGATCAAATCAAATCAAACTCATGGGATATTCTCATAATTTATTATATTCTCATTTATATTCACATATATAAATGAAATATAAATTCAAATCAATCAAACCAAATTCAAACTTCAAAAATTTTCTTAAGTCCTTTAAATTCTCTTTTAATGGACTTAGCCTAAATCATGATCAAATCACTTCAAATCCTTAAAATTTTCTCATGATCCATTTATATTCTCATTTATATTCTCAAATATAAATGAAATATAAATTCAAACAATCAAAACCAATTCCAGAAAATTGAACTCAAATCTACTCAAAATCCAACCTAAGCCTTTCAAGTCAAAATCTTGAACTTAGCTAAATCAACTTCAAATCAAGCCAAACTCTTGATATTCCTTCATGATTCAATCATCTCTACAATCATGAATCCATATATAAATACAAACTTCAATCAAAAAATCAAAATCTAGTTCAAAATCAAAGCCA
The DNA here is from genome assembly GCA_021442155.1 of Cymbidium sinense. NCBI lineage: Eukaryota > Viridiplantae > Streptophyta > Magnoliopsida > Asparagales > Orchidaceae > Cymbidium > Cymbidium sinense. The sequence continues at coordinate 137,227,896 of CM038218.1, forward strand.
AAATCCATTCATATTCTTCCTTTGAATATGAAATTGTCAAATGAATCAAAACCCATTTGACTTCAAACCCTTGTAAATGGATTTATATTTCAATCATAAGTCTATGTACAAGTCCAATCAAACTCAAATCAAGCTTTGACCAAGCCATTTGACCTACTTAAGCTCACTTGACCCAAAGTGACCTAAAGTATTCTTATGAGCTAAATTCTAATCCTAACCAAATTAGATTGAATCAAACTCACCTATGCCTCTCATCATGATCAACAATCATCATGGGATGATCAATCAATCAAATTGGGTCAAACCAAGTCAAACCTAAGGGTTGACCAAGTCAACACTTAGCCCAAAATGAAACCTAACATAGCCAAATTCCACCATAGGCCAAATTGATTGAAACTAATGGTCTAAGCTAAATCATGAACTATGTTTGAACTTGACCAAGCCAACATTTGAGCCTAACCTATTTGGCCACATGACCCAAGTTTACCCACTTGACCAAAAAAAGTCAAAATGTGTCAAAATTGGATCTAAGCCAAATTGATTCAAACCAATGGGTCAAGTTCATTCAAATCACTTATTGAACTTGACCAAAGTCTCAAATGGGCCAAGCAACCTAGCCCAATTGATCTTAGACCCAACTTGACCTAAAGGGGTCATGTTGATCCAAATTTGAACTTAGCCAAAATTGATTAGAAACAAAGATATCAATCCACTCCATATGACTAACCAAACTAAACCTACCCTTGACCTAACCCAAATAGGTCAAATGGGTTAAATAGGTCAACTTGACCCATTTGACCTAAATGAAGTCATATGAGCCAAATTCAAAACTATACCAAATTGAATCAAACCAAAGCAACCAAATTTCAAATGGTCATATGAACTTGACCCAACCTTTGGTTTGACCCAATTTGACCAATTGGTCAACTTGACCTAAGTTGACCCATTTTGACCTAAATGTGTCAACATGAGCCAAACCTAAGAAAATGAATTCTAAATCTCATGAAACTTGGCCAAACCTAGTTTCTCCACATAACCAACATATCCAAATTGAAAAATTAGCAAAATGACCATTCTACCCCTAGGCCATAGAACAAATTATGGACTAATCCATGGGTAATTTGGTCATACCCTCTTCATATCCACTTGATGCCTTCTTAATAGCTCAAGGGGACCTAATGAAGAGTGGTGCACCCAACCCAATGAGTTTGGGTTAGCCCAATTGAACCCAAGGCCAAACCAGACCCCATGGGTCAAAATGGAAAATTCAAACTCCCTCTTCCACTCAATTTCAAGCACATGGGAGTTTGGCAATCCACTCAAGGCCTCAAACCAACCATGTGCACACTTCTAATAGACCAAACAACCCACTGCCTAAGCTCCATTGATCAAAAATGGTAATTGGATGGATGTTGATCATTCAAGGGGAGATATACTCCCCTAATTCATTTCAAGAGAGAGAAGCCGAGGAGTGAATTCCTCCTCACCTCCCCATTCCTCCATTCTTAGTTTTTTGAACAGTGAAAATATGGGAGCTCAATCCAATCTTGAACTTCCCCTATACTAAAACCCACCTCAATTCCTCTTGCACACTTCTTCTAAGGACCAATCCAAGCTCACTCAAGCTTCCATTGAAGTTCCCATAGGAAGGAGAGGAGCAATTGGATCAAACCTGCAAGGATCTTGAAGTGGTGTTGGTCCATAGAGAAAGTCACTCAAACCCAAGGCTAAGAATTTAAACGGCTTCATCTCCACTACCAAAGCTACCACATCGATCCAGCACGGTGATCACCTGGAGAGGTATGGAATTTTGATCAAGCATACTAGGATGGTTGGTCCTTTATGAAAGAAATCTTTGAGTCATGCAAGATCTACTGTTGGATGTGCCGATCATTACCTTTAGATGGTGTAGATAAAGTTTGGTCTCGATCTAAGCTCAATCGAGATTGAATCTTCCCCTAGATCATGGACGCCCTCTGTTGATCTAAGGGGAAGAACTGAGGAGATCTTGGTCATCAATCCATACATTTTGGATGGACAGTTGAGATAATTCCCACGTTTAGAATTTGGTTTATCCCTTTTAAAATTGTGGGAGATCTCACATCATCCGATCTTTGATCGACGAGATCAAAGCACCACCCACCCACCACCTAAGGTGACATTTAAGTGAATCCCTCAGATGCGTGATGTAAAGTATGATGACTACGCACCACACGCAGGATGAGGGATTAGTTAGAGATTTAATTAATTGTTAATTAATCTCTTAACCTTCTAAAAATCATATCTCCCTAAATAAAATTCAAAAAGATATGAAATAAATTTCTATGGAAAGATAATTCAACCTAGAATATTTTAAAAATAATTTCAAGGGATTTTAAATTATGCTTTTCTCTAATTTAGGTTTTATTGGAAATTGCATTTTGCTAATTACCTTTTAATGAAATCTTTGATTAATCCCAAACTTCTTGGGTATATTTTAGGGGATGACCTCTTTCTCCCCTAATTTTCTTGGGATTTATCTAGAGCTTAATTGGGGGAATTGAATATTTGTTTCCTAATTATTCCCTTAATCTAATTAAGGATAATTAAGGTGTGATTAGTGGTTTTAATCTATTATTAAAGTTGATTTAGGTCAGATCCAATAGACAGGAGGTTCAAGAAATAATTTTGGGGGATTTCCCCTAAGCTATTCCCTAAACTCCCTTTTCTCTCCTTAATCTTCTTTTAATTAAGGGTTAATTCACTAATTATCCCATTAATTAATTTTTTAAAAATTCTAAAAACTTCTAGAACTCAACTAATTTTTGGGTAGTTGCTTAGGTGTTTAATAACCTAAGTAGCTTAGGGAAATCCAAATCCAACTTACATGTGTGAGAGGGGTTAGGAAAGTACTTAAATTAACGCCTTAGCTTAATTAATCCTTCTCATGAGCCAAATTGCATTAGGTACCTTTATTTCCTAGGTGCATTGCTGATTTAAATTCTTTGTGTGGTTTTATGTCATCTCATTGGCTCATGATTATTGGGTTAGTTATGCTAAGGTGGTGTAGGTAAGGGATAATTAATACATTTAATCATACCTTAACCTAATCAAAATATAAAATGGATATAATCACTTAAAAATTAAACAAAAATAATGAACACATGTGGGAATGGGTTAGGGGCAGCAAACTCAACTCACCTTTTCAAAATTAAATCAAACTCAAACCTAAACAAAAATCGCATTAAATTCACTTTGATTTATTTTAAACTTTCTTATTCCATAAGAATGTCTTTAGGATTTAAGTGAAGTGAATGTGTTTACTTGCTTTCATTGCTTTGATTCTTTCCCCAACATGTTAAATTTGTATGTCATGTGATTTCATGCATTCATATTTTTCAAATTCAAATTTAAAAATGAAATTGTTTACTTTATGTCAAATTTGCATGTGTTGGCTAAAATAGAAATATGAGTGGCTATTATCACTAATAAATTCAAAGTTATTCTCAAAAAATATAAATCAATTATTAAATCTGAAAGTGTGCTACTTATATTTTAATTATAAGCTTGCATGTGAAAGAATATAAGGATGTGCTTAGTATAGATTTCCTTTCTCTTTTATGTTAGTATAGTTTTGAATAGGAGTTGGTAAGATGTATGGTTCATTTGAAAAGAACCTAACACTTACCTAATTCCATATCCTATTCATTCCTATGCTATCACTTAATAAGGGTTATCTATACTTGCACATATAAATTGCATAAACAAAATGAATCAACTAATACAACTTTTGCATTTCTTTTTTTTCCACTTCATTTCTTTTACACATATGCTTGCATTTAAAGAAAGTGGTATATTAATCTGGACAAACTTGAGGTTGTGAGGCTTTAGGTAGCCCTAAGTAAGTCTTGTACCTTACACCTCTGGTTAACAATGGCGTCGTACTCACTTATGCCTTTTATGCATTCATGTGTGCATGTGAAAATTGGAAAAGAGAATTCTTTTCTACTTAAAGAAAATCATGCATCATAAACTTCAAATTTCCTTAAATGAATTCTTAGCATGCATCATAAAGTGTGTTAAACATTCT